>OU015471.1:7891879-8249234 GCA_907164805.1 Brachyptera putata | reverse complement strand
CATGTTTTTCGCTCTAAAATCTTTAAATTAAACTCGATTTAGGAACGGAGACCGGATTTGTGTTCCAATTTTATCACACTACACATACATAACAACAGAACTGAGAAATTCAACCAAGAATTTCAAGCGATAAAAAAAAATTTGACCAAAATGTACAGGGTACATTTTGGTCTAAGGTACTTACAAAAGTACTACAAAAGTACTACAAAAGTACTAAGGTACTTTTGGACCTTTCGCAATTAATTTCTATGAACTGGTGAGAGCTATGATGTTCTAGTATTTTTTTAAGAGTATAACTTGATGGTCCCTAAATCCTCAGCAAATTTGGCTATACTCGCATCAGCCATTTCCAAGAAAAAGGTGTCTGAATTTCCCAAAAACTGCAATTTCCAGCCACTTTTCAGAGTCATAAAAAATCATCATTTTTGATTCGGCTAAAATTTTGTAGGAAGACAAGAGGACATTTCAGAAGAGTTATTCCGTTGAAATTTTGCTAATAATGCTAATGGAAAAGTAATTTAGAAGGATTCCAGAATTCTATAATATGGGACTCTACCATGGTGAGTACACTAAGTTGTTTTTCGCTCTAAAATCTTTAAATTAAACTCGATTTAGGAACGGAGACCGGATTTGTGTTCCAATTTTATCACACTACACATACATAACAACAGAACTGAGAAATTCAACCAAAAATTTCAAGCGACAAAAAATTTGACCAAAATGTACAGGGTTAACTAAGGTACTTTTGGACCTTTCGCAATTAATTTCTATGAACTGGTGAGAGCTATGATGTTCTAGTATTTTTTTAAGAGTATAACTTGATGGTCCCTAAATCCTCAGCAAATTTGGCTATACTCGCATCAGCCATTTCCAAGAAAAAGGTGTCTGAATTTCCCAAAAACTGCAATTTCCAGCCACTTTTCAGAGTCATAAAAAATCATCATTTTTGATTCGGCTAAAATTTTGTAGGAAGACAAGAGGACATTTCAGAAGAGTTATTCCGTTGAAATTTTGCTAATAATGCTAATGGAAAAGTAATTAGAAGGATTCCAGAATTCTATAATATGGGACTCTACCATGGTGAGTACACTAAGTTGTTTTTCGCTCTAAAATCTTTAAATTAAACTCGATTTAGGAACGGAGACCGGATTTGTGTTCCAATTTTATCACACTACACATACATAACAACAGAACTGAGAAATTCAACCAAAAATTTAAGCGACAAAAAAATTTGACCAAAATGTACAGGGTTAACTAAGGTACTTTTGGACCTTTCGCAATTAATTTCTATGAACTGGTGAGAGCTATGATGTTCTAGTATTTTTTTAAGAGTATAACTTGATGGTCCCTAAATCCTCAGCAAATTTGGCTATACTCGCATCAGCCATTTCCAAGAAAAAGGTGTCTGAATTTCCCAAAAACTGCAATTTCCAGCCACTTTTCAGAGTCATAAAAAATCATCATTTTTGATTCGGCTAAAATTTTGTAGGAAGACAAGAGGACATTTCAGAAGAGTTATTCCGTTGAAATTTTGCTAATAATGCTAATGGAAAAGTAATTAGAAGGATTCCAGAATTCTATAATATGGGACTCTACCATGGTGAGTACACTAAGTTGTTTTTTCGCTCTAAAATCTTTAAATTAAACTCGATTTAGGAACGGAGACCGGATTTGTGTTCCAATTTTATCACACTACACATACATAACAACAGAACTGAGAAATTCAACCAAAAATTTCAAGCGACAAAAAATTTTGACCAAAAGTACAGGGCTAAGGCACTTTTCGACCTTTTGCAATTAATTTCTATGAACTGGTGAGAGCTATGATGTTCTAGTATTTTTTTATATTTATAACTTTGGGATCTTTAAATCATTGGAAAGTTTCGTTAATATTGCTCTGGCAGTTGCCAAGAAAAACGTCGCTGATTTATCAAAAAATAGATATTTTCAGCCAACTTTCTGAACGGTCTTTTCAAATAATTACAATTGTCCCATTATATTTGGATATTCAGTAAGAAGAATCAATTCTACTGAAGAAAATATTTTTTTAAAAATTTTAAAACCAAAATTAAAGTCAGAAATCAAATTTGAAAAACGTAAAGAAGGCAAAAATTCATGAATTTTGATTTGGCTCAAATTTTGTGGGACAACAAAAGGACATTCTCAAAACCTAATTCCGATGACATTTTTCCAATTCTCTCCTTTTCAAAGTAATTACAAGGATTCTAAAATTCTATATGACACCTACCATGACAAATTTACAAAGTTATCTTTTGCTCTAAAATCTTTAAATTTAATTCAATTTTGTAACTGAGACCGGATTTGTGTTCCAAATTGATCACACTACACATACATAACAACAGAACTGAGAAATTAGAACAAAAATTTCAAGCAACAAAAAATTTTGACCAAAAAGTACAGGGCTAAGGCACTTTTCGACCTTTCACAATTAATTTCTATGAACTGGTGAGAGCTATGATGTTCTAGTATTTTTTTATATTTATAACTTTGGGATCTTTAAATCATTGGAAAGTTTCGTTAATATTGCTCTGGCAGTTGCCAAGAAAAACGTCGCTGATTTATCAAAAAATGGACATTTTCAGCCAACTTTCAGAAGTGACTTTTGAAATAACGAATTATAACTGATTATGTTTACACACTCAGCATGGAGAATTAATTCTAAGGAAGAAAACATTCTTTCTGAAATTTTTAAACCAAAATTGAAGTAAGAAATCAAATTTGAAAAAAGGCAAAAATTCATGAATTTTGATTCGGCTAAAATTTTGTAGGACGACAAAAGGACATTCTAAAAACCCAATTCCGTTGAAATTTTTCTAATTTTCACCTTTTTAAAGTAATTATAAGGATTCTAAAATTCTATATGACCCCTACCATGACTAACGTACCAAGTTATTTTTTGCTCTAAAATCTTTAAATTACACTCAATTTCGAAACTGGGTCCGGATTTGTGGTCCAATTTGATCACAATACACATACATAATAATGGTACTGAGAAATTCAACAAAATGTTTCAAATCCTAAACAAATTTGACCAAAAAGTACAGAGTTACTAAGGCACTTTTTGACCTTTCACAATTAATTTCTATGAACTGGTCACACCTATGGTGTTCTAGTATTTTTTGTGAGAGTAACTATGTGACTTATAAATCATTAGAAAGTTCTGTTAGGATTGCCCTGGCGGTTGCCAAGAAAAACGTAGCTGATTTACCAAAAAACGGCCATTTCCAGCCAATTTTCAAAAGTGACTTTGGAAATAACGACAATTGTCCAATTATGTTCAGATATTCAGCATGAAGAATCAATTCTGAGAAAATATTTTTTTGGAAATTTTAATACCAAAATTTAAGTCAGAAATCAAATTTGAAAAAAGTAAAAAAAGGCTCAAATTGGAATTTTTGATTCGGCTAAAATTCGGTAAGCAGACAAAACAACACTTATAAAACTTAAATAAGTTGAAATTTGTCTGAAAAAGTAGGCCCCCTAATTACAAATATTCTAAAATTCTATATAGGCCCCTTCATAACAAAATACCAAGTTGATTTTTGATCTAAAATCTTCACATTGGATTCCATTCTAAAACTGAGACCGGACTTGTGTTCCAATTTGATGAGACTTGACAATAAGACAACTCAGCTGTTGCTGGGGTCGTTGAGCAAACAATAATCATAATCAGAGCTACAACTGTACGCCTACGATAGTATCGGTACCCACCAGTCGTGATGTTCTGCTGATGCCTTCTCTTCCTCCTCTCCGCTCCCCTCTCCACCGTTCTCCCCTCCACGCTTCTCGTGATGACCACCGACTGTAAACAAGGACATTATATATTGGATCCAGTGGTTAATTTGTAATGAAAAAGGTGAGTACGCCCTCCTAAACAATAGTCCATCTTAATTTTTTGCGCCTATGCCATACTTAAAACACCCGTTTACAATGAAGGGTCTGGGTGGAGGGCTCGTGCAGGTCCGGGAGGTATAGCCCCGGAAAAACACTAATTGGGGGTTAGATTTGGAGCAAATTACGCGTTTCGGAGAACCATTTTTATAATAAAGCCACTCCTGTGTGTGCATCATGTTGGGCCTACCGTAAGTAAAGTATCCTTTCAATAAAACACACCCAATAGAATTATACCGTTACTTTTTTCAAAGCTCTGCTCTTTCCCGAGTCGTCGTTCTCTGAATGAATCCATATTTACTTACTTCTCTATCCACTTTTTCCACTTCCATTTCTACCTCTCCCCTTGTACTTCTTTGTAATCCCTTTCCAATTCTGTTGCTTAATTCACCCCATCCTGTATATTCATTCTTAAGTCGAACAAAATTGCACAATCTCTCTATTTGTCTTCGTTTCGCCAAATTTTCCCATCCCATTTCCTCAATCATTTCACTAGGTCTTTCTATAACTTTTTCAACCACATCCTTATCGTTCTTGATAACCTTCCAGCGCTTCTCTCTCCCCAATACCCTTCTTGCAGCAACCCTTTGGACGTTCTCCACAGCCTTTATTAGTCCAACTTCATGCGGATCCCAGACTGAACTAGCATACTCAAGCATTGGCCGAAAGAGAAACCCTAACGAATCAGAAATCCTCAATTCATCCTATCCTGTATATTCATTCTTAACTCGAACAAAATTGCACAATCTCTCTATTTGTCTTCGTTTCGCCAAATGTTCCCATTCTATTTCCTCAATCATTTCACTAGGTCTTTCTATAACTTTTTCAACCACGTCCTTATCGTTGCTGATAATCTTCCAGCGAATGATATTCTGTATTATAGAAATGACGTGTTGGATCTTCCGATCAGTTATTGCTCATTTTATTTGTGCGATGTCAGCCTTAACAGTACTTTTTGACAACATGGGTTTTATTTACGAAAGTATGCGTTAAATGTCTTAGTGAAAAGAAAACACTATTTGTGATGTGGTGTGAATAGGAAAATAACCTTAGGCTTAATATATGAATTGTGTGAAAGGGAAAGAGAGAACAGCAGCTTACCGAGGTTCACAAGTGCTTAGATAGGCCTACTCATGGTGGTGTTGCAGCCGTTGATAGTGCACATAGAGATAAAGTAACACAAGATTCTGACGTTTCGGCTGTTGCCTTTATCACTGTAGAGTAGGTAAGTAGGTGTAGAGTTACCTACTCTACAGTGATAAAGGTAAGTAAGTGTAGAGTTACCTACTCTACAGTGATAAAGGCAACAGCCGAAACGTCAGAATCTTGTGTTACTTCATCTCTATGTGCACTATCAACGGCTGCAACACCACCATAACTACCGTATTGTCCCGAATATAAGCCGAGGGTTTTTCTCGAAATTGCGAGTCCAAAAGTCACCCTCGGCTTATATGCGGATCTCGGCCTAAAATCGGTCAAAAACACGTTTTTTACTAAATATGATTGGGCGCACTACACACGCACACTCTTAACAAAGGAATCAACTTGAAACTGCAAAATATTGCACTAAAAACACGTTTAATAAATGTTTTATCACGAAGAAGCATCATTTTCCCATTATCCATTAATTTTATTTGACGCGTAGTAATAAACAAAGGCACGTTGAGCTGTTAGCTGCATTGTCTTGTCAGACCTTGACGAGTAGGCGGGCCATATGACGATCGCGCGTCATCGGCACTAGCCGAGTACACACGATCGTGAGGCCCCTAGCAACGGTTTCTCACACGCAGTTGGCATAGCTTCCTCACGCGCGCAATACGAAATTGACTAAATTCTAACTCGGAAGAGTGATGATTTACGTGGAAACGAGATAAACCCTTTTTTCAATTGTTGATCTAAAAGTTTGGGGGTCGGGTTATATTCGGGACAATACGGTATTTGTGATGCATATATTTTTAAGATTCCCTTCGGCAATAGAGCTATTCATGAAGCTATGCTATCATGATTAAGGCTCCCTCCTCTCGTATTATTATCTACCCTCTAGGAATGTCTGACAGAAATTAGTATGAAGCAATTTTGAAAATATTTCAGTTTTACAGTAAACCCTCGTTAATCCGAAATCGAAGGGACCTAAAAAAAATGATTTCGGTTTATAAAAATTCAGATTAATCAAAAAGTAATTTTTCCCGCTCAGAATATAGTTAATTTCGTATTGCGCACTAGAGGAAGCCGTGTCACCGGCTGAGACTACGTGATAGATCTGTTGCTAAGGGCCTCGCTGATCGTGTGTACTCGGCTATCTCGCGTGATCCTCATATGGCCCGTTTCTATTGGCGCTCGGCCGTCCCGAGTCGGACGAACGAGTGTTCCGAGCTCAGACTTCGTCAAGGTCGACTGCATTCGGTACACAAAGCATGGAACAGCTGAGCATGCTTCCACTCATTCTTACGCATCAAATAAAAAGGATGGAAATTGGGAAAACAGTGATAACTTCACGGAATTCACTCGGATTATTTCGAATTATCCAATCCGAAATCAGTGCTGAAGCAATTAAAGGAACGAAATTAATATTAGTTCGAATTACGGTTTAACTGAAATTCGGATTAACCATATTAATTTACATTGAAATGCCTATACCTTCAGCTGGGGACCGATTTCAAGTTCGAAATACGTCAAATTTCGGATAAACCGAGTTTGGATTAACGAGGGTTTACTGTACTCTGTTGGATCTGTCTCGCTAAGATGGATCTTAGATTACACCAGAACTAGAATCAATTCTATTGAAGAAACAAAATAGAAAAACTTTCAAACAAAAAATAAAGTCAAAAAACAAGTTTGGAGGAACCACCACACATATTTATATTTGGTATAGGAAAA
Organism: Brachyptera putata; assembly: GCA_907164805.1. Taxonomy (NCBI): domain Eukaryota; kingdom Metazoa; phylum Arthropoda; class Insecta; order Plecoptera; family Taeniopterygidae; genus Brachyptera; species Brachyptera putata. Next base: position 8,242,445 of record OU015471.1, on the reverse strand, counting down.
TAGCCCGATGCTTCATGAAATTAGCATTGAATTAGGTTTATTAAGTTTATTAAGTTTAAGTTTATTGGGTTTACAGTGAAACCTCTATGCATCGTTCCCGGATCCATCATTTTCCTGCTTGTATCACTCATTTATTCAACCCCACTCCCCTATATTCAATGCTAAATTTTCCTGGATAGATCATTTTCCTACATGGATGGTTTTATTTTCATGGTCCCTTGAAAAACGATGGATAAAGGTTTCACTGTATTAAATGAGCACTAGTGGAAATGTATTTTTCTGTTGCTAATTAATACTAAATCAATGTTTTGTGTTCAAGGGTAAGAAGAACAGAAGCTTAACGAGGGTCATCGTAGATAAGCCTACTCGTGGTGGAGAGTCGTTGAGAGAACACAGAGGTGATTTTACACACGAGATTTTATTTGGACGTTTCGGCCGTTGCCTTGGTTACAGTAGAGTACGGTAGGTATCTACTCTCCTAGCAAGCTACCTACTCCTCGACTATGACCAAGGCAACAGCCGAAACGTCAAAGTCATCATCTCTGTGTTCTCTCAACGGCTCTCCACCATGATTAGGACTTTCTAATACTGAACCTTGGTAAGCTGTTGTTCTCTTTTTCCTTTTTTACCCGATTCATTTACAATTGTGCAAAAAAGTGATGTGACATTGGAAGTATTGATAGATGTTTTACAGGAATTTCCCATCTGAAGAGTTTTAATCTTACCCGTACGGTACCCACCTGCCACGATGTGCCTCTGATCCCTCCGGAACCTCCTCTTCTCTCTTCTGTTAGCCGCTCTCCACTCTCCCCATTCCTCTCTTCTTCCTCTCCAATGCCCCCATTGAGAATCTCACCAACTGTGAAATAAAGTTGACATCAGTATTTCACATCAACAGAGTAACGTTGTGATCAGACGGTTGCCCTCAGTCTTTAGTTGAAAGATTGGTCACAAGATTCGTAGAAACTAGCACCAACATCAACACAGACCGACACAGGTAGCTCAGTGGTACTCGGGAGGTGAGGGTAGATCGGGCCCTCCTCCAGTATACAGGCCATAGGAGTGAAGCTTTATTGACTGGGGGGTAGGCAACTTGTGTTGCATGCATGTGTTCACACTATCTACCTTCCTGAAGGCAACCAACAGGAGAGGTCTGTGACATCCTCCAGTATACAGGCCATAGGAGTGGAGCTATATTGACTGGGGGGTAGGCAACTTGTGTTGCATGCATGTGTTCATACTATCTACCTTCCTGAAGGCAACCAACAGGAGAGCTCTGTGACATCCTCCAGTATACAGGCCATAGGAGTGGAGCTATATTGACTGGGGGGTAGGCAACTTGTGTTGCATGTATGTGTTCACAATATCTACCTTTCTAATTTTTTAATGTTGCTTAGCGACCCCACCAACAGCTAGGTTATACGGAGGTACGAATGAGCGGATGATAATCAAACGATGAAGTGATGATAGGTGAAAGGACGTTTAGAAACCCATGCTTTATGCGGGACTCGAATCCACACCTGACCTGACTTCAGCTGAATCTTACTTGACTCAAAGTAAGATTTATTATATCCTAAGTGTAGTGTTCTTTTATTTATAAAAACTATAACAAGAAAAGCTGTCCCCGGTAGAAACTGAAGTCAGGTCATGTGTGGGTTCGAGTCCCGCACAAGGCATGGGTCTTTGTCAACTCCTTTCACATACCATCACTTCATAGTATCAATATCACCCGCTAATTCTCACCCCCCAAATAAACTAGCTGTCGGTAGGGTCGTTAGGCAACATAGAAAAAAATATTGGAATTTGTCAGGCTCAAGATAGCTGATACCCAGTAAGGGGTTGCATTGATATGCTAAGAAACAATATAATATTAAAATATATCCAGTAACGCAAAGTGTTTTTTAAACAGTAAAAATGATATAAAATACTTACAAAGATTGTTGATTCAATTTTTGACGTCCGAATGACTTGGAGGCACAACCTCGAATAGAAAGTTCTGCTGGACGATGGGAGTTCGACTCGAGACTTCGACTGTAACATAGGCTACGTTTATAAATCATTTATTTTTGAACAACCTCTCCAACAGCTAGGTTATTTGGGGGTATGTAATATTCTACAAGCATGACATGCAAAAACACGAATACTTCATGTATTATGAGACCAAGTGGCCCGCTCGATCTCTCAGAGAGACACGGGTACTTTGAAGTACGAGACGGGACTGTCCAGCTTAAATCGGGACGTATGGCAACCTTACCGCTAGGCCTAGCAATGCACTGCCTACGTGTCCTGGCATAAGCTTTAAACTTCAGCTCTTGATATACGTGCCAGGACAATGTGGCCTCAGGCCTCCTAGCAATGTATCATTGTATGCTTAACGACCCCACCAACAGCTAGGTTATACGGGGGACTACAATCTCAATGACGGGGGCCTTGCATTGTATCCGTATATAGCAATGTAAACATTAGTATCAGGCTAGTCAAGGCTGAAAATACTAACCTCAGTAAATTGGGCCTACAAAATCACTGCCTCAGTCAATTATTCAAAGCATCGGTAAGTCTAGGCCATTGAATTTGTAGTGTACCTACAAAAGCAATGCCTAGGCCTAGGCTTATTGCATAAATGCAGGAAAATAAATTGACCAATATCATAAAGTTAGAGGAATATGTAAGTAGCCCCAAGCACTGAATGGTTACAAAATCAATGGCCGTAGCCACCTTATTGAACAGTTCTCATCTATTAGTCCATTATTTCCAAAATTTCGTAAATAATTATGTAGTGTAGGCCTAGCCGCTGCGTCCACGCCTGTTTGGTAATTCTAGGTTATGGTCCGCGAAGCAAACTTCCTTACCTTTAGTCTTGTCATGGTCTTGTTTAGCACTGTAAATACCAACTGCTCGTTCACGTGATCAAGGCAGTACATTACTCTCCCAATAATTATAATTCATATTATTGGAAACACACTTTATTTTACATAATTACATAACTTTACGATGATTTTGCTTGACTTTCAAAGTAGGTAGGCCATCAGCTGATTACAACATTACAGGTTCGCCAATTTCATCACGAATAATACAGACTAGAGAATCACGTGTAGCAATGCTACCAACCTAACTCTTCTGTCAAACCCAATTAGTGTGGGCGTTGAGTCGAGGGGAAAACAACGCAACCCTTAATGCATCTTCTTATGAAAGGCAATTTATGACAGTAACTTGAATATAATAACATTATTAAAGATTTTCAAATCATCCAACCATTCAATTTGTCCTTATTTTGCATAGCCTGGTGAAAAGGTCATGACTGAATCTCGCCCTTTTGCATTGTAATAACGTGACTATACATGATGAATAAAGAATCCATTCCAAACATGCTAGTAATGTAGTTATTAATCTGTCAAAAGGTCGTTAAATTTTGTCTCCCTAAAATTCTTCAATATTATTGACTTTCCTAGGGCAATTGACAAGCAGCCTTTTATTGACCAAAATCGGGATGACAAATCAATTTTAGGAATATCACATATACTAACTTGGTGTGCTATTTCACGCTTCACTGTTCAATTATTTAATTATTGTACCTACGTTTATGTTTATGTTCGTGTTATGTTTGTTTTTATTGTTCGTGTCCATTGTGTTGTCCATTTATTAAATTAGCACTAGTGGAAATGTATTTTACTGTTGCTAATAAAGACTAAATCAAAATATCTCTCCATCTTTGTTATTATAAAATTTGACTCTAGCATTTTCGACAAACATTGTCTGCATCTAATGATGTCTCTGTTGATTTTGTATCTAGCTCTGTTTAAGTTTTAAGATCGTTTATATCTGTGAAATCCTCCTGGCGGGAACTTTTTGCCCTATAAAGACTGGGGACACATTGATTCAATATGCTGCTTCTGAAATTATATTCTAAGAAATTACGTCAAAATTAATTTGTTCATATTACGTAAATACCATCTTAATTGGGAAGAAACGAGAAGGATCCACAGAAGAAGTTTCCAAACACGAGAGTTTATAATCCATGAGACTGATCAGCCACGACTGTTCCTACCTTCGATCGCTTCTATATACCTTCGCTTCTATATACCTACCTTCGATTCTATATAGGACCCTACCATGGTAGGGTCCTTTATAGAATTCTGGAATCCTTCTAATTACTTTTCCATCAGCATTATTAGCAAAATTTCAACGGAATAACTCTTCTGAAATGTCCTCTTGTCTTCCTACAAAATTTTAGCCGAATCAAAAATGATGATTTTAGCATTTTTCACGTTTCTCAAATTTGATTTCCGACGTCAATTTTGATTTTAAAATTCCCAAAATTATATTTTCTCAATTAGAATTAATTCTGCTTGAAGAATATCCAAACATACTTGGACAATTGTCGTTTTTCCAAAAGTCACTCTGAAAAGTGGCTGGAAATTGCAGTTTTTGGGTAATTCAGACACTCATAGCAATTAATTGCGGAAATTAAGGAAAAAATAGTGTGCTCGACTTCTTACTATTTTGGCAAATTTTTCAAGTGACTTGACACTTTATGTGGAATTTCTCAAATCTATTGTTACGTACGTAGAGCATGATTGCATGAGCACAAGAAGGAGGACCAGCATGAGGACACGAAAGTTCGTTTTTATTAACGATAATTTATCCTTAGCCTTAACCTTAATTGGGGAACAATGATTTTGTATCAAGTTTCGATGTTATTAAAAAAAAAAAAAAAAATTACAATAAGAATCGTCATACTTGAAAAGGCTGCAATATTGGTTGAATCACTCTTAAAATTTTACATTAAATACAAAATCATTAACTTCTTATCTCCAACTTGTATGCGGTTTAAATTCGTATGAAGGTATAAAGTTGAAGCAATTACTATATGGAAAAAGTATATTCCTGACTTCATAGGCGTAGGCCTATGTATAAAAATAGCACCCAAAACATGATTAAAAATTTCCCTTCGGGGCGGTTGTTCCATCCGAGACTCCTCATACAATTTGGTTTGTAATGATTTCGACTTTGAACTTCTTAGCATTATCCTGCATGAATTATCCTTTCTTTAGCTGTGGACGCGCCTCAAAACCCTAACATTCATTCGATTATCCTTTCTTAAAAATAGTCACCCCAAGTTGAAGTAGACAATTTTCTGACAATATGGCATGGAATTAACAAGCAAACATACTAAGCATACTGATGAATATGAATCTAATTTCTGAATATGTACTTGCTTCTTGGATATTTTTAAACATCAATCGAGAGTCGGCATAAGAACTATAAGAAGACTGCAAGAGAAAAAAAAAGTTCTTTTGTTCTAGGTCTACCTTAACCTATTGCTTTTGTTTCCCTAGTTCAACAACATTCAAATCCTAATCAATATTTAATCAATTATCTAGTTTTAATAAGATTATATAGTAGTCGAGTTATATGGTTATAGCGTATGTGGTTATAATAGTCCCTAGGAAATCTCATCCCATATTGTGAATCACCTCTTTCCCGGTAATTTTTTAATGTGAGCCTACCGTATTATCTATTACTACTATTATTATCTTCCTTCATCTTCACTATATCGTTGATATTATTGTAATCTGAAAAAAATACATTTTTATTATTTATTATTATTATATTTATATTCAGAAACCATTTCAAGAAACCATCCCCAAGTCATTCAAACAGATAGTAGTAGCATTCGAACTTGTATCAGGAGCCTGTAAAGTTAGAAGGCTACTACTATTTGTTCGACTATTATTCACTTATTGACTCTGAAAATATTTCCCAAATTTTTATGCTGTTAAATGTACATCTTCATCTGACTCGTGAAGTGGATACAAACATCAACAGGGAGTTCCATAATAGTCAGAAGGAGTCATATCTTCGCCGCCACTCATCCAATAAAAATCGTTATTCGCTTGGCATAATATTCATTTTTTTACTCCTCCCTTTACTCCATTTTTATTTAATTGTACAACCAAAAAACAGAAAAGCGCACACTCAATCAGCTATATTCCTATTATTAGTATTACTACTCACATTATTATTCTTGTCTCGCCACGAATAAAATAATGACAGGATATCATTTGAAATTCAGAAGGGATTTCTATAAAGCTAGTTGTCGAGAAAATGTTGTTCATAATCACGATTACGTCTTGCAAAGGTGGAAGGATGTTACAGTATTTAATTTCAAATAACAAATGATGCATAATGACAGCTCTGGCCGGAACGTCGTGAGCAACTGAGGACTATCTGGCACACGGAACATGTCCACCCACTTATACGCTAGCCACGTATACCATCCTCCCCCCACAATATCTAGCTCAAGTCAAGTCGCGGTTTTTACACCTTGACCGGACTTGATTCTTCAAGTGAGTTTTTTTTTAGTTTGACTCTCCAGTTAACCTATGTCTTAGTGAAGGGCAGTGTTTTCTTAATTCTCTTTTCGTGACTGTTGAAAAAAACAGCTCCGGCAACATTTCTTTTAGGTTAAAATGTATTTTATTACCGTATACTTTCGAGTCATGACTATGATTAAAAGCTGATTTTTACAAAATAATTTAGTTAATTATTAACCCTTGGATTTGATGATCACTCTGGGGAACCAAAGATATATACCACATTCGCAGCTGCATATTGCAATTATTCATAGCTTAGGTCTACAAAAAAATAATGCACTTTTTATTAAATGATATTGTAGATAGTTGTGAAATTTGAATAATGCTAGTACCGGTATACACAGTCAATCAATTTGAAAGAAATAAACTAAAGGAGTGCCTTTACTGTTCAATTGTGACCTGGAATCATATTCAAATTATGATTTTTGTATATTTTTTTTTGTAGCCAGACAGATACGCTATACAAGTGGAGACCATCACATTATATTATTATTTTTTTTTTTTATATATTGGGTTTAACGACGCACTGTAATGACAGCGAAGGTCTATTGGCGTCGGATGGATGATTAATGGGGTGATGGGATGATGAGATAAAGGTTCTTGGGTAATGGGAAGGATTGTGGTAAGGAAGCGGTCGTGGCCGACTTATTGTAGGAACCATCCCGGCATTAGCCTAGACTACAGAGGGAAACCACGAAAAAACCCCTGTAAAGGTGGTCGGCGGCGGGGATCGAACTGGGTCCGAAGTTCCCGTCGCCTACCAGATCACAAGAAGCGAGCGTGCTAACCACTGCGCTAAATGTGCTGGTCACATTATATTTATAATACAATCATATAAGATGTGTACTCACAATACCGCCTACTCATACAGGGTTTAATCCGGAGAACAATGAAATTGGTCATGAATGCCCAAGTGCATCACATTGTAACTGAGTTCTTAAATTGGTAGAACGTATCTCTACCTTGCAACCTCCATCTCTACCATTACACACACACTGATATATGACTGGAAGATCGTTAACTCAGATGGTAAGAGCATTTATGTATCAAGGAAAAGGTTCGAGTTTCGATTTCCCGATAAGGTGTTATTTTTCTGTGATAATAATATCCATCCTATCAACATCATGTGGTCTACGTATCAACAGAAAGCTATGTACTTATATATATATATATATATATATATATATATATATATATATATATATATATATATATATATATATATATATATATACTAACATTGAGAAACGACCTGAAGCTATTATTTATAAATAAATATTTTCACTTACACTTCATTTTATACGCACGTCTCACTCATCCAACACCATGCTTACATCGTTTTCCCAGTGTATGGCTATAATACGAGTTTTCTATTCGTGTGAAGCCTGCCCCAGTGTCTTATCAGTCTGACGTTTGGAATCCCCTGACAGTGTGCTGCGGATTGCCTGCACGCGAGGCTCAAAGGGATGGTAATGAGACGACGTTCACGAGTCGGGTCCCTAGCTCGATCCCAAGAGTCATTGCCAATTCACCACCTTTGTGATATTATCTAAAACGTCGCTTAGTGTTTAACGTTTTGCTGTTTTTGATCAGTTAGGCGTTATTCAAAGTCAGGAGTATGACACTGTCGAGAATAATATGAGTTCAACGTCTATTTTGATATTTCAATTTTCAGATCGACACAGTATTATAATGGTGTCGATAAAGTAGTTCTTCTTTTTGAAGGTATGCTGCTTTATCGACTCTTTATGGTATGTAGTAGGGTCTATACTAGCATCCACGAAATCGACTCTTTGTGGTGTGTAGTATAGTAGCATAGCATCCATGAAAGAAGGTTTTCTACCAACTAAATAATGGTAAAAAATTCGTTCGGTAATTACATAATCTCACATAATGAATGATTTGAATGATTGAATGATGAATGAATGATTTGAATGAATGATTTGAATGATTTTGAAAGATTCAGATGCGTATCTTACTAAGAAAACTCGATATGAAAAATCTTGATACTCCAAATGTATGTATTACAATTATGGCCAGGTATTACCAAGTCCAGTTAGCCTTTATCTGAGAGTTAGTGAAAACAAATAACATGGGTATAACCATGCTGATAATAATTGTAAACTGCCAGCTAGGCTTGAAATGTGGAGGAGCTGAAATGTGCAACAAATACATCGTTTGATTGACAAATTTAGAATGACTTAATATTCAAAAAATGTGATGTATCCATAGTTTCTCAAACATGTTATATAGTTATAATGTTCGTACTCTTGACTTCCAGCATTGTCAATAATTATAATTAAAATTGATCATCATTCATTATTGATAGCTTTTTTTATTGAGAGTTTTCCAGGAAATTCATGTTTTCATTATTGTTAACACTAGATGTAAACGAACAACAATAAGAACAATATAAAAAACAAGTTTGAGAAACTATAGAAACAATGTAATTTTCGATTAGCTAATCATTCTATATTTGTCAATCAAACGATGCACATGTTGCACATTTCATCTCCTTTCCTTTATTACCTACATCTGACAACTTCAAGTTTCCAGGCTTGAGGTTGACAAATGAAGGATAGTAATGGAAAAGGTAGCCAGGGTTGAAATGACTTGTTTCTTAATCGGAGCAGTCATTTCCCTAGAGCTAGGTTCGATCCCTACCTTGTTTGTAGGGTCTCCACCACATAGTGTCTCGTTAACGGACTCGGCCCCGGGTTTGCTGTTTGGCTTGAAGCAAACCATAGTTAAAGATGATCTCCATTGATGGTTGGAACTTTGTCGAACTTCAATTACCAACCAGTGAATCTTTTGGTCTGCCAATGATGACTGATAGCTTGGAAAGTAAGAAAAAGTCGATCGTGGCATGTTGTTGAAGAAACATCCCAGTATTGACCTGAACGACAGGGCGACACCACGAAAAAATCCTGTAAGGATGGTCGACCGTGGCAGGAATCGGTCCCTGGTCTGCTGATTGACGGTTTAGTGTGCTAGCCACTCGACCACTCGTCTCAGTCCCAAAAAGGTATGTATATTTCTAATACAATTTCTAATACATTTATTTATGTATTAGTGTGTTACCTCACAATAAATAAAAAAGAAAATATATTGGATTTTTACCAGGATATTAGAGTCGTCTGAATCCATTTAACAAAAAAGAGAAATGTTACAATAAATAAAATGTCACAATGAATAAAATATTACAATAAATTACATTATGATTTGTCTACATTGTAAAAATGTAGCTCACTTCCCTAGTGTTTTCCACTGTTCCTTTAACAAAACATCACATCTAACTAAACTTATTGATTTATTTGTCTCTTACATCGCAATAAATAAAAATAAAAATTTATTCATTTTAACCAGGATTGGCCTATTATACTTGTCTGAATACACTAACAAAATATAAATGTTACAATAAATGAATTATCACAACAAATAAAATATTAAAATAAATTACATTGAGATTTGTCTACATTGTAAAAATATAGCTCACTTCGCTAGTTTTTTCCAACTGTTCTTTAACAAAATATCCCAGCTAACTAAACGCGTTTCTAAATTGACGCGTGGGACAACAGTTACGTCTAATGCCTCATCCCTATTTCATGGCCTAGCTTCTGGCAAATAAGAAGTAACCTGTGCACCAGGCCAATAACTGTCTCGCGGAGTAGATATTGAAAAGCTTGCAAAGTGCTCGGCTTGGCTCACTAAACACATATCACAAGACGCCACAAGATAAAAATGTCATCATGAAAATTGCAGAAGCCAATTTGAAAATTGTTTCGTGTGATATGCGAGACGTTTGGGTGCTGCGTAGATCCAGATCCCTTTACCATGATGGGAATTCTCTGGAGAGGCTTCTGCAGGCGAACCATGGTTTATTGAATCGTATCAAGTCGGTACTGAAATATAGATATGAGAATCACTACATGCCATTTAAGATTGCCAGTCTATATTCATCGGACCGTTGGACCCTAGCTGTTGTTGTTGTTGTTGTTGCGAGCACCCTGAATCACCCTATAAGTCAATCCGTACCCGTAACTTGACCTTATCTAGTATGACATTACTTACTAATTCAATAAAACCTTTTTTTCAAATTTATATTGGGTAACGACGCTTTGTACTGATGACTAAATCTATTGGCGTCGTATATGAGATGATGGGATGATAAGATGAAAGGTTATTTTATTAGGTGATGTTGAATAGTGGGAATGAGTCAGGCGTGGCCTGTTGTTAAGGAACCATCCCGGTATTGAATCCGGTACTGAAAGACAGAGGTAAATCACGGAAAAATCCTGTCATGATGGTAGACCATGGCGGGAATCGAACACCGGTCTCCTGAATGATGGTTCAGTGTGCTAGCCACTCGACCACTTGTCACAATGAAACTCGATAAAAAAAATCATTGTTCCTCAATTGGGGCTATGGATGAATGGTAGGATCGTTCGGAGTTTCGGACGGAGCATCACAAGGGTGATCCCACCACCCCAAAGAACAATTATGATTATTTAACACAATAATTAATCTGACGGTCATGTGACCACATGTTAACGCTTCACAGATGGAACAAAATTATACATTTTTATGAAACTTGGCATACATAAGTGTCATCATAGAACTCGATAATTTGAGGCGCTATCAGTTGGAACGCCTTTCCATCACATTTCATATAAATATAACCTATCTTTATCGCTTAGCTAACAACGCATATGTTGCGTTTTCCTAGTTGTAAACATCATACATCAATCATTCGCCCATTATAGCCCCCAAGTAACCTAGTAGTTGGTGGGGACTGGGCCGGGGTCTTTAAGCAAACACTAATCTTCATCACCGTTCTGTTGATGCTCTTCACTATTGTCTTTGGCAAAGGCAATCAGAAGTTTATATGCCATGCTGTATCCAAATTATTTGTTATTTGACATTAGAAATTAATACTATAAAGTAAGAACAGAAGTTATATTTCCAACTTCTTGAAGGAAAAGGACTTCATTCAAATTTTCATAAATGATTCAAATATTCAAAAATAAGATTGCTATTTTTAAATATTGAAAGTTTACAAATTCATGCATTGAATGTGTCAATAAAGATTGTGGAGATTTTTTTTACATACCGTAATTATATATGTTATTGGAATTAACTTATAATTATGAACTAGTAGTTAGTGACAGTTTCCTTTCTCTCTCTAGTTATTATCCACTTCTGTTTCCATTAGTTTTCCAAAAGTAATCTCGTCTAATATATCGCCAAGGCTGTGGAATGTCACTACCAGAGATGACGACACTTCGTCAAAGCGGGCGCGAAATTTGATTATAGGGTGCTTCAATTTGGGCTGCTCTAGGCGTCTGGAGGGGGAGGGGGAAGGGGGTGATACCCGCGGGACGGGATGGAGGGGTAGGTGGGTTATATCACAACGCTTAGTCCGTGTCATTTGTCAAACAGTTAAGCAACGGTTTATAACAAGATCACTTTACGTGCGGGGTTGGGGGAGTATATGAGACGGTGAAGTGGTGGGAGGAGGGGGGAGGGGGATGTTTTAAAGTGGTGAAGAAAGGAAGAGATGGATACTTTTTTGAAACTTTGTTAAAGGGAATAATTGAGACGTGAAATGCCCTAGAGAAGAGGGGAGGAGAGGAGAGGAAAGATTGCAAATGAATGTTGAACAACGTAATTGTTAGACATGTTTCGTTTGGTGAAGAAAAGCTAAGACAGCGGACATACTAGATCCAACAATAAGATTCGAGAGAGGTGTGGATCAGGTGCAAGAAGTAAATCAAGAAAAGAAAAATATTTATGAACCCACCATACCGTACTACTTGGATAAGTATGACATCAAGAAGATCCAAGTCACCGGGCTGCTAATTGGTGCTAGAGGGACTATCCCGAAATTTTTAGAAGAGTGTTTTGTCAAATTTGGTATAGCTTCAATTATTAGGAACATAGTACTGAGCGTATTACGCGATTCAATTATCATTCTTAGAAATCATTTATACAGTCAAAATTAGCTTCATTATTTATTATTTCATCATTTTAGTCTCAATTCAGCTTATATTCAAATTGTTATTCATTTGTATTTATCTAAATTTTAATTCAATTGTTATTCTGTGTCATCAAGGCAACCCAATATACATGGGCAGAGATCGAAATAAAGATTTTTATATACTGTTACTGTTTTACAAGTTTATTAAATTGATTGTTCAATTTTTGATAGTATACTAATAAAAAAGCAGGATACGCTTTTTCAGGGAATTGATTCATTTATAGGTTATATTTTAGTAAAATGATTGATAATTATGCAATATGTATATGCTTAGTATGTATAGGCCTAGATATATACATAGGTCTATATATAAAAACATGAATCATGTGTATTTGACTCTCGCAATTCAGTATTTCTTTTTCAGAATTTTATCGTACGTAATCCTAATAGAAGAAACTATAAAATAATATTATACAACCTCATAAACCTCAACCACGCTATTCTCACGAATGCATTTTATTTGTCAACAATTTCATTCAACAATTTACCATCTTCAAGAAAGCAAGCTTAATATGTCAGCAATTTTAGATTAATTAAGCTGCACTTTTTCTTAATCGACAAACTATACTTCACTGTTTCTGATTTCATAAATGATGATTTTAAATAGATAGCTTGATAAGATTTGCAATTTGCATGTACATTATGATTTTAGTTTTGACTTGGTCCCATATAGGCCCACCAATCATTTCATTGTATCATCATATCATATCATTTTTTATCATTGTAATTCGTGTACGGTACTGTAATTTTAAATCTGGAACTTTAAATTCGTCACCTGTATATTTTAGAACTTGTATTAGGTTAAACAAAATGAAAAAATAATATAAAAGAGATGGTTTTGATATTAGTAAGCTACTTGAAAAAAACAATCGTTACAGAAGAATGTGTCAATTTAATTATAAATGCAATGTATATTATTTTATCCCTCAATTAAACTAATTCTGTTCTAATTATTTTTAAATTTGTATTGTCTAGACTAGTGGAAATGATCTCAGATTAACAGATCGCCTTGAAATTCGAAATTATTGAAATTCATCAATAAAATGTAAAAGTACACATAAAATATTATAAGTTGTCGCTACACGCAGACTCAGTCGAGTTAATATGTTCATTTAAGCTCTTCTTCTTATAATAGCAATTAATTATAGACCTAGTCAAGAGTCAGGACTATAGGCATATAGTTAAGTAATTTACATCAAGCGTTCAGGCAAAAACCCAGTACTGTAAGCAATTAATTGTGAGAACTATCAATTACGTATGATATACAAGTATTTAGTAAAGCATTTACAGGCATACGTGAGAATTGTAACAATTAGTCTTCCTATTGGTTGAAAACACGAGCTAGGCCTGTATTTATTTTCAAGTACAATAATTAGTGCTTATGTAAAAATAAATTCAACTGAACGGAAAAATACCCTCAATTAATCAGGCTGTTTTCGGGTCGTTAAACCAAATAAGCAAAAGACAAAACCGAACTTGATGTCTCGTTATGGATTTCACTGTACATGTTTGATGGACGATTTTTAAAGATTTGGATTGTATAAATGAATTCTTTCAATATATTTTAAGAATTATATGCCTACATTCTTCATATGAATAAAGTCTGGAAGAAGTGATAAGTATTCATGGAATTTACTATTTGAACCAATGATATTTAAAATTAGATTTATGAAATATTATTGAAATAAGAGAGAGATTATAATTTCTAATTTTTTTGTTTCGTAATTTCGGAAATTCATCACGTGACATTATAGGTAAGTAACTGTTGGGTCCATATCATTGGTTGTTTTTTTATTTTTGTTATGTAATGGTAAAGAGCCAAAAATGTGAAAATCAAAATGTACAAAAGACAAAAACGAAGTTAGGTACTTTACCTACAAGTACAAGATGAATACAAGAACAAAGAAGAAGAAGAAAAGAATAAAAATGCAGAACAAGCTAGAGGAAGATTCAAGACTATTTCTTCCCAATGTGAATGTTTGAATTGTTTTTCTATCCCTGAAATTATTATTTCAAGATTCATTGTGTATTAAATGAGTTTTCATATTTCTAATTATTCTTCAGGGTGGTAAGATATAGCCCTTGTGATGCCCCGTTCAAACGATCCTATCTTCATTTAATTGGGGAACAATGATTTCATATCAAGTTTCGATGTTATTATTCAATAAAAGTACACACAAATCTTACCCAAAAGGAGCGATGATTTTACAAATACCTCTCAGGCAGAAAATATCTCACTTTAAATTTTCATCCTAAACTATATGCACATTTATATTTATCAAACTCAAAGTATATTACGTAATGTTTACGTTCTATGTAGCTATTATGCTAATTGTCTCTTGTTTTCCTAGTTGCTTTATTTCACGTGTATGTATTTTAGCTTCCTAAACTATTACGAAAGTTTTCACGAAAGCTTTAAAAACTTAATGGAGTGAAAGAGTTTTTCACTAGTACTTAGTGTTAAAAGAGTTAATTTGAGCACAAGTAAAGCGGGCTGAATGTTGACCTAAGGGAGCATTAAAACGGCTGCCATTTACATGCAGGCAGAGGGGTAAAAGGGGTAAAAGGGTTAAAATGAATAATTTATACAACGAAAAGACAAGATGTTGGAATTAAAACTTTGCGCGAATTCAACTTGGAGCATATTAATGCTGAATGTTGACTGAAATAATATGTTTCTCTATGATATATATATATATATATATATATATATATATATATATATATATATATATATATATATATATATATATATATATATATATATATATACATGGGCCTAGATATAGCCGCTCTCGGTAGCTCAGTCAGCTGAGGCTTCAGAAACGGAAGTCACCGTTGGGCGTGGGTTCGAGTCCCGCATAAGGCATGGGCTTTTGTAAGCGTATATATATATATATATATATATATATATATATATATATATATATATATATATATATATATATATATATATAGGCCTATATTTAATATATAATGAGCCTCATACAAATGCCTATACGTCTAGCACGGATAGGTATAGGAATTGGCCTGATACTATAGTAGAGACTTGCGTGGTGAAGAAAACTATTCTATAGAGTGTAGAGTTGTCGTGTGATTTGTTGTAAACTGTGCCGTTGATCACCCTCAAAAAAGCACTTTGAGCAATTAAACTCTCATTTAGCTACAAATTGTTCTTGTATAAAATAAGAAATTCAAATGAACTGTTTTCAACATGTATTACAGTGTTTTCAAAAAGAACTGGCTTTTCTTGACAGGACAAAATCAATTAGGAATCGTTTACCAGGGGTTACATTTGAGGCGTAAAATCGTTTACGCTCAAGTAATTGCTCTCGTAGCTGGTTGCACGTGATTGTTGCGTCATCACCAACAATGACAAATGATGTCAGCTTTCGGTTTCCATATCAACACTTCCTGTCATGTAACACGACTTTTGATTGGTTTTTGCGTTTGACTCGACTGTTTGGTTTGACTTTTAGGCGATGAAGGAAACGCAACTTCGATCAATCAAGATTGCATTCGCTAGCCTCCACAACATGCCAAATCAAAATATCACCAAAATATCATTTGTCTTGGTGTATGACATTAAGGTTTGTGTTAAGAAGGCAACATTCGGGTTATTTTTGTGCCAAAATAATGTAAAACATGATGGGAGAGAATTTTTCTGAAGCTTGGAATGTGATTTGAAGGTGAGGATATAATTATAAAAATACAGTAAACCACCTTTCTATAGCATATTTTTGGCAGATCGAGAAGGAATGTTAAATCCCCTAATTGTCGATGAATTTTCAAAAGCTGTAACCATGGTACCTATGTAACTATAGTTACTATAGTAATATGTAGCTATAGTTTTAATGATTCTCTAATTGGAAGTATGGTTTGATTAAATTTAAATGAAGAATTATCGTTTTGACTTCACAGCATATGTATGTCATACGTTCCGTACAGTGTGAGAAGCGAACAGTCTGTTTCGAATCAATTATCAATATTATCAAAATAAGAACTTTTGAAGTATTGATTATTTGCAGTTATTCTAGACGATTTGGCGAATTATAATATAATAGTATTGTACGATTTCTTTGAGATTTTTTGTCGGATTTTCATTTTATATTTAAGCTAGCATGTTAGAGTGGCGGGAAGGAGATGGCCGTCTTTGTTTTGTTTGTAAGCACTGCACAGGTCGCACGGTTTGACTGATCGACATGACAATTTTTCCTTACACGCAGACGCAGACTTATCCAACTTAGAACTGTATAGTTTTTCTGTAAAATCGCTTGGACCATTCTGTTTTTTTTGATACGCCCATAAGATTAGGCTGGACGGGAAAATTTAAAAATTAAATCTCTCCAAAATCATTAGAATTCTCACTGATTGTAAACACAAGATTGATACACATGCATTATTACAAGTTTGTATGCAATTAGGACCAGACGTTTTTAAGAAAATAGTGTACTAATGTCTTTTATTCATCAAATGATTCGAAATAGTAGCAGAACCATGTTGCCGAGATTCACACCTTTATGAAGAAAATTCTGTCTTATACACATAAGATTGCTGAAAAACACGGAATAAAAATCAGTTGATTAAAATATGAAAAATAACAATGATAAAATATTTGAAAGAGTAATAAATAACAATAGAATGAGAAACAAAACATAACACATTCGATAGTAACCGAATGACGTATACTTTATATGAATCAAGGTGTGTAGCGTTTTCGATTATACTTCATTTGAATATCTCTCTCATCTCACAACACATATACTGACTATACTCACCTATAGTGAAGGCCAACTCGACATCCGAACTAAATGATCCTAACTATTTGACATCAGTTCAAAAACAATGTTGTATCTGTTGTTTCGATTGACTCTGGCTTGTGGTGTATCTCTGCGTCCCGTGGCGTTAGCGACCGACCGCGGTCATGGGGGTTGGCGTGCGTTCGGCTCGCGCTGCTACAGCCACGACAGTCGCGCATGCGCCCTTTGTTCCGAGAACCCTGCGTGGGCCCCCCAAAGGGTGACAAGACTCGAACCCGGGCCCCCCGCCAACATGTCCTCACCATTATTATAACAATACCGTTGTCAAACATGAGGACATTACTCATAAGTTTTATGAAAAAGATTTTACTCGAAAGAATTTATGCGATCATCAGGAGAGTGTTTTTTTCAAAAGTAATTTTCAACCTCAGCGGGAAGTTTTCTGTTTTTTTCATTGTTCGAGACCCATCAATTTTCTATTATTATTTATTACGTTTATTAGTTATTATATAGCCTTACCTATAACCTCAATAAAGCTATTATGCAATGGTGGGGACATCATGATTTAGAATTGACTTTTAAAAGATGTATGTTCGGGACAATTTGGAAACTATAAGAGAATTTATTTGCAGCGAAGAAGCATGACAGTACAGACTACACAGTTCTGGTGTCAGAGTATATTGTTTGATATAATATAGTATATATGTATCTCTCTCTCTCTCTCTCTCTCTCTCTCTCTCTCTCTCTCTCTCTCTCTCTCTATATATATATATATATATATACATTATATATATATACGGTATATATATCCTATATATTCTTCCACTTCTTCAAACCTAAATGGTCTCATTAATTTATCCTTCATCTTCATTGGTTCATTCATTTTATTATTGTAGGCCTATATAGTATCGATATACCCTATATATCGATATTTCCATGACAACAATGAATAAACAATTGATAAGCCATGCAGTCACCGCTCTGGTTCTTCCACTATATTCTGCGTTAGATACTGAAGTCACGTCGGGCGTGGGTTCGAGTCTTTCAAAAGACATGAGCTTCTAGCATTCATCTATAATCAACTCATTTGGACACCCAAATAGCCTAGCTGTTAGTGGGGTCTTCGTTATCGACGTGCCTTTGAACCCTAACAATCATTCATTCAGGTCAATAATTAATATGAAAATACTTATAGTACATTATGAAGAAAGTATAGTAATAACTAATATAAGTACATTGTGAAAATGAAAGTGTAATTATGAAAATAGCATTCGATAAAATAATAGTATTATATCAAATAAATCTAGATAAGTCTATATTATCTAAACATGGAAATATAGGTAGCAAATGAGGGTGAGGGGGGAGTACGGCAAAGGTGTAGACCTACGAGATTTTAAGGTGACACTGCAGACTATTGACTATTCCTCCATATACCCTAGAGCAGTCCCCTGTCCCTATAAGATGTTTTATTTCGTTTCGATGGAGGCGCCGTGTTTTTAAAGTTGTACGGAAGAACGTTCTTTTTGAAAAACTAGTTCATCAGTTAACTCGAGGAATATAGCTATCTACGATGGATACGGATATGATTCTTGAATTGGCAATAGGGTTTATTGCCATTTCAAGAAATCATTTCTATACAAATTTCTAGCATCAATATTAATAATTTCTACATTATTTTCAATGCTCTAAAATTCCGATGAAATTTATATATTTTCTGTTAATACTAAACTACCGTCAAAAATCTTATTTTTATATTATATAACTATTTATGTCAACGCAGGGCGTACGTGTTTATAATATGCGTATCCTCTGGAAACAATTGTTCAACGATTAAATAAAAATATATGTTTTTAAAATACATCACATTTTTGATTCATTTTAAATTAGTAGTACGGTATTTAGAAACTTTTCACCAATAGACTATTGTTTTGCCCATTGTGTTCGAGATGTTATGTTTAGGCTAGAGGTCAAACTTCTGTGCCCGAGTATACCCACCGATAGCAGGTCAAAGGTCAATCTATCAATCCAACTTACAAAAACACATCGGGAGAAAATTAAGGGAGATGTTTGGCCAGGAAAGAAAGGACCAAGGGAATTGAGTCTGGAATACTCTCTAACCACCCTACCTCCTCTCCCCACCCCTCCCCCTCCACTGCCCTGAGTTATGATGACGTCAGGGGAAGCCTTAAAAGATTCATAACACAATCCCACATTTACTCTAGACTCGAATTCAGAGTAGTCCTAATGCTATACTAACGTTCGTGCAAATATTGACTTGCACAAATAATATTAATACAATTGTAGTAATTTATTCTTCAGCCTCGGTGGAAATGTGTAGGGTCTAGGTACGCGGTTTGCTTTCGACTATTATAGTGGTCAATATTTGTTTATAGGATAGAGATGTGTTGATGAATCTTTAAAATTTTCTCAAACTTTCTTTAATATATATGTTTTTTTTAAATTATATAAACACGACTTATTGTTGCATGATTTTTTGTCGAACTTTATAGAAATAAGTGCGCGTAGATTATAAGCATTAATTTACATTCATTTTCAAGGAAAACGTACTCCAAGGAAAGAAAAATCCATGTATTATGCTTTTATGAGAAGAGGAAAAAAGTCTAGGAAAAAATGAAAGTTGATACATTTATGGAATGAAAATCTGATTATTTTGTAGGCCTAACAAACGAAGAAATTACTCGAAGATACATTTTCTTGCATGTGAATAATGAAAAGGTAGCTTGAATAAATATAATGATATAATAAAATACGTCGAAATTAAAAATCAACCAATATTCACAGTCTGCCAGTTATATAGGTCAAGAGGTATTTTCCATGATTGGCCATCAGCACAGACGTTCAGACAGAGATTGAAAAATAACTTGAAAAAATACCTAATTAATAAATTTGGAGATATTCAGAAATGAACCTAAACATTATAATTGTGCCTTTTACCATCGAGTAATGATGTATTTAAGATTAAAAAATCCCAACTAAACATAAAACCTACATTTTTGTCAACAGGTAAGTAAAATTCTACTTTCCATGATCTATAGAATACCGGGTAACTGCTGTATAATCATTATTTATTTAATTTCTATTCATTATTTGCACTTAACCGTCATTCAGAAGACCGGGCTTCGATACCCGTCATGGTCGACCATCCTTACAGAGGTTTTTCTCACTTTCCCTCTTTCGTTCAGGTCAATCCTGGGATGGTTCCTTAACAACATGCCACGACCGACTCCTTCCCTTTAACCAAAAAACACCTAATAAAAAATCCCTTTATCTCATGATTCCATCATTTCACATATCATTCACATAAGTCAATAGATCGTAGTCATCAGTACAGTGCGTCGTTCAACTATCAATATAAACAAATGAATAAATAAATGCATGATTTGTTTTATACCCTCATAGGATTATATTGCTCTTATAGGTAGTCTAGCTCTGCATGAGACGAAAGAAAGGGGCAAAGGGGCAAAGGGGCAAAGGGCAAAGGGGAGGGGGGTATCAATATAATAACATGGACTCCGTTTCTAATTGGATCACAAACTCTCGCTCGAAGCGTTTGTGATGTTTGAGTTTATTAGCGATTGAAGATACTTTCAAGAAAATTACTCCGAAAAAGTGTTCTTCTAACAATATAAGAAAACTGCTGTGCGCTGTCTTTATTATATTAAATTCTCATAAAACTCTCCAAGGGAATGAAACTGCTTCCAGCTAAATTAAAATCTTCTTATCTTTTGCATTTTCTCGTGAAAAATCATCTAAACTAATTTGTGAGTGAAATTCGCTATAGTCACGTTTACTTCTTCATTCTTCAAATCTCGATTAATTGATTTCAATACACAGTGTTACCGTGGAATAGAAAGATTTTGAAACCTGGATGGAAATATAGGGCTATATATATCAGTAGGGACAAAGAAATAGTAATTAAGGAACTACCCAGCTATCTTTTTTTTTGTCGCAAGGGAATACAAGATAAATTAGATTACACAATTTGTAAGTATATAAAATTTAATTTATCACTATAAAAAGCAATCTTAACAATACCGGTTACAAGGCATTCTAAAACGTATAGCTCAATACAGAAAGCCTAATCAAATATAGCCCGTAAAATGAAAATTTATTAAGCAAATCTAATTTACCTTTCCAGCTACCTTAAACCTTTTTCTTTCTGATCTCGTCTGGCATAATATTTCTCATTCTCGTAATCAGTTTAGATTAATGTGGTATTGTATTGGATAGATCGTGGCATCTATCCATCTTTCGGTCGGTTTACCCTGAAATGGATTGGGATCTGCCGGGATGACCTAGCGATGCACTTAATGGGGCTCGCAGGAGAGGTCACATGAAATGTGGAGGGGGGTGTCTCTCTCTCCGTCCCTCTCTCTCTCTCTCTCTCTCTCTCTCTCTCCATATATATATATAAATACCTGTGATTTTCTACTGTGACCTTTTTCACCTCATTCATTTCTAATGTAGTACGTTTTAGGTACTCTAGATATGGATGGATGAGAGAACAATGTAATCGTCAATTTGAAGATTTTGCTTTTTCATAGTATAGGCCTTTATATTTAATTTAATTGTAACGTAATATTTCAAAATTTATCTTGATATAATTCAATTGGTTTATTATTGTTCTCCTATAAATAGTGACTGAGACGAGTGGTCGAGTGGCTAGCACACTGAAACCGCCATTCAGGAGACCGAAGTTCGATTCTCGCATCCGATTCGCACCATCCTGAAAGGTTTTTTCGTGGCTTTCCTCCGTCGTTTATGTCAATACTGGAATAGTTCCAACAGGCCACGACCGACGGGGCACCACAAGGGCGATATTACCACCCCAAAGAATAATCAATAATATGATAACTCATTCAACAAACAATAAATCTTGGGGTAATGATATCGGATAATATTTTTATTACTAAACATATATACGACATACTTCAAATTGATTAAATTAAAAAAGTATTTTAAAAAGTTATATTTGATAATATTACACAATTTTGGTTGCTTTCATAGACCAGAGATTAAGTATATTCTCATGTAGGCCTATGAGTATACACGTAAGTTATAATTATGTAAAAGTTACGATATAGGCCTATAGTTTATTATATTTTTATTCTATTGGGATAGTGACGCCCTGAAATTATAACCAAGATATATTGGCGTCGGATTAAATATAAATCACATATATTAATAGACACATAATAAAAATATTTGGAATGAAATTACATTCAAAACCAACGCATAAAAATTGAGGATAGTCGGTAATTCAACATATTTCAATAACTATAGCATGAACAATGAAATTATATAATTTCTCATTGTGGTGATACAAAAATTATCATTTTAATACCCTACTCGCGCTTTTCAAAGCGCACCTTTACCTATTGAATCGTCTAGTGTATATTTATCGCGGTATGTTTCTTCCATCATCTGGAATACAAACTTTTTTTTGTTCATCACATAATTTTTGAAATGATATTCAATCATTACTGGTTTTAAACGTGACTTAAACTTTTGTTCTAATCCTGTCCACAGCTGGTCAAATTACCTAATACCAAATGAAGTAGGTATTGGTTTTATATCTGTGAACCATCAGTGCGCCTCCAGCAGAAACAATTTGTTTTTTCCACAGAACCGCAATCATATTATTTCCTCTCAATTATCTACTAAGCCTGATGTTTGGGTGTACCTATTGACAGACATTCTTCTCAATTTAAACTCTTAACGTTTCAAAGTTAAACACAGTCATTTCTAAAGTGTAGTCGTTTTACAAGAAAGAATGTTTTAAGCAATTCTATATAATATACGTCATTTTAGTGACCTTTGGGGCATTGAATTCTTCGTTTTTAAAAGAATGTTGAAAAATGTGGAATTTAGTTTTGAAATATTTTGGAAAACAAATGTAAGGAAGAAATGTAAGTGGAAGTTCGTTTCTGAAAAAAAGTTATTTTGTTTAACATACGGTACGTTAACATAATTTACAACATTTTTCGCCTACATCACCATTTCTATTTAATAATTTTGCTAACAACACAAACATATTCTATTCACTTTGCTGATATTGTTATGCATCGGCCTACTTGTATCCACAAAAGAAAAATGTCTTTTACCAACATGACAAACCCAAATTACCACCATATTTGTATGGTAGCTAATATTATTCAATGTATGATATTTCCGGTATGATTTTTTCAATACTACGAAAACCCCCAGTCATGATAGTTGACCACGGCGGGAATCGAACTCCGGTCTCCTAAGTGACGGTTCAAGGAACCATTCTTAGTAATAACCTGAACGGCAGAATTAGGAAACTCAGGGAAAACCTCTGTCAGGATGGTCAACCATGGCGAGAATCTAACCCCGGTCTCCTGAAAGACGGTTCAGTCTGCCAGCCACTCGACCACTCGTCTCAGTCCCTTCTAGTTATCAGTGAGGTATTATTGACGTGTCATTACAGTTCAAGCCAGACATTAGACACCATTATTATACTGTCTCAACTAGACATCAGATAATGTGCACAACAAAACAAAGCCAGGCTAATTTAAAAGTAATTTTCAATTAATTTCGGTTTCGTATTCCAACTGTTAGTACAAAACTGCCTTTTGCCCCAAGGGTAGTAATAGCCTGGATACGCCATGCCTCTGACAGGTTAACAAGACATCACGTGACCTGGGTGACACGTCCACGCATGCGCGAGCCGCGATAACGCCGAACATGTGTAGATGTGGCCGATCAAGGCGGTGGACATTTCCGCCGGATGCGATCGTTTCTTTCGATAAATGCGCCATCAAACGCTTGAATGGCAGTATGGGTATAGGTTCTTGTAATTAATACACGCTTCTCGTGGACGGCTGGAAAATAGATTTAGAAATGGTAAATGCGTGTAATTATTGGAACATGTGGGCGTATTTTTGTTCTAGAAAAACGGTTGTCCACAAACATATCAAATACAGATGTATTGGAAGTGAATTGAACAGACGTAGGCTACATTTAAATATAGCGAATATTGAAATTATTTGGATTTCATGAATGAAAAATGGGAAAATTGGGGGAAATGAGTGAAAATTCTTTTCAAGCATGGTGTTTTAATCATCTGTACAGTTCAAATGAATGAACGCAAACACAAATATGTTTCATTTATGATATTATTTAGTGTGTGCTTAATTGGGCTAGGGCCAAGTTTTACATATTGATAGTTAGTGGATTAAGCTACAGTTAGCGGATCAACTTGTTATCACCCTTGGTTACATATGCTATTTTCGTACCTTAACTAATAGTCAGTGGATTAGTACTCGACTGAGATTCGTAAAACTGGCTCTTTTTGAAATAAAAGCAATGCAATTCGCAAGAAAAGAAGCAGTTTGTGATGTTTCGGTGGAGGTGCCATGTTTTTATTATTGCCAGCAGACCGTATAGTATTGAATAAAGACAAAAAGATTCCATCACCAACCAAAATAGTGATTTCAAAATGAGTATTTTCACTACTTATTGATTCGAATATTGTCCTATGATTATTTTAAGAACCCTTTTTTCATAGCTATGTATTCTTAAATATACAATCATGTAAATTTTATATATATATATATATATATATATTATATATATATATATATATATATATATATATATATATATATATATATATATATAATATATAATATATATATATATATATATATATATATATATATATATATATATATATATATATATATATATATATATATATATATATATATATATATATATATATATATATATATATAAAGAATGCCAAATTCCGTATTATGGGTTTCTCTGCCTCTGAAGAAGATTATCGAAAGACTTTGGAAATTTCATGGAAATTTTGGAAAGTGGAATCTTTCAAAATAAACCATAGTTGAGTATATTTATAATTATTCAATATTTTAAATTTATAAAAACATTTGTCGTCACTTTCTGAGAGTATCAACATTTTAATGTTGTTCAAATTATTGCACTTTTTATTAATTATTGTCATTTTAGTTCAATTCAAGTTATATAAAATGTGGTAATAATATATGTTTATACCTACTTAATATCAAGTAAAAGACATAATTACGGCAACTATTATTTTGTAGTCAATTGTTGAGAGTGAGCCTCAAGTATCGGTATTCTGAATTTCATATACACACATTTCACCAATCCAAATTTCCATATATCTATTATATATTTTTCTCATACTTGAATTATATACGTACCAAAGATTCATATCAAAGTTTAAATTCTAACAATCAAAAATATGTTCATATATATCCCTTTGTAACAAAACTTTTTATGCATTATATTGTATATTTACTCAAATCTATCCAGAATACATGATTTTCTATGTTTATCCAATAGCTCACGTGTTAATAAAAGAGTCCACATGCAATTTTGTAATAATATAGATCTACGTTTGCATGTATCACTTTCACATATTCTTTATGAATCGTGGGTCCACATCTTTCATTCATCTTAGCTAATAAATAAGTAACCCGATCCCCACGATATCTCACATGGAAGGTGTATAGTAAACCCAGTCCCAACAACACCCTCAACTTTCAAGCTACCACTACTTACATGTTCAAGTGAATAATGTAAGTATAATAATGCAATTATTAATAAGTAACTGAAATGATTCTTAAATATGAATCCAATGCGTTGATATAAACCTCGTATGAGCTGAAAGTACATTGGTAGGGCTATTCATGTGCGGGATTTTGTTTTCAAACGAAGTATTTTCTCACATTTTTATTGAAATCTATAATTATTTTTAGCTGTTCAAATATTATAGAATTAATAATAAGTTTCCAATACGAAATACAATGCAGCTATAATCGTCCGGTAAAGGGTATCGGATCACCTTATGGGGCTGTATGGTTAAATGTTAAAAGGTTTGGTTAAATGAAAATTTTTCATCAAAATCGAAAATTGATACAAAATCATTGTTCCTCAATTATGGTTATGAATGAATGGTAGGATCGTTCGGTTGAGGCACCACAAAGGTGATAACCACCTCAAGAATTAATAATGATTCAACTTATTCAACAAACAATAATCTTGAGCTAAAATTCAAACTTTGTACTGTGGGAAAAAAAACTTCTTATCATCCTTGTCTGTTTTTTCTCCTTATTCTTGAATTATTCTCCTTAATTATTTCTTCTCTGTTATTGTATTATGAAAATAATTCGATGTGGAATATTCATTATTTCCATTTCACCCATTATATCTCAACTTTCTTCCAGTTCTAGTGGAGGTGCCATTATTTTGGAAAGAACAATGTCGCGAAATCGTTGTAAAGTAGACAATTGATTTTAAATGGAACTAATTGTTCAAAATTATTTGCAGATTCCTGATGAACCGTCTCCCGTCGTTCGTTACCCTATGATCATAAATGTTAATTTTACATTTTACATCTTATAGGACCTACCTATAGCGACAATGGAGGCGCCTGAACATCTATGACATGAATGAATTTAATTTTTTCATTCATGTATCTATGCCGTCTTTTTTATTTTTCATCATAATAAACCAACTATGTCATAATGTAAGTGTAAATGTATGTTATATGAAACAGAATGAATGATTGTTTACGTGAATTTGAATGGTTGTATTTGTTTTCACCTGTGTGACTTATTTACCGAATTACGTTCCATACATGTCACATTATAATTTATAAATCATAAAATATATATTTCCATTAGAATAAAATAAAATAATACACATTTTAATAATAATGTTACCGAGACGAGTGGCCGAGTGGTTAGCACACTGAACCGTCATTAAGGAGACCGGGATTTGATTACCGCCATGGTCGACCATCCTGACAAGGATTTTTTGTAGTTTCCCTCTGTCATTCAGGTCAATACCGGGATGGTTCCTTAACAACAGGCCACGACCGACTCCTTCCCATATTCCAAAAACACCTAATAAAATAACCTTTCATCTCATCATCCCATCATCTCCGCCAGTACGTCGTAGTTATCAGTTTAGTGCGTCGTTAAACCCAATATAGAAATAGAAAGAAAAATAAGAATGTAAAAAAAATGGTCTCGAACCCAGTCGATGCGAGTGCGTATAGCGACTTGTTGTAGCTGGGTGTGCTGTTGCCTTCGAGATTGCGTGCCGTTCACAAGACTGATGGCCGAACCCAGGACCCTCAGATGAATGGTCGCTCCGGCAAGATTTACTGCCTCGAGATTCGGTTTATATATAATAATAGGAACGCATCCGTGACAACTAAACTCCTATGAGCTAATTCATACGGTTTTCCCACACGTCTCAAGCAGGGAATATTCATGGCAGCAGATGCATGACAGAACGAGGTGAACAGATCGTACCTATTGTTCTAGGCCAGCTTGGAGAGTAACTATCGATCAGATTTTGAAATTTTTTGTTGGTAGACCCTGTACTCGTCGCAAGTAATATGACAAAATATTCAAATAAGTCATAGGTTATATCTGTATATATATGTACTTTCATCTTGAATGCTTTTTTTTTAAAATCTGATTTAGGGCCTATCACTTGAAACTTCAAAATTTGGTTTTTAATATGTATCATTTTTTTCACAGAAGTATCTATATGCCTACTTATAAAGATAAATTGCAATATGAAACACTGATAATTTGATTATGCCCTGTCATTCCTAAAATAAGAATTATCATTTCATCATTCTAATAAACTTTGATGTCAAAAAATAGTATTTCGATTATTGACATAAAATAACAATGGGATATCTAATATTCAGACATTTAAGTTGCCAAAGTTGCTAAAGTGACATCTTTAATACACCTTGACTAAAAAACTAGTGACACATTCAATTCGTTCGTATTAATTACTGTAGATATAACTTTATACAAAGTTAGTCACACTGAATAAAAAATGTATATACATTACTTCCTAAAGATCCCACGCATAGCCTAATACTTTTCTCAAGTTATTCAACAATTGCACATCTATTTTTCGAAGTTCACTTACAAGTGAAGTGAGTACATCCATATTAGCATCTCGAAGCACCTCTTGGTTATGTCAGCGGGACGGTCGCCCGTCCCAGCATGCAGCAGCCGCCCGTCCCGGACTACTAGCGTGCCGCATGCAAACTGTCCTCCCCCCCTCCCCCCCCCACCACTCCTCCCGACTAGGACGATCGAGGGACTATATGGATGTGATATGCCCACAGCCGATAGCTCAAGCCTTTGGTTAGAAGACGACATGATCTTTTCTGGCCGGATTTGCTGTAGCAAACTACTCATTTACAATTTAAATGAGCGCTTTATTAAAAATCCCCCCTTTTTTTTTACTCGATTCATTTTTGGTAAACTGTGGGACAGTTAAGTCACGAAAATGAATTAACATTTTTATTTTTTACCCTGAATTCATGTCCTTTATTGTATACCTATACTTAATGTTTTCATTATTATAGACCAGTTTTTCAATGTGTCCGAGACCTGTAATTCAACGTATACGTTGTGAAACACGTTAATTAATATTTAACTTATGTGTTTTTATATCAGAACTTTGGATTAAACTGGAGTCGAAAGATTAGCATATTATTGATAATAGGCGTTAACTTGAAACATGGTAAAAAGTAAAAAACACATTCCAAACGCCTTTAGGTAGTCACGGCCTGGGGCTAAAATGTTCATGAAACTGAGTCATAATAATTTTAGGTGACTTTAGAGTAATAACAGTCATCTTACGTATTTTTGTTCGTTTTTAAACCCTACCCAAAATTTACTAACCGTCATTTATGCTAAATTTTAATGACATATGCCTAATGTTGAGCTATTCACGTATAGAATTATTCGTTGTGTAATCCATTCATATATAATACATATATATATAGGACCATATATATATATATATATATATATATATATATATATATATATATATATATATATATATATATATATATATATATATATATATATATATACAGTTGGCCATATAGTTTCTCAAATTGGTATTAGATACCTTTTTTGTGAAATTGGAACTTTAAAAATGTTGTATTAGGTAGACGGAAAAAAGGAAAAAATATCCAAAGGGAAAAATATGAATTATTATTTACTCAAAAATATGTCTCTACTACATTCAAGTATCACCCTAATAATCAAATCAGTTAAACAAGTTTACACAGCTTCTATCTAACAACTCGATCCCACGACATTTTCTTCTATCACTTCTCTAGTGTGTCGTATGAAAGGAACAAGGCATCCAGTATCTATATATAGATCTGACGCCGCTCGCAGCTATCCTCCACGACTCAACTAATCATATTTTCCTCTCTGAAAAAAACCTCATCGCGTGTGTGTTTATATGAAACGCCTTGGCAATAGATAAGTCCTGTATTAGTCCGCGGTCTCTCAAAGTCGTAAGCGATCGTGATTTCGAGTGAGTTATGTAGATTTTGTGACTACACCCTGCGGGGCATTTCCCAGGGCTTCCGAGACACCTGGAGCTAGCTGCTGCTCTAAAGACCATGTCACACGAGACAATTAATGAAAACAGAGGTTTAGATTGGTTGATCAACGTATATACAATTATAGTTTGTTTGGAGAGATAAATAGACTCTTGTCTTCGTTGAAAAAGGTTAGCAAGATATGAGTACATGAAATGAATAAATGTTAATTTATTAATATATGTATATTGTTGAACTAAATCAGATGAATGAATATTTACACAATATTTTGAACTAATTAATTTGATAATATCAAAAAATCATAAAGTATTATATAAAAGTCTAAATATACTCAATTAATACTCTTGAAGATTTATTTATTATGTTTCTCAATAGAATCTTTACATCCAATAACGTAGCATGAAGCTTGAAAATGCATTTTCTTTCAACTTCTTTCATTCACAATTTTCGCAATTTTCCTTGATATTATGTTGTTCTTCTGACCGTCATTATTATTAGTGATGTTAGTGCGTACAGAAAGGCCGTTCGATATGAAAATTGCAAACGATAAATCGATCGAAATATATATCGACATTTTGAATTTTCAGTCGATATAGAATTAAATACAAAATATAGAATCGAATAATCAAATATCAAATGGGAAAAAATTTGAGATTTGGAGTCATGACTCTCGATCATGCAATACTACTTCGGCTTTGGTTTATATTCCAGCCACGTGACAATGAAAAATAATATTATAGGCCTACCTATGACTTCTGGTTGGGCGAATATTAACATGTTTACTCATTTTGTTAGATGGCTATTTGTCTTATTACTTCTTCTAGCGATTTCCGCCTTTTCGATTCGATATCGAGTTAAGCGAAGACCGATCATTCCAATTCGACATAGAATCAATCGAATATCGATTATTCCAATTCGATATCGAACCAAGTCCTGAAATATCGAATAGATCGAAAATATTGAAATCGAACAGACACCCTATAGGCCTACATTTGACTGAATAGTCATGATCAGTGACTGTATTGATCCTTGTAGTCATGACGACAGTGCATGCACAGCATCACAAATAGACTTTGTTTTTCTTCCAGGGAAAACTGAATCAGTCGATAGGGCGCTCAACCGACACTTTGGAGACCGGGGTTCTATTCCCTCCAATGGTCGACAGAGGACTGTACACACTTCTCCCATCTCAACATCGCATTTTTCATTTCACAACATCAATAGGTCTTATATTTACTTTAAAATTGCGTCGTTAAACTCAATATAAATAAATAAACTCGAGGGAATTCTATAGGTAGAAGTTGGAAGTTGGTGTTTTTACCAAGTTCAGACGCATAACATGAATTACATTGTACTAATATACTTATCTTTTCTAATCGTCTCTCTAATCGACTATCGTTCATCATAATAATGACGCACTCGCGCATATTGCAAGAAGTGTATATTCATTTATATATATATTTTTTTTAGAAAAAACACGAGAATCCAAGAGTTATAACAATGTTAATTCATGAATTATTGCTTAGTTCAATAATTACGTCTAGTTACTTATTTTACTTATTTTTGGGGTGGCCTTGTGGTTAACTTGAACTTTCATCCTCAGGCTTGATTAGGAGACAATGGCTCCACATCAATTTTTCGATTTTGATAAAAAAAAAAACATAAATTTTTGTGATTTTCATATTTTAAAACCATCCAATTCGGTCTAGAAATATGATCTATATTGATTGCATGGCAATCGCAGGTATCGAGCACGTATGCATCACATACGTAACACTCTACATCTGCCATGCTATCATCAACCTGGCTATATTAGCCTCCAGCTAGAGCTGTCAATGTCATGTCGACGGTGGCACAGCACTGGTATCGTGTGCAGGTCCCGGGTTCGACGCCCCAGGCGCCCCGCCAAGATGCATGTTCCGGAGATGATGCGAGGATGGTACAATATGGCTACCATGTGACGTGATTATTATTATAATGAAGCTTTGTCGTGAGATCGGGAGGCTGGATGGACCGATTTGTTAGATACCTTAGCGAGTACGTTCAGTATAAAGTATATGAGGAGACTGCATGAGAAAATTATAATTATAAATATGACGTGTTATCAATACAGCTCAGTAGCTGCTGTATTTTTGTATCGGTGTTTGTAGCCTATATATATATATATATATATATATATATATAAATATACACAATAGTCAAGACCGTGTCAAGACATTTTTCACCCCTAAGGTGGAAAATTATTGGCGCCCCCCACCTCCTCCTCCCGCCCCATTTACTTGCAATTTTTCATCAGATATACATAAGTTATCAATAAATGTATTTTGAGCACTAATTGTATTACTCTCTTTATTCATGAGTTGAATCTCTCAACGCAAATGTATTTAATATTAGGCTTAAATATACTTCTTTTTGAATGAATAGGCCTACAACTTTATATGCTTTATATAACTGAGACGTGTGGTCGAGTGGTTAATGCACTGAACCGTCATTCAGGAGACTGGGATTCGATTCCTGCCATGGTCGACCATCCTGACAGCTAGGGTTTTTTCGTGGTTTCCCTCTGTCATTAAGGCTAATAAGGATGGTACCTAAACAACAAGCCACGACCGACTCCTTCCCACTATCCAAATACACCTAATAACAGAACCTTTCATCTCATCATCCTATGACGCCAATAGATCGTAGTCATCAGTAGAGTGCGTCGTTGAACCTGATATAAATAAATGAATTAATAAATACATGCTTCATATAATGAGTCATCTTTCTATAACTAGGCCTACATCTGCTTTTTTCTTATTGTTCCCTCTTCTTCCCCTCTCTACCGTGAAATGACACGACTCCTCCACAACCCTCTCACCCCTTCCCATGCGCTCAGGTGACCTGCGCAACAGAGATGTCACTCGACGCCCATCCAGGCGCCGCGACGCCACTACAGGGATGTCACCAGGCGCCTCTTGGCGACTCTCAGTAGCAATGCGCTACAATTGGTTGCTTGGGACAGAAAGGGTGGAGCTTGGACCGGATAAATGGACAAATGATAACTAGACGTCGCGACGCCTAATGTCGTACGGATCGTTGTAGGTATATGTAGGCTAAGCTGGCCCAGGACAGGCAGAAAGTTTAGGATCGTTTGCACGGAAGGGAGATATTTCCACCACGAAAATACGTAAAATATGTAAATATGTAACTCCAAATCGTCACATATATGTGTACAGTTACAATTATATTTACTTTTATGTATGAACAATTTTTATGCGATTTATATTAGTACTCTCCTAAGACGTAATAAGACATTTTAAAAATATGGCCAAGTCCATCTGTACTCAATAGCCACAGACAAAAAAGCTATTTAGTAGCTATTTAATAAAAATAGATTTCTTTGTTTGTGCTATAGGCAGGAATAATATATTTTCATCTCAAAAACTGAGGCGTGAGATGTAAGTATATTTGTATGTGCACATTTCTCGTCTTTTCTCTTGGTTTCCCTCAAACGCGATGGTTCTTCAGCTATCTACTCTGTAGCTACAACTTTCAGTGATGCCTCAGATGGCACAATAGTTCAAAAAGTATAATTCCCGAATAAATTATTGGCTTTTATTTTATTTTAATCATTGGCCGAATATTGGCTTTTAAGAAAGCGGAAATCACCGATTGAAAATGGAATGTGCTGCCAAAATGAGTAGGATCTTTTTGTATATTTTGCGCAAAAGTGCTCGAACAACCAACTTCAATTTCACGATATAGATTCACTGATACTTATTGAAACTGACAAATCTCTACGCTGTGTCAGTCGCGAATAAATCAAACGATTTCAAACAAAATCTCTAAATCAGAATGAGGAATTGTTCAAGATGCAAATGAGGAATCTTATAAACAATAATCTTAATATATTTAGTTATCTACTTAAAATATCCCTTTATGTAACTGACACTTGATTGAAAAACATTCAATTTTATTTCTATTCTATGAAACTCTAAGCTAGCCCATCAGCTACAAGTCTGCAGTAGCTCAATATGAGCCATGGTCCGGGTACCCAGTGCATTGCGGACTGCATATACACACGGCGCACCGCAAGCGACGACTTTCCTGAAGCATAAGAAGAGATATATTGTTGAGACTGAAGAAGTTGAAGACAGATCTATCCCCCGAATCACACTCATCATTACTAAACTTGCCCATTATTCAATATTTATTTCCTTCTTTATGACATGCATGTCTTGGGATAAATAATTAAAATATGCTTATTTATATAGTATTATATAGACCTATGCAATTTTTTTATATATTCATAATGGATTATTTAGAATTTAGAAATTTGGAATAGAATATTCAGAATTTATTCAGAAGAAATAAGAGAATCGTGGGTGAGAGTGAAGAAAAAGGAATGGTGGGAAGATAGGAAAGTATGTACGAAATGATGTCATCTTTTCATCAATTATTTATAAAAAGAATAATATAAAGTCATCAGACAAATGAAAACAGGTGTAATAAACTTGGGAATACTCATAGACAATGATAATGAACAAATTAGATAGTGGATACATTTTCTATTACTTCCAATTCGCAACTTAATTGGTTATTATAATATCTTGATAGCAAAATGAGTCGACTGTTTTAGCAGGAAAGTGTGTGGAGATGAACTGAGGTGTAAATGTATACATGGGAGAAAATAGATAAAACACAATATAAAAAATTATACTATATACTACTAATAGGCCCGGTATTACGAATAATAAATTTGTTGATTAAGCGATAATTAGTGGATTAGTTTGTTATTACCCTTGGTTACCAATGTTATTTTTGTACTGCAATTGATTAATTAGCTTGATTAACACACTTTTATTATTGGTAATATAGGCCCTAAAAATATGTAATGATATTGTATGATAATTTAATAGTTCATATATTATATATATTATTAGTGTGTGTTTTGGTCTTCCATGTTTAGACTTTTTATAAGATAGCAATTGTCACACGACACTGCACGTCATATTCGGATAGCTTGACCTTAGCTCTTTGACATGCAATCTTGATATGTCTCTTCTATATAAAAAATAAAAATACATTTGTCCAAAAAAAGATGTATGTAAAACATATATTAGTCATTATTCTTCATATGAACACCGAGTTCAAAACTATATACCTTCTCCGCGAGTATATTCGATTCACTGATTGCTCATAACTATACATTTTCAATTATTATACAAGCCTAATTTACAACCTCTAGATTGATATGGTGGCAATAGGATATGTAGAGGGGAAAGGAGAGAGGATAAATAACATACAATTGTAAAATAGTATTATATTGCAATAAGTGCATGTAATTGCATAGTTGTGCAAGTGCATCGCGATCTGATGCACACAAATCACTCACGATACAACATATCCACCCAGCTCGCATGTTGTTGAGGATTAGTAGAAATGAAACAGAGATTGTTAACCCAAGTAGATCGGCCCTGAAGGGGGTCACTTCTTTTCCACCTCCCACAAGGTTAAATTGTTTCGACCAATCACACGACAGCTACACACCTGAGTGGGCGTGACCTATTATACAAACAACGACTCTCCATTGGGTGCATAATTTTTCGTTTTTTTTATGAAATAGTTAAATGACATCATTGATTCCAGGTCACGTGCTGTAGCCGCAGTCGACGCCGGACAAACTGTTTTACCGACAGGTAGCTGTGCATATAGTTTGATCGCTTCTGACGCATTACACGTCGTGATTGATAGACTGTCGAGTCACAACCTAATACGCATGCATGCATTATCTACATCTATGTTTCGTATCAAATTGTTAGTATATTATTTTATTGTATTTTTATCATTCTAATAAGGCCCGGTTTCACGAATCGATAGTTAGTGGATTAAGGGCCCATATTACCAATAATACAAATGTGTTAATTAAGCTAATTAATCAATTGCAGTACAAAAATAACATTGGTAACCAAGGGTAATAACAAGCTAATCCACTAATTATCGCTTAATCAACAAATTTATCATTCGTAATACCGGACCTAAGCAAATTAGCGGATTCACTTGTTATCACCCTTGGTTACATATGTTATTTTCATATGTTTTTTTAGTTAGTGGATTAGTACTTGACTATAAGATTCGTAAAACTGAGCCTTAGGAGTAAATTATTATTGTTCTTTAACTGTGTGGCAACTTCAATTGGCAGCAGAGTTTTTATTTTATTTAAGTAAAATGTTTTCTCTCCAAATTCATAGTACGCAACCTTTCAACAATTAAAAGAATAAAATTGTAATCTACAATGTCTTTTTTCTAATTAATCAATAGTACGCATGTTCAAAATTGTATGGCGTTTTACCTTTGTTGAATTTCTGATAGTTCTGAACAAAACTTATTCCAATGCTGCTTAACGGCCCCACCAACAGCTATAGATTACATGGGGGTGAGAAAATAAAAAAAAACTATTCTTCGGAAGCTCATATATAGGCAGTATATATAGGCGTAATACAGACTAAATCATCAAACGGTATCAAATTCAGAGCTGAGATGTTAGCTTTCGTCGATTGTCGTATGGACAATAATGGGAACAATTAAATAATATAAATTGAAATAAATTGAGAGGATACTAATTTTTTCAGTTTATAGTGAAATAACTAAATCTTCAGCGCATGCACCTTATTGAGATGGTAATTTTATATTTTATTCAAAACATAAAAGAGTAAGAAACATACTTTTTATTGGCATTGTTGTTATTGATTTGGTGTTAAGTATAGTTTTACCATAAGTTTGACTATTCGTGCACATTAATGGCATGAATAAGTGGGATAATATTATGAACAGTCTGGAGTGTTTCCTTCAAATTATACGGAAAATCGAAACTTTGAAACTTTACTTACAACAGAAATGTATATAATTCATATGAATAACTAATTTCGACTAGAATTTACGTTCAGTACTTTACTCCACTATACTGGTGGCAGTGGAAAACTCTAGATTCATGGTGGATCTACGCAGGATCGGCCGCAAGCCAATTATACAGTGCATTGTCTTCACTCAAAGGCATACTGGATAGAGTGTAAGGTGGTAAATAATCTTTAGATTTCTTTTCTTCTCTTTGTTTAAGCTCTTACTGAGGTGCCCCAATCTGTTTCTGTGTAGATCAAGTCAAAAGATCAAATGTACATCTGCGTAGATCAAGTCTTAGAGATCAAAACTAATTAAAGAAATATTCGTTATTACAGATTATATATAGTATACCTTTTGCAAAAAATGTCGTAGATTTAAAAAATAACCTATATAAAAAAAGTCCACATATGGTTGTGGACCGCGTTTTATGAATAACAAAAACGTGTTGAATTAGCGAATTTTTCATCAAGATACAAAAGTAGCATTAGTAACCAAGGAATATAACGAGTTAATCCGCTATGGGCCTATATATAAGTGATCATTATATTTGACATAAGAATAATATCTCGAGTATTACTAGTATATAAGAGTATATACCTTCATCTTATAAAGGTATCTCAGTGGGAGAGAAGCTGACCGGGAATCAGAAGGTCCCGGGTTCGAGTCCCGGCCGAGACGTATCTTTTATGACATGGCTAAAACATCCCATATATATAATTATACATACAGCCTATAAATAGAATTTGATTGAATTTCTTTTCATATACTCTTGTTGGCAAAAAGGTGATAATATTTCCAAATATTCCATATTGAACATCATTGTCAATTCATTTGACACCCTTCTCCTTATTGTATTCACGATTATTCTCAACAATTAGGATAATAATAGCCAAGATCCTTCTTATATATACCAAGACACATTATACTTGACACTTTTACACCAACGTAACGTGTAATTATGATTATATACCATACCTAACAGAATCTCACGCTTCATACGCGAAATATCGCAAATAGAAACTCTGTATAATTACACAGTTGATTTCCTTGATTCGTACTCAAATTTGCGTGCGCATTTCTTCTTCATGTACTATCCGTGTGATTTATTTCTCTCCCCATCCCTTGTCCCGTGCACCGCACACTACGATGGCTCTCTCGATAAGAAAGGTGAAGTAATTAACGACTCCCACGAGATAAGAACAAGCTGGGGAAAGAGGGAGAGAGAGAGATAGAGAGATACGACCGTATTGTGACCCATGCCACTCTGTCTCTATCTCTCCTATCTAGATCGCCCATCATGTTGTTTGTGAGACGTTCGAACAACGGCTATTGCTGCGTGCCAACAAAGAACATTCTTCTATCTTGACAATCTACACGGCGTTCGACACGCGCTTGTGTCACTCAAACACACGCAAAACCTTCTTTATATTTCCCTTTGACGATCATAAATATTAGCCTTTAGAACATGCGTATATATGGGATTATAATTTTTTTAAATATATTTTGTTTATTATTTTAAATTGAACCGAAACCAATGATTGGTTTGGAAAAAGTGCCTCACTATTTAGCTGACTTGAATGGCAATTAATCAGTTATGGCAACACATAGGCCTATTCTAAATTTTATTAGGGATCAGTTACAGTAATAAGCTATGGATAGCGTATTACGATAAATTAAATATGTGTTACTTAATAAGTCGCCCTCGTTGCTCAGTCAACCATCGCACTGCGTTAGGAACTCAAGTCAGGACGGGCGTAGGTCAAGTCCCGTATAAGGTATGGATTTTTGTAAACGTCCTTTCACCTATCATGTCATCGTTTCATTATCACCCGCTCATTCGTACCCCCGTATAACCTAGCTGTTGGTGGGGTCGTTAAGTAGCATTGATATAAAGTGTTTTTTAGACTTATTAATTAATGTACAAAAAAAGCATTGGTAATCCAGGGTGACAAGAAGTTGATCCTTGAATTATCTCTCAATCCACTAATCTATAATTATTATAACTGGACGTTAAGTTAACCGTATGTTGTTGTCGTGGGCCTTGTTGGCATTGATTGCCAGCTTCATTATCTAGATGATTGAATTGCTTCAGGAAGACACTGTATACTTCAATAGATAATCTATACTCTGCAGTGATGAAAGTAGGCCTATATCGCTTTTGTTTGGAAAGGTTCACTCAATTTTGTAGAATACACAGAACAGTGAAAATGGTATTTAATTCGCATATAAAACGCGATCAAAAACGTTTTAACGACATTTCCAAATGTAATTAGATTTCTCTGAGACCTGGTTGCGCAGTAATTAAACATTTGATCTGATATTGGCTTAATTACAAGTTCTAGATGGCAGATAATGTCAGATTCAATTCGAAATTATGTTCGTTTCAAGAATCATGCGGTGAGAGCTCCTAGACATATCATTTAAAAACGTTCGCTTGATAGGCATTTTCTCTCTCTCTATATATATATGTATATATATATATATGTGAATATATGTATTTTCATAAATAATTTGTGAATATATATATATATATATATATATATATATATGTATATATACACATATATATATATATATATATATATATATATATATATATATATATATATATATATATATATATATATATATATATATATATATATATATATATATATATATATAAATATGTAAATATATGTATTTTTATAAATATTTTGTGAAATATGTAAATATATGTATTTTTATAAATATTTTGTGAAATATGTAGGTAGGCCCTATATAAATATTTATCTACTTTATTCCTATTATTTTCATTTTCTAATGATGCAAGGGTTATCACGTATATCCTTCTATGTCTTTTTATAACTTGATTCTATTGTAGCTAATTTCTTGCATGTTTTTCCTGTCTTTTATGCAACCAGAAAAGCTTGTATGCCCGATGGGTTGAAGGTATAGAAGTAATGAAAGGGGTTGCACTCCCTAATGGACCTCACAGAGAACCCTATAGAGATATTTTCATTATAAAGTTACAAGAAGCGAAGGTAATGGATTGAAAGTAAAAAAGTAAAAACAACTTCCTCATCTCATACCAAACCGTCTTCGTATTTCTCGTCGTTATATCATATTATATAAGTTATATCGAAGTCCAAAAACCCATCTATCTTTTCTTGTGGAAACTTTTTAAAATGGATGTCGAGATTTATCTCCGCTTGTAATAATTGTCGCTGCGCCACTGGCTTACGTGATTGGCTATAAAACTCAAAGTTTAATAAAACAAACTTTGAAAATGAAATATGTTTGCATATAGGATTAACTGAGGTTTATTTCAGTAAACACAGTTTATACAATAGAACAGAGAATTCTAAGACATTAGAATTTTCTATTTCAGACAATTAATACTGATTAATCATACTCTATATTTTTTTATCATGGAGTCGCCATTTTTCCTTATTTTTTCACTTTTAAGTGATTTTAAATAATCTTTTTTCGTTTTTTAGAAACCTCCAAGTAATAAATTAGCAGCAATTTGCTGAAAGTGACAGGGGTACAAAAGAATTTTTTTTTACTCGAAAATATTATTCTTAAATAATAGACCCTATAATCACATAGTGAAACATTGATTAATAACAACCGTTTTTCTCCACACCGTAATTACACAAGCAACAATGTGGTAACATTAATATACAGCTATAGGCCTACCCTTAAAACAAGAACTTGTACCACTTTCTAGGTTAATTCGTTTCACGTTATCGATTCTTATCATTAGGCCTTTTATGATCCATTATTGTAAATGCTATCAGTATCACCCATCACGGTGATTTGGCAACAATGGCCAAAGTTTAGTGTCGGCATTTTGTTCTTCTTCTGTTCTGCTGTCTGCCCTGGCGGTCTCCCGGGGATACCTCTTTGAGGGAGAAGGAGACACACAGCGGGATCTTCGGGACTGAGAAATTACAAATATCCACGCAATCAAATATGGGTAGAAGAAAAAAATATTATTATATACGAGGTCGCATCTGAAGGAGAGGAGGGGCAAGATCGATCTGTTGTCGACTACCTGTCAACAACCACCCCCTCTCCCCTCCCACAGCCTCACCCTGGACCCTCCGCTCTAATGATCAAATGAACTTTAAAAAAAAATACAATTCAATACATAAATTCATCTGTGAACTGTCTATGTGATAAACATAAGAAATACTACGTTATTTAAGTGTTGTTTCAACGATTTAATTACAATATTTGTTTTTCAACTCGTTTGGAATGCAGCTTAATGCACTAACTGAATGTCTTGTAAAAGTATCTTTTATAATTATGTATACGTACTATCTCTCTTTACTATAATACTGTCTCCTTTTTCTCCCCCCTATCCGCTCTTCCCATTGCGCACTCATCACTCTTTCTCTCTCTCTCTCTCTCTCTCTCTCTCTCTCTCTCTCTCTCTCTCTCTCTCTCTCTCTCTCTCTCTCTCTCTCTCTCTTTCTCTCTCTTTCTACATCTCTCTCTCTCTGCTCGTTATTAGTTCATTAGACGCTATAGTGACCAAACCAACAGTGCGATCTTCTACTGTTCATCTACCGACGACATCAGAGTTATGAAATGTTTTCAAAGAAACTTGCCTTTATGACTGACCGCGTTTTCATCTTACCTGACCAAATCACACAAACACCTTAAAGAGGGTGAAAGGTTCTCGATGCATTCACAATAAAACCAATGAAAACAAGGATGACTATTAAAGGGGTTCTCTTTTCATAACATCATATAAAAAAAACTATTTATTATTTTATCGATTTATTATTATTTTCTGATTATTCAGTTGTTTTGGAATCTTTGTTGTGGCTTGGTGTGCTATGTTGCCCACCCAAGACGTATTTGACCATCATCAATTTGTGATCATTCCTGTCGGTTCACATATACACTCTGATGGACACAGTGAATAGACGCTGGACATTTATTATTTATGCCGGCTGACGAAATTGCGTTATTGAAAACTATTCATACATAATGACATTAAGGGGACTTTAGTCTCATCTTTTTCCGAGAGGAAATTATAAGGAGGAGAATACATTGACCTCTGGGTAATGCGGTTCCAATTGCAAAGACTGGTTGCCTTCTTTTGAATATAGAAAGAGTTAACACATTGAATAAGGCCCATATTATCATAAAACATTCTACGGTTAAGATTTACATGTAAGGATGACGTTGGCGGGTATCATGCATATGAGAATACAAATTGTGTAGTCTATTACGTATAGGAATAACAATTATGTTTTCTGGAAAGATTTTGGGGGTTAATTAGTAATTGGTTGAATTAAAAAAACCAAAAATCAAGAAAAATTAGTACTAGAAGTAGTAATAAATTAAGAAGAACAAACTCGTTCAAAGAGGCTACCTCGATCAAACTGAATTTCATTCAAATGACTTGGTCACAATGTTTTGGAAATGAAAGAATTGTTTTTTTTCGTAGTGACATCTAAGTATCTCGTACGAATATCTAAGTATCTAAATCGTATCTAGTATCATAGTAGAAGTTTAGTAGAATTGAATCAAAGCAGACATATACTCCAAACTAAACATAATGGATCGCTTATTATAGGCTCAACCGTGGGGTTTACAACTCGCAAATTTTGTGTACACCTGATCTCAGGTGATTTCAGACATTTGGAGAGACTTCAGGGGATTTCAAGAAATTCCATACGGATCTCAAGGGGATTTCAAGTGATTTCAGGGATTTCAAGGGGATTTCAATGGGATTTCATGGCAAGTTTACACCGTATTTCAGGAGTTGTTAACCCTTCGGGCTCAACATCACTTTAGCTGCGGCATTAAAACCCGCATTCTGTTATAGTTAATTAAAAAGCTCAGTTAAGTTGATGCTGAAAGTTAGAATTGGGTGAATCTATGGTCACCAAAGTCATCTTGACCATGGAAAGACCACTGAAATCACCCAAATTTTATGGTTCACCGAGATGTTGGTTGTGTTTCCAACAGTATAGTGAGTTGTCACCCCAACCTCCTGAAGCTACAGGTTTTCATGATGCAGATACATGTCAACTTGAACCACATATTAGCTCGTTTATCTGCTTGAAGATAACACAAAACCAAGATGCACCGAGTTTACATGGTGGTTTCACTCGGCTGTCAATCTTGTTCGATTATATTACAACTGTTGAACATTCAAATAGGACTTTGATCCGAAAATGTGGATGGAACTGAAACCCATCCTATAGTGTTTTCTTCATACTGGCTGGTTCGAATAAAGTGAAAAAAAGCTTCAGCAGTACAGAGCGTCGTTCGAGTTTCCCAAATATCCAAATAGTTTTTCTCAAATGTGGTTCAATCGATCGCGCCTCAAAAGAACACAGTATACGTTAGATGATGACATGGGTGTATGCCAAGTTTAATCAACGTTTGTGTTTTCGTTTGACATGTGGAGCACGATTAGTAAAAACGAATAAAAAACACCAATGTATTGTCAAATACGGCATAATTTAGTATTAGCTTCGCTCATCCAACTATTACAAAAACTCAGCGGTGCTATTCCCACTGAAACAAAATCTTGTAAAAATATCATCCCTTGCTTGCTAATTAAATACTTTGGCATCAAAAGTTGAAAGTTTTGGCCAAGTTTGCTTTTTATATGCCCTATCAACTTCTGGATACCAAATTATTTAATCAGCAAAAGCAATAAGGGATCTTCGCCATTTAAAAGTTGAAAGTTTTGGTCAATATGTCATGTAAGACCGCCCTTGTGTTGGCTCATTCGAACGAACCTACCTTTTATCCTTAGCCTTAATTGGGGAGCAATGATTTATTATCAAGTTTTGATGAACAAAATATAGGCCCATGTCCTGTTGTTTTTTCACTATGCATTTTCATTTATTCACTTCACCAATTCTGTTTTTTTCTACTCATCCAAGATCCACACAACTACTTAAAGTATATTCCATTTCACCGGGCCGTAAATTTATACTCGACCAACTTACAATCAGCAAAATAATGTGTTTCAGTCAATTCCATTTCCACTTCGCTTTCTGTTACTATCGACGGTTACTTCTAACATGATCCTGCATAGCTGCCGGCTTCGATAAGAATGATTATTTTTCCTCATTATTAAAAGCACTTGAGAATTGTAACAAGCACCGTACTAGAGGATGGCCAGTGGCAAGGTGATCTAGCTAAGCAAGACGCCATATATGCACCACCGCAAACGAGTTAAACCAGAATTCAGGACGATGGAGAGTGTTTATGAGTATCGCTTGTTCGGTATAAGATGGACTCACACATCTTTATATGCATACACCGTCAAGTCCATTGACCTGCAATAACCAATACTGTCGCTTTCAAAACCAATACCGAGTATAAATCTTATTAGAAGTATGTAGTCTCTTCTTGGATGCACGAGAGAAATGCAGTTTTATTGGGTATGAATACAGTTTAACGATGTCGCCGAGGCCTTAGTGGACTTGTACATATATAAATAGTGGGAATTGAACGAGAGTTATTGTTTGCCTTGGTTTTTTCGCGACAGAGTCCATAGAAATATTTTTTAGACAAAATAAAAAATGTTTAGTTATTGTAGGTGTGACTGTAAATCATTGGTTAACTATGAGACTTTAACTGAAAGGTAGTGCATATATACTTGGACAGCATTATGTGAATATATTACCTGTATGTTGAATGAAATTACAAGAAAAACTAGCAACATATCTGATAATTCTAGGGTTTTTGGTGCCGAAGATTTTGATTTCAAACTATTTTTAAAATTTTATCGATACAGTAACTTTCTTTGAGAAAATATTTTTCTTCTGTAGTCTTTTAAAGGCGTTTTATTCCATAATAGTGCGATTGCGAACACTTATGCAATT
Source organism: Brachyptera putata (assembly GCA_907164805.1). Lineage (NCBI taxonomy): Eukaryota > Metazoa > Arthropoda > Insecta > Plecoptera > Taeniopterygidae > Brachyptera > Brachyptera putata. The sequence continues at coordinate 8,198,109 of OU015471.1, read as the reverse complement.
ATACTGCAGTGATTTTTTTCATCAAGAGGTAATTTAGTGCAATATAAATGGCAATGAAGTTTATTTCTGAATAATCAGTGTGTTCAACAAATAGCCCTAAAGCCATACTACGTACTACAAGAATAATCGCACATTTCCTCGACGTATACATGTACGATTTATTTACGGCATATTCTATCAGTATGAGATTCCGTGCTAGATCATCAGGAATTACGAATCGACACAGGTAGCTCAGTGGTAACGCGCTAACTCCACGTGAGGGTAGATCGAGCCTCGGTTCGATCCCCGCCACCGTTCATCTTAACAGGGGTTTCGTGGTTTCCCTCTGTGTAGCCATGGCTAATGTCGGGATGGTTCCTTTTCCTACATAATATAGGCCACTATATATCTTTCCCAAAAGAAAATTTCATCCCATCGCTTCATGCGACACCAATAGATCTTAGTCATCATTACAGTGCATCGCTTAACTTGAAATGAATAAAAAAAATGAACACACGAATTACGAGGAGGTATATACTTTCCATGGAAGAAGGGCGTCTATTAATTAAATACCGCGGTAATTGTAAAAATTTCAGAAAACACATAATGTCGCGGCAACTTCATGTATTTAAAGAATTTGAAAGATGTAGTTGTATTTTTGTTTTAAATCTTGTCTGGATGAATCATAATATACCCATATAATACCTCAGCAATACAAATGTAACAGTGATATTTGTTTTAGTAATGTTGGTAGACGACCCTTTTCTTTCGTGGATACAATCATACAAACTTGTATTCGATACTAAAAATTAAATCGAGTGAGCTTCTAAATGCAATATGGCGACCGAATTGTTACAAAAATAATCTCAACAATGAAGCATTCTTAATAAATATCATTATCCAGATATGTGCACGCATTATTTAGTAATTTTTCATCAAGTTCCACTGTTTATCACTACAGTGAACCTGCAACTTTTACTGTAAAATTAAAATCGGATATAGTTACCCGATTTCGGATCACTTATATCTAAGTGTTTTTCGAAGCAAAGGTGCATGTGTGGATATATGTATTGCATTTCGTATAAACACATCTCCCATCTTACAGATCACATGCTGCGTTTTCCTCTAGTATTCGAAATATAATGTCAACTTTGAGCAAGGTCAATTACTTTGTATATACGTAATTGTTTCGATTGAAATTCGTTTGTTCTATCAAATAAAATACTAGTTTTGATATCGAGGGAGATTTCTATTCTTATAGTGTCGTGAAAATGAAGTGATGAACAATATCAGTGATAAAAATAGCATCGACATATTTTCTATACCCTCTACTCGTGTGAAAAAAAAAATCAAAATTGTTTCACATTAAACCTATTAATTTCAAGATTATTTTGTTTTATATGCGTAGCAAACCATATGCTACGCGATATTTGAGATTACACCAGTATATATAAGTTCGACTTGTATACTAATCCAGAGTGTAATCTCTATGGTAACCCATCTGGTACAATACGTCTCGTGGAAGAAATCGTGTTAGATATCACACCAGCCCATCTCGAATTCACCTTGTTCAAGATCCACGTATTCAAGTGTCTTCGATGAGGGAGGAAACATTATAAAGAAGGTATATAATTACTACTCTCCATCTCCCATGAGTTAAACAAACACACAACATTGCGTGATCATCGTTAACAAAATGATATTTAGTAAAAATGCCTACATGGACTTATTTCTAAAATTATCTATTATCTCTCTCTCTCTCTCTCTCTCTCTCTCTGTCTCTCGTTAACATTTACGGTTCTAATTCGCGTACCATATGGAGATCGGGCGCTATTTAGCTCGATAATTACATACCTCCCACTTCTCTCCCTTTTACTCATTTTATGTGCATTATCTTCGAACTCGCTGGTCGACGATTATTTTTTTGGAATGTTATTTTTAAAGCTTCGAAAATTGTATGTTCGCATCAGTCTTTAAGCTTTAAATATTTATTTGACTTTTTTTAAAGTACTGGTGAAATTGTTAATACATGTGGTAGTAGGCCCTATATAGAATTTGATGACAAATTTTTTGTTTAACCAGAATTTAAGAATTTCGTGATGGATAAAATTCGGAATGTGCTAGTTTGAAGTTTTTGACATTTATTCACATGATTATAATTTTCATTTCAGTTTTGAACTTGATGGCTTGAGGCCTGATGTCAAACTATAGGATTCTGTGTTGATAATATTTCAGCATTATAGTATATTTAGGCTAATACTGATAAAATATCAATGCAATACTTAATACTTGTCTACAGCTAATTCAAACTTTTACACATTATTCTTGATATAATAAAATGTGAGCGTATAATAATTCTGTAATAATGTAGAGCCACGATTGTTTTTTCTGAATTCTTAAATTCCTAATTTTATATTTGTTTTCAAGAATTGGAAGTATAAATGCAGGCCTAAAAACAATGTGTATAGGCATAACAAGAGTCTAGCAAATAGCATGAAAAGTTAATTACATATTGAGTGTAATTATATTTATATTTATGAGGATTCATAATTGTAAGAATGCATTTTCTCAAGTGTGAACGATTTTACTTCGAAAGTAATAGAAAAGATTATAGACATTGGCTATGAAATAATTATTACTTTTGAATAACTAGAAACAACTGTAATTAATAGTCAGTATAATTAGCTAATTAAATTAGTATAATATAATAATTATGGATCAATCGTGTTGGGTATGAAAGTTCCAGAATGATACATTTTACAAAATTAATATATATATATATATATATATATATAACTTATATATTATATATATATATATATATATATATATATATATATATATATATATATATATATATATATATATATATATATATATATATTTATATATATATATATATATATATATATATATATATTCTATCGTACATTCAGATGGATTATTGTGAAAAAAGAATTGTTAATGTTGCATTTCAAATGTATGACAATCGATTATCAGTTTTTTTCATAGTATATTCGCGGCTAGATATGAATTGATTTATTGTTTTTGTGTAGTCAGATTTAGAAACTTTAAAACTTCAATCAATGTCCGAAACGTCTACAACAGAATTGACTACCATTACTTTAATGTGTTTCAAGTTTAAACTTATACCGATAGTAACATATATAAAGTTGGAGTTTTTGTCGTATAAATCGTGCCGGTAAACATGGTATTATATGGAAAGAGGGACCGAAGTAATAAACGTTTCTTGACTCTTGTCTCATACCTCACTCTCGCATCAGTTTATAAGGTACCCTAATTGCAGGTTTTGCGCTAGGTTTGGTCACGACTAATACACAGCACCGGGTCTATACACATCACACAAAAACCGGCCTATCATATAAGATAAGATGTCAAACAGGGTGCGAGAAAGAATAAAATAGACATAAAGAGAGGTTAAAATAACCGAACGGTTGTATATAGGGGCCTATACTCAACTTGACTCGGTTGTGAAATTTTGTTGCAAAAATATTTTGTATTCAAAACGTCAATTAGTTGAAGATGTCTGTGCCCAACCACAGTTTATATTTTCTGTGTCAACTGATATATAAACGATCGCAGTGACTTTCGGGATGAACATATTGTTGTGAAACTGCTTCATACCATACAGAGAAGTAGCTCATAAAATAATGTCGATCCACACATTCACGATATGTTACGTTTGATATTTGTATGTAACTGTAGGCAATTCGCGGTGAGGTAAAAATCGGTGGCAAAAATGTCGAGTATTACTGTTACATGTAGGCCTACAAGTGATATTTCCACCTTTGTTTTTATTTAATTCATCTAATTACATCAGTATGTCGACCAATACTGTCTGCATCTTGTGATGTATTTCTTAATTCTGTATCTTACATCGGTTCATGTTTTATGATCATTTATATCTGTGAAATCACCCTGGCGGGAACTTTTTGCCCTAAGGAGACTGCAAGGGACGCTTATTTTTTTTGTGATAGAGAACACATATTTGTATATGCTATATAAACGTTATATAAAAATTGAAATATCTGAAAATATAGACAACCAACGTGTAAAACACGTCAATTTAATTATTATTTAATTACAATACAACATAGATGACGATACAGCAGTGACATTGTTATCATTAATGTAAGAAACACTATAAGGTCTAATAGTACCAATGAAAATCCCAAATCCCAAATATCCCAATATCCCAAATAAATCCCAAACAAAAAAATGACGTTATAGGAAACAGTGCGTAAGCAACAAGAATAATTAGATATATATATTTTTCTTCGCCGGAAAAAAGGAAAAAGGAGGAAAGGGGGGGGGATGTGAGCTCATCTTAAAGTATGACGCGACACTTCACCACTTTCTATGTAGACCTAAATATTATGGATTCTTATATAGGCCTATTGGTTGCACACATAGTCGGTTATTCAAATTTATAATCGAACAATGTTCGCTCAAATAGTCATTAGTGTTCCTTCGTGTCTCTAACTAAATTTAGTATCTCTCATGTACTAACTATCTCTTATCTCTTTAGAGTTGGATATTTCTGGTTATTTAAGAGTACACATTATCAGAGTGTCGCATTTGTTATGCGAGCAAGTTTTACGCACATGCAGTTTGAAATGCTATAGCTGTCGAGTATTGATCTCTAGAGCACAAATATGATAGCTCGGGAGATGTTACCTAATCTTGTCATATGCACAGTAGGGCAGCAGATCCTGCCTTGCACGGGGTCTTTTATTAATAATATCTACGTTTTGTTCGTCTGTCATATACCATAAAGACATTTTCATCTTTTCATTCACGCAAAAGAAAGAACGTTTATATCTTTTGATCCGTAAAAGATTTTCCATATTGTTTGAGTATTCTTCCAAAATATAATATTGTCTATATAGGTTGTTTGAGTTATGATTTTTTTCGTCAAAAGAAAGGACATAGTGCGGCTTTGGGTTTCAAAAGGACAAAGTTTTTAGACCATAAAGGTATTGTGAATCTTCATCATATTATTAGGTTGGTGGTCCTTCATAATTCAATATTCGGCTAGAAACCTTTTGGTCGATTCCTCACGGGACATTAAATACGCTCAGAAGACACACGCAGAAGGCCGAGATTGACGCAAAATATTACTTAATATTTTTTTTCAATTCGATGAATAATATAATAATATAAAGAATGGAACTGTGAAAACTATGGATGAAGAATGGAAAATTGTTTGGCGGAGGGTTGTCCTTTACTTGTGGGGGGTAAATATAAGGTTCGAGGAGCTACGATGAAGAATTTGAAGTAAGATATTGTATAACATATTGTCTGGATGAACCAGAAAAATAAAAATTGTTTCTGGTATAGAGAGTGAAATAAATACTCCTCCTCGGAGATAGGTTTCAATTTTTACTTCAATATTGAATAACGAATCTTTTCATAACAATCAGTTGAACCACCAGTTGAGCCTAATTGAGTTAGGCCTACCGTATGACTTAAAATGATGAATTGTCAATTATAAATTACAAATAATAAATGTTATTCTCAATTTTCTGTAGGTCTAAAATTATGCAAAATCCAACTTGAACTCATTCCAAAAATTCGAGATTCCAACACAGACTGGATTTCAATTTTGTTTTTTCCCTATTTGAGCTCAGCACATGACACTCATATCAACATTTGTCAATTAAGAATACTTGCTCAGTTTGACTCGATTACGATTCCAAAATCAACTTCATCCAAATTGAAATCTTTTTCAACATTTAACCGTCTTTTATGGATGTCTATATAGTAGGCCATAGGTGTAATTAAATTTTTATATATATATATATATATATATATATATATATATATATATATATATATATATATATATATATATATATATATATATATATGTGTGTGTGTGTACACATGCTACAGACATACAATAGTACAATCGAGATGGCCACGTTGTAAGTATGATCAAGATATAGTGTACTTGTAGGCCTATATATAGCGTGATACATATCACTGTGGATTAAACATGAGAATATTGTAATTATATTCAAGTATTTCAATATTTCACTATCAATAAAAAAGTAAATTCTTCTGAATTTATTACTATTCAAATTCAACTTATTTGAATTTGCCGGTTCATGATATTTTTTGCATGTAACAAAAATGTGAACCGCCTCTGACAAGATTATTATATGGGAAAGGTGAAAGATCGTAATATCTTTGTCTCTATCTATCTCTATCTCTACTTTGTTGTATTATTATAAACACAATCTAAACAACTTGATATACTTTCATTGCAAACAGATAAGTCCAATGAAAATAACAGGTGATTAAATAAAATACAAGAGTGCCATAAATTGTTTCTTTTATGGCAATAGTATAATAATGAACGATTGAATATGGAGTAGTGTTAATTCCAAAGTAGAATTAAACACCTGCAAAATAATAGAAAGCGTTCAAAATTATACATTTGTCTCCACTTCTATACGACATACGTGTTAGATAATGCATGTATTATATATATATATATATATATATATATATATATATATATATATATATTATATTAAATTATCAACGTAAAATTGAACAATCCTAACAGGGTAACGGTTTTTCTAATATCCAATCGAAATAACAATTTCGGTTGTTATAATTTTACTTCTCACTAATGGTTTTCATCATCATCTGTAGTATACATTTTCATGTAGTTCTACTCCATGCAGTTGCATTACATATTCAGATTTCCTGTTTCAAGATTATTGAATGTTTTTTATATTACTGAATACTATCCTGTATACGTATTGACATCAGGGAATAAAATAAGTTGTACATACTTATGTTATGTACTGATAGGTAGTGAATCAGTCGCTAGCTGACTCGATCAGTAACCAGAAGACCGGGGTTCTATTCTCGCCAGGGTCGATCAAACTGACGGACGTTTTTCGACATTATAGTATCGTTCTAAAGCGCATACTGCATGGTGTCGGCTACGTCCGTTTCTTATTTAATGTCCATAACATCTATAATAAAATGTTTGTCATTCATATTCTGGTCATCTCATTCATCATTCACGGACGCCAATATATCTTACTTATCAATTGAGTCGTATTATACCCAATGTTATGTAAATAAATCGAAGAAAATGAAGTGGGTAATAATAACCCTGCATTTTACTATTTCTTCACAAGTCTGGAATGAAGGTGAATGTGATTGTTGTACTTCATTGAAATTTGAAAACTTCATAGAAACATGAAATAAAAAATAATAAAAAGGAAATGCACATGGAAAAATGAATAAAATCGTATCAAAATATATTCCTTCAATCTTAATTTGTATACATATTCATCCCTTGGAAATAATACAGAGTAAGTTTTTCAATCTATTCCAACCTTTACACTGATAAAAGGTCTACTTATTCTCGCAACTTTACCTGAGTTTTTAAACTTCATTACTCTATGGTATGCCTGCATGTCTAACTACTTATTGACTTACGGATTTCCAATAGTAGTACAGAGTAGGAAGAGTAAATAGGAGTTTTCTAAAATACCGCACAGAAAAACATAATTTTAGTATAGACCTATTCAGTAGCCCTACCTAATAGAAACGAAAAGTTCTCTTGGTATGTATTTTAATCTCCAAATGTATTTGAGGATTCCCCGTTCGTTGGTAGAGTCGTATTCCATTGAGTGCTTTGCATTTCTTGAGGATATTCCTTGGTCAAACGTCCTGACATTTATATATATATATATATATATATATACACATATTATACACTATTCAAAGCAAAACTTAAAGCACCACCTATATGGCAGCCAATGAAATGAAATGGCAAACCATTTACTTTACAAAGTAAACGAACAATTTGATGGGGTGAGAAGAGAAGCTCGTATTAGCGTAAGAAAGCAATTCTTTCAGGTCTGTGCGATGAGACTGTTTTATAAATTGATAGTAACGTATTATTGGTTTTGTGGTTTTAGTCTGATTTGGTTTTTGTGTGAGGTTGCTATAGGTATTTTAGTTAAAGTGTGTGTGAAATTCTTTATGTTGTATTTTATATGTAATTGTATACATTTTTGAGTGCCAAAAAAAAACAGTTGATTATTCTTATATGTAATGTTGTATATTGGTGAATCTATGTGTTCACTTGACTGAAAGCAATGATTCAAGTTATTTCTCACGATCAAAACTATGATCTTTTTCCATATAGGCCTATATTATGTCTTTTGAATCCTTTAAGAATTGGCTCTCTATACTCTCATATATTATGTAGTAAAGCCTGTAGGCCCTACACAAAAATAGCAATTGCTATCGGTATTATATTAAGTATACAGACAGAGAAATTTTGGATTTTGATTGATAAAATGTGAGTGCTAAATATACATAAACTTTGAAATGCGGAGAATAAGATAATAATTGGAGACTAAAGTTATTCGATGATATAATACCAACTTAAGTATACAGCCTACTTACAGTAGCCTATAGCCAAAGCTGAAAAAGCATCAGAGGCCATTTTATAAAAATACTATATTTGAAAAATCAGAAGTGGTGAGTCCGATAGCCTTGGATGAGATAATTTAAATTCTTTCTTAATGACCCACCAACATTATATTGTTCAATAGGAGTAACATTAATGAGCATGATTGGGTCACACCCAATTGTATAGATATTAATTACGTCAATTGCTTGTCACTTCAACTGATACATTTATTTTAAAATTGATATACACACACACACACAGATATATATATATATATATATATATATATATATATATATATTCATAAAGGATAATTAGGTATAAACTCTATACCGGTATCTGTTTATTTAAAATGTGTATTTCTCTTAGAAACATCAGCAGATAGTTGCCAACAGAATGATATAGTTAGATTAAAAGTTTTCGAAGTCGCCCAGTTGTATAATGTATTGCTCGATAAATCAAATCGCTTTTCGTTGCTCCGGTCACGGCTGAGGGAGGGTCATTCTGCGGCCCCCAAAGACAAAGGAATATATTGGGTACGGGTGACCGTGCGAGAACTGGTTTTTAGATTAACTCTTATACTTTTACTGAAAACAATGCACACAAAAATCTTCTAGTGCCTTCGATCCATATCGTATTTATCTAGTTATTTTTTTGTGACGTCCAGTGTTTTGTGAATTTTATTAATTTTATATCTATAAACTAATGAAAAATAAAATGTTATTACTGTGACGAGTGGTCTCCTGTGCCGTCATTCAGGAGACCGGGGTTTGACCTTTGATTCCTGCCATGGTCGACCATCCTGCCACGAGTTTTTCGTGGTTTTCCTCAATCCAAAAGTGTTGCGATTTTCAAGATATAAGTTGTGGTGAGAGATTGAAACGAAATCGGAAGTAAAATATTGTTCAAAATTTCAGAACTAAAATAAAATCAATGATTTTGAATGATCATGTGCTATAACTGAGATACCTAAATTTTCAGGTCCATTTTATGTTTCTTGATTTAGTTTCTTGATTGGCTTGATCCGGCTTTCAAGTTTTACTTGGAAGCAGCTTTACTTACTTAACAAGCAGTTAAGTCAGTGTCGTCATAATAATCGACTGATTTGTGGAGACACTCAATTTAAGCAATAAAATCCATAGGTTTCACATGCTTCAATTTACTGACAAAATCAAGTTTAATCAACACGCATACGAACATATGGGCTGATACATTGTTTTTTCTTCATTTACTTTTTCCACTTTTCAAATTTTTCTTCTTTTATATTTCAATATTCCAATTTTGTCACTTTTTACTTCTTGTTCATTCTCAATTCATTCATTTTCCACAAATTTACTCACGTTTGCCCGTCCTACTTTTTCCTATCTTTTCCTAATTTCCTCAACATTTTCTATATTACATATACATATTTTTTGAATTATATAACCCACGCAATGCCATACGCCAGTATGACTATACATTTACCAAAGATGGTATAGGGCCTATATTAAAAAAAAAACAGTTCTCATTGTCATTTAACAAGTTTCAATATCGAAAAACATTCACCAATGTCTAAACATGGATCTAAAATAAGACTGCAGCAAGAACTCGAATTGATTTCAGTCGCCCAGTTTCAGAACTAATTGTAAATTACACAGCATTTTAGAGCGTAACTTTCTGAAACCAACTCTAATTGGTTATTTCAATCGTTACCAATTATATCACTTAAAAAAATATGTGAGGGATGATAAAATCAGAACAATTGTGTAAAAGGGTTGAAATGAAGCGAGAAAGTAAAGTTTGGTTGGCTGAGTCGGTGTAATTATGTGCGGCTTGGGGCCAAACATTTGCTGGAGACACGTAGGGAGAGCGGCGTGGTAATTAAACAAAGATTAATGACACGAGGTGATTTCTCATCCCCCCCCCCCCCCCCCCCCCACCCAACTCCATATATGACCACGTCATCATCAGCTAGTTCTCGTCTGCACGATCAGAGAGACTATCACACACAGAACTCTGCAAAATGAAACGATGAGAACAATTGGTGAGTTTTTGTTGAGTTGGAAAATTTCAACACATTTGGTTTTCTGATTGAAAGATTGAAAGTGTAGTGGAAATTGTTTGGTAATAAACGTATGTCGTTTGGTAAACGTTTCGTAGTATAACGATATTTAGTAAGTGTTTAGTAATTGTTTGGTAGTAATTGGTATAATATTGCTCGAGTGTTCGTATAATCTATTCTCCAAGTTAGATTGTAGAGACAAAGTAGGCGTTGAATATGATACTAGATAAGAACTGAATCCAAATATGAGAATAAATATTATTCAGGTTTATTTCGTCTGTTTTGAAATACAAATCTAGCTGACAAGAAACTTTCAATAAATGCCCATGTGAGCGTATAGGTTATCTCAATATGTACGCAACCAAATATTATAAACACTTTTAAAATGTGGTTGCATTATGAAATTCATGAATTTTTGCTAAAAAAACACAGTAGGCCTACTTTTAGCTGAGCAAGCGAAAATAAGATCATTTTTAAGTATTTTATGTATACAAAAAATCTTATCGAGTTTCTTGTTGATTTTAGCGTATTATCAGACAATTGAACATAATATAGAAAAATACAAATATTTAATAGATATATAATATGTATATTATTTAATATATAATTCAATGAATAAGATATAATATATTATGATGAATGATAGATGATGGATGAATAATCATAATTACATATATATAATTGAATATTTATAGCTATTCCATGCAGTATTACATCTATTAAATTTGAGTATTGTAGCAATACAGCGTGCAAGTACTAGATCATGTTCTACTACCAAGTTCATACATACTAAAACGTAAAGTAATCAAATCCTGTTAGTAATTTGTGTGCATTCCATATTGGATAAAGACCCATGCATGGTTCGAAATGGAACGCTGAAAATATGACAAAAGGTAATCATAAATTTTATAGTTCCAGTTATTGAGGTGGTAGATGAGTGTGAGGGTAAGAAGCACGTTTGATAATGCAAGAGAGAGAGACGATGTCGGTCTCTTGGCATCATTAGAGACATCGTAAAATCAGTTTGAAAGTCACCAAACCTATACATAAATAAGAGGGCAGCCGTCATTAAATTATCTTCGAACAGTTTGAAACCAGACGTGAATAATCCGCTGTGGGACAAGTTTCATGTAACCTTAACGACCGATCAGAAGATAAAACAAAGTAAACCAAAAACACGCCCAGTTTTAAATGATATATTTTTATTAATTACATATTATTTGGTTATATTTCTCCAATTAACTATGTTACAAAATAAAGATTGATATTCATAAAGGCATATATATATATATATATATATATATATATATATATATATATATATATATATATATATATATATATATATATATATATATATATATACCAGTACATGCAGCTCAGTCGCTAAGGCGCGCGCTTCATCTGATCCGGTAGGCGAGGGGAATATCAGAACTTGTTCGATCTTTACAGGGATTTTACGTGGATTCCCTCGGTAGTCTAGCCTAATGCTGGGATAGTTCCAACAATATAGGCCACGAGTGCTTCCCACCCGCTATCCTTCCCATTATCTTTTTGTATATATATATATATATATATATATATATATATATATATATATATATATATATATATATATATTTATATTATATGCACGTTATCAAACAATACAAACATGGCAACGTCGTCAAGGAGTGGAAATTATAAGGACATCAGAATGTCAGGTAAAAATGATTGCCACCTTGACTTTTTTCATTTTTTTTTTACTTATTTGAAAAAAGGGTTGTAGGACGAAAAGCTTACCGCCGCTTTACAATGCTGAACAAAAAAGGAGTTGCAATCATAAAGCGCGTTTGCGTTTGAGACCATTCGAGTGTCTATGCTAACTTTTAAAGGTCCTAACTAAACGATAAATAGCTACCGCCTAACAATATACCTTTTAAATATTATTATCTTGAATAGTTAAAAACATTTTGTGGGTTTCTAGATTTCGTCACAGTACTCTCTCGTACGCGGTTCACTTAAAAAATTATAACTATTGTCTGAAAACTATCTCCTGAAATGTATTTTTTATTTTTGGTATTGTTTATTGAAGAGATAAAGCTTTGGCGTCGTGTATGCACTTTGTGAAAAAAAGTAATTTTTGAATGCAGACAGCCGATAATCTACATGTTTATTATATGCATACGTTTTTATATATTTTTTTATATCGAAACTTGATACTGAATTATTGTTCCCCAATTAGTTAAAAGGATGAAAGGTAGGATCGTTCGAACGGGGCAATACAAATGCGATCTTACCACCAGAAAAGAAATAATCAATTATTTAATTTCTGAGTTGATCATTCAATAAACAATAAATCTCAAAGTAATAATTTCAGGTGTAGTGGACAATTCAAACATTTCAATAAGCGAGAGAAACAGAAATCTAGAAACTGATCTGCTCCTCATAAGAGAGTCATTATAGCCTGCTTGTGTTATACATTCTTTACTTTTGAAAATGTCAGGAAAAAAATCAGGAAAAAATCGACTTTCATAGTTACGAAAAGCTACGAAGCTACGAATGACCAAAAAAAAAAATGACCTGTATTTTGATAATTTCCAAAAAAAAATGACTAATCATCCTTGTCTGCGAATATTCAATAAATTAATCTTGTATGTATGTATTATTTAAATCTAATGAAAAAAAAATCAAACCATGCATACACATACTATTACCAACTTTAGTCTATATGACAGCCCAACAGTCATTACAATCCCTGTACAAAACCTTATATAAAATCACAGATATAGACGCTAAAATATCATTAGCTAGTGATTATTACAAGTCAAAAACGATTCTGTGACAGCTATCACAAGCACCTTTAGCTCTCTGAACGAGCCGAAGGTGTTTTCACCCACGCGCGTGCGTGGTAGAAAGCAAGAGGTCATTTTCACAGCGCTATGATGAGATGTTAACGATATATGTGGTCAAAGTCGTGACGTCGCCTAAGGACAACCAATCAGGGACCAGATACAAAACAATATAATGAGTATTGTCTCAAAAGAACATGTTGGCCAGGGTTAGCTATAAAAACGGAGACATGTCAACCCACGAATAATGGCTTATAATTTGTCAATGTCCAAGTATTATAAAGAAGAATCAACGTTGTCCTTTTTCCTTAACGGATATTAATCAATGTGTGTATGTATAGTATAATATATCATAGTGTTTCACAATTTCTTAAACAAAACTAAATAATCGTAAGTAGTTTTGTGATTTAAATTAACATTTTAAAATTGGGATTAAAATTTACGGAAATTTGTACGTCACGTTTAGCCACGATGAAGATGTCGGGATGAAATGTTTTGTGATAAAGTACTTTTCGTGAGGTCTGCTGATAAAGTTATGTACCCCAATATAGCCTGAAAGCAAATGTAAACCCAGCCGTAGTTGACTTCCATTAGTCTAGACTTTGGAAGAACTTATACAGTCAAATTATACATAGCTATAAGTAAGTATGAGCATGAAAAATATGCTTGTATTTTGTGAAATTTGAAGATGTTTCCATATTTTTTATTGGATTGATGACCTTTTCAAGTTTTCATTATAGGTATACTTTATACCTCGTAGTCATAATGTAACTTGGAGTCAGTATATTAAGAATCTTACCCAGTATTACCAAGTCCAGTTCGCCTTTAAGTAAGAGTTGGTGAAAAAAATTACATGGGTAACCATGGTGATAACAACTTTAAACTGCCAGTTAAAGCTAACCCCACGTTGGTAATTCTGGCACTCATTCAAGTGCTAATCCGCTAAATATTAGTTAAGATAAGACATTAAGACATGCCATCAAGGATGATAACAAATTAATTCACTATTTATATATCAATTCTTGAACACGTGAAACCTATTACCGAGGGGTTAACAACTCCTGAAATCAGGTGTACACTTGCCATGAAATCCCATGAAATCCCCTTGGAATCCCTGAAATCACCTGAAATACATGATGAAATCCCTGAAATCACTTGAAATCCCATGAAATCCCTGAAATCACCTGAAATCCCTGATTCAACTGAAATCACCTGAAATCACCTGAAATCACCTGAAATCACTTGAAATCCCTGAAATCATCTGAAATCCCTGAAATCACCTGAAATCCCTGAAATCACCTGAAATCCCTGAAATCACTTGAAATCACCTGAAATCACCTGAAATCCCTGAAATCACCTGAAATCCCTGAAATCACTTGAAATCCCTGAAATCACTTGAAATCCCTGAAATCACTTGAAATCCCTGAAATCACCTGAAATCACCTGAAATCTGAAATCAGGTGTACACCAAATTGTCGAGTTGTAAACCCCTCGCCTATTACATAATGAATGAGGAAAATAATAAGTGTGAAGGATTGTAGAAGAGAGACATTGAAGTTTAGAAAGGGGGTGAATTAAAGTTGCTGTAAATTCTGAGATTATATATTTCTCTTCTCCTCCTCCAACCTTTCCAAAGACATGAAGATGACATCTGAGAAATTGTAGATTAAAGCCTGATTATGCCTACTTAGCAGGGCCCAGATTCACAAAGAATTTTATCTCTTAAAACGTTCTAAGTTATAACAGTTTTAGGACTTATCACCAGACTTGGTTATAACTCGTATTCACGAAAAATTTTAAGCAAAAGTTTTAACAATAGTTGGTTCTAAAGTTATCACCGGTCTTGACTGGTTTTAGTGGAGATACAACACTCACCTCGCAATTGATTTCGATGATTTTGGATATTGTCCTCACTCAAATTCACTCAGTATCATGCTCCGAAGATAAATATGAATGTTGGGAGAGTTTAGAAGTAAAGACACGATCCTATTTTCAATTATTATATTAATTATTCTATCCTAACCTCACATTTGGGAAGTTCGACTGACAGCTGACTGAATTGGCGGTAAACAAAATGCATAGCCTTCTTGATGATCAACGTCAAAAAGATTCACAACGATTATAAGGGTGGATTGCAAGAACGAAGTTTAACCCCGGTCTACTTTAGACGCCGCCTCAGTACAAAATAGCATTGCCTCTACAATGCTATTTTTTACTTAGACGGCGTCTAAAGTAGGTCGGGGTTTAAACTTCGTTCTTGCAATCCACCCTAAGAAAACAAATGTAGAAATATGTACAACATTTTATTCTTTCATTTTTATTTTAAATATTATCTTGTTGTAGAAAACCAATAATTGATGTTCATATTGCGTTATTACAAACTCATTGACGTCCCACTCTTTGCTCACACTGGTTGACAGTCGAAAACAATGACTTGTCAATGCCACGGCACGGTAAGTTGGGGTTGAAGTAAACACCAAGATAAAATGTCCTTAAAATTCTTTGTGAATAGGGTTTAAAGATAAAACCGTGATAAAGTTAGAACGTGTTATCTCGGTTTTAACTTGAAACGGTTTAAGCGCTAAAATGTTTTAAGATAAAATTCTTTGTGAATCTGGGCCCTCAGGGACACGGACCTGGCTATGTTGCCTGTGTTAAATCAGTCATGTTCATATAGGCCTACTTTCAGGAATGGTCACATCAAACTACATATTGATTGTTCTAGAATGACTTGAGACGGAATTCTGATCCAAATTAGAAAAACTAATCAATAGTTTTTAACATTTTTGTTCAAAACATTGAACATTTTTAGGATTTATGGCATCTCATATGTTCATTTTTTTTTTTTCATGTTTATATAATACATGTATGAATCCTCTACCAAATTCCACGAAAAAATTAGAAGTGCCCCTAGCGTCTATCATAATACAAATTACAGTGATATTTGATATTATAAGTGATTTTCAAGTACTGTTGTTTTTTCATGTAAGTGTTTCTTCTCGACATCCACATTCTTGTCTCGATACTCACCTAATTCAAAGCGAATTCCCGGGTCAAGAACATATCCATGATTTGTCTTTCCTTTCGATCGATCGAAATAATATCAATTCTGCGGGTGGTATGTTTCAATACTAATTTTCAGACTTTCACAAGGACCTCGTAGGATTGTCAATGTATAGTCAATTTTATCAGCTTAAAAGTGCACAAAATACGATTTAGTGAAATATCAGTTTGTTGGTGATAACTTTCGAACGGTATGAGATTTCAAAATTGTAATACAAAGGAAACACAGCTACTTTTAATACCTTCAAGATGGTAAAAAAAAATAACTATATATATAACTCATGACGCATAAATGTCAAGCGTATACGGCTAAAAATGTTGTTTTTTTATTTGTATACGCCTGACAATTATGCGATGTAAGTTGAAGAGTTGAAACTTATACCATCTTCAAGGTATCAAAATTATCTGTGTTTACTCTATATTAGAATTTTGATATCTCATACCTCCAAAAATTATCACAAATAATCTGATATTTCGATAATCGACTCCTATGTATGGGCTCTTAAAACAAATAATTTAAAATTGAATTATTTTTTTATATTTTTTTTCATTATAAGTTAACAAAACATTGTTATATTTGATTGTGTCTTGATACCCCACCATTAACTCATACCAAGAAGTTGTTCACTCTGTTCCTTGTCAATGTTTATAACACCGAATCTACCCAACAGCAATGTTGAAAAAGAGTTCATCTTTTCAACTGTTGACCAGAACCAATATCATACAAACAACCTTTACATGAAAGACGGTTAGGCAACACCGACATTTGAATGTTTACCATTTTAATTGGCCCCCCTTTATGAGATGACATGATACCGAAGCCTTGGCAGTAGTCTAGCCCGAGCCGCGGTCCGCCCTATACGGGGCTATTCCAGCCCGGCCCCAGCCCGGCCCCAACCCGGCCCTATATACCCTACTGAGCGGACGAGCACCGCGGCATTAATCACAAAACGAATACAAGTATTCGGGAAGGAAGATGAACTATTTGTAAGCAGGGACAATGAATAATGAAGGACGCATTCATACCTCATCTATAATTCTGTGTATAGTATTGTGACGTTGTGTGCATGCTGATTGGAGGAAAATATGATTAAGAGTGCTTAGGAGTCGATTTAGGGATATATCAGTTCTTTGGTGATGGCTTTTGATCTGTTATAGATATTAAAATTATTGTAAGCAGCATCTCTCACAGATCACAGATCTCTTTAATACATTGAAAAATGATGTGAAATTTAATTAATAGCCGTGGATTCTAACATTTCCGCAGGTGCATGTATAGCTTAAATGTGTTTTTTTAGATGTATTACTTGACAATTATGCGATATAAGGTAAATAGTTTCTCAGTTTATTATTGTGTATAGGCATTAAAAATTAATGTATTTCTGTTGTATTAGAATTTGATATCTCATATCGTTCAAAGGCTCACCAAAATCTGATATTTCGCTAAATTGACTTCCATGTACTCTTAAGGCTGATTCACCATATATGAAATATTAGCTAAACTCTTTTAAAAAAACTATATCATGAGAGAATTAATACGTACAGCACTATAAAAGTGAATCATATAAAACTTGAAAATTTCAAAGTCAAAATATTTTGTTTCATTTTTCCGTGTACCGGCGAAATAATTAAAAATGCTTGTGGCCTGAAAGGAATTCCATAAAAAATATTTGAAACATTTGAAACTCACCACAGTTAATGTTCATACTATTGGGCAGGTTGCCAGATAAGTATATAGGGCCTAATTTCCATAAGTTTTGCCGCACTGAAACATTACTAATGATCAAATGGCAAGACTCGTGAGAATTCTAATTATGACGACCTGCCCAATGTTGGTATTATTATTTTTTATATTGGTTTAACGACGCACTGTAATGATAGCGAAGATCTATTGGCGTCGGATGGATGATTAATGAGATGATGAAATGATGAGATGCAGGTTTCTTGGGTAATGGGAAGGATAGTGGGAAGGAAGCGGTCGTGGCCTATCCTAGACTACAGAGGAAACCACGAAAAACCCATGTACCCATGTCGGCGGCGGGGATTGAAGCGGGTTCGAAATTCCCCTCGTCTCCCGGATCACATGAAGCGAGCTCGTTAACCACTGCGCTACATGTGCCGGTTCCTGTCCAGGACCCCTATTCCTGAGATAAATGAGATGTGAGAAAATAAAAATGAGTGAGAAAACGAGTATCTCACATAAAATATGAGATGTCATTATTAAATGAGATAGTTTTCTCACTGATTTTTTTCACATCTCATTTATCTCAGGAATAGGGGTCCAGTAGTATGGTTATTAGGTCTCAAGCGTTCGACATTATTTTTGTGAAATTACTTCAGGCCACCAGCGTATCTAATTATTTTGCCGGTACACAGAAAAAAGGGACAAATATTTTGATTTTTTTTTCACTGTATAATATCATTTCACTTTCATAGTGCTGCATCTTAATATAGTTAAATTATTTAAATTAAAAGTATTTCTCCTCATTTTTCATACAGTGAAACATTTTCAAGATGGACGAAAATTCACAATTCAATTCACGATGTCGTCAAACGAATATCGGATAACTTCCATCTATATCTGTTTAACCTCCTATATATACATGCTACTTTCCTGTCATCCCTTATGCTGCTTCACCAAACGTTCGAATTGGGGTACGATATTTCTTGTGTACAATCATTTTGCATTTCCATGAAAATTTTCACTCCGCTATTAAACCATCATATTTTCCAATAAATTCTCTGGACCACCTGAACTCGCATCTCAGCATACTACATCTATCATCCTACTCCCACATTCCCAATACACCTCCCAATATATCTTCTCTCTCTTCAATACCTTTGATAAGGTACAATATATTGGTTTTCGGTGATATAGAATGAAAGCTAAGAGGATGTCAATTTGCGAAATAGTTCACACCGTAAAAGTACAAGTGTGAATGTTCTTATAAACAATGGGGATTCATCTCCAATTACTTATTGCAATGCCACCATTGTTGCTCCAAATTTTAACCACCGGAATTTCTTCACAAAATTAGTAAACGCATCCCATTATTACATCATATTATAACACGTATTCCATGCAACCGACAAAGAAGCCGGTAAATATTACCTTTGTTCTATAAGAGCAACTTAAATGCTACGCAGGACAAATGATTGTGAAGATGATTTGCTAGAGACTGCTAAGCAACCTTTATGCAACAGACAGGATGGAGCTTCTGAATATTATTAATTTTAATATTATTTAATGGTATATGCAAATTAAAAATAAAGACACTGTGAAAATGTTGATTTTAGTAGACACAATGTAAGTTTTAAATCTTCTTTTCCATGCAGAAGAGACATTTTTATTGCTAGTAATAATTCAATATCACTTTAATTCCTTCCAACACAATAATGGAGTCTTCATTTTTTTTTACTCAATATTGAATTACAAGTAGCTACCATATCGTCATGGTCACTCCCAAATACAATACTAGAGCCAATCAGAATTCAGACGGAGTGTGGAAATGTATAATTATATTAGCCATAGCATGAAACTATTTTTAATTCAACTATGATTTGGAATATGATTAGTCTATTAAGAAACCGTGAATATAAATACGTCAAAGATAACGTGCATTTTTATTTCTTAATATACTATTCCTTGACTTCCGGTGTGCATGTGTGCTGACTTTATCCCAGTAAATTATAGACTCGGTCTGTGGTTAATTAGAATATTTTATAGCAAAACTCATTACTAGATTCCTCTTTATAGTACGTAAACGACATGTTCAATTCACAATAAGAAAGTATTCATTCTTTGACCATTATATAAGATAAAGTGTAAATACAAATGTTGAATTATTTTCTATGTTTATCATAGCTACTTATTTTGACTTGGCACTATCTTGTTGATCTTTTTATGAGGACAGGGTATGAATAATAGAACATCACGCGAGTATAGAAACAAATAAATCAAATAATAATTATGATCTCTCAACGCCCTTGTCTAGTATATTAAAGATAGCACGATTGTGACTTTATATTAAATTATATGCGAGAACAGGTGACCGGAAAATGACCAACCTGAGCGATCAACAGAATTACTGGGAAAACAATGAAACTTCTTTGTACAGTGAAGATTAGCGAAGATAGAACGTTGAATGACCTGAAAATATTTAGCTTTATGGAAGAATATTCTATAATAATTATAATATTCTGTTATTTTAATTTAAATACTAATTTCAAATTAAAATTAACAAAAACCTGCTTCGAGATAAAATTAAGGAAACACTAAAAAATTGAGACATGTAGATTTATCTATATTCGCCAGTAAATTTACAGGTTCGCTTTTGTAGAATTTTAAATGTGTGTACAGTATAGAAAAGAAGCGCGAGGTTGATGTGTTTCATACGTACAACAAT
This sequence comes from Brachyptera putata, assembly GCA_907164805.1. Lineage (NCBI taxonomy): Eukaryota > Metazoa > Arthropoda > Insecta > Plecoptera > Taeniopterygidae > Brachyptera > Brachyptera putata. The sequence goes on along the minus strand of OU015471.1, from coordinate 8,177,319 downwards.
ATCGGATAAATCAGGAAAAATACATTCATTTTCATTTTTAATAATTTCAAGTTATATGGATGTATATCTGGCGAAGGCTTGAGGTTATGTGTTTTGGAAACATTTCAATTTAGTATCTTGTATAAGATTGCAGAAAATTAGGCCTACACTATTTTTAATTCTGGTACAATCTTTGAACGGTGATATAATTATCAATCTGAACAATCATGAGTGAAAAGCATGCAGGTATTCAAAAGGATGATATTTCAGTTTTTACATTTATTTTTATACCTCAATATTGACAAATTGTATTATAACAAAATTAAATTGAAGCAAATAATGAAAATAATCGATACAGATTAATGGATGATATTTAATTGCTCTACATTTATATTCTATGTTATTATTTTATCAAATAGATAGTCCTACATTTCTAAAATAGATAAATAGATAAAACAGATAGATCACAATTTTAACGATTGTCTTTATTTTCTTGACAAACATCCCAACTCAATCATAACTTATCCCCAATTTTCTTCACATTATCAATTAAACTATATATCATGTCATCCCAACTTATCGTATGTGATATACGTACATCTCCTTGCGTTCGGTCAAACACGAGGTTAACGCGATGTCACCCGAAAGATTTACTCGCGAGTTCAACTTGCAGTCCGGTCGACTCACGAGTAATGGCTGATCTCAGCACAAGATATCACCTCAATAAAATCCTTCGCTGCATTTCCTCCCCTAAGAATACTCTTCAGATCGATCCGCTTGAAACACTCAAACCCCACCCCTATTTACACAACACGACTGAGATACATTACGTGAGCACTTGAGACATCGTTCATGCAGACATACTGCAAGTATACATAGTTTCAAATTACATCTTCAACTTAAAGTAGGATAGTTTTTAAGTTTAGAAATATGTGTATATATAAGTTGTAAAGTTTTTTTTTAAATTAAAACGATCTTAAACTATGACGTGCAGAGAGGCGGGATTGAGTTTCACTGAGAAGGATGGGTAATGGTGATTATCTGATTATTTACAATATTGTTTGTTGGAGGTTTTACGTTAAGGGACATCAAAACTTTGAAACTAGATTTTAACGAAAAATGACGATATTTATTTTCCTAGTTTTATAGAGAACTAGAAATCATCATCTCAATTTCCGAAATTTTAATGCATTTTCTTGTCCTCAAGAGACCATGAGTTATGACGTAGGGTTCACCGATTTAGTAGAGGAAGATGAACAGAATCGAGTGATGACTACGTCTCGACTAAAAACACGGGTATGGTCCTGGAGAACAAATAAATTAATAAAAATTTTTCAAATTGAGACAATGATTTCCAATTTCCTCTAAAATTAGGGAAATAGATATCGTCATCATTCTTCAAAATCTAGTTTTAGGTTTGTGATATCCTTTAATACCAGTAGAATGTCTGTGGATGATATAAAACTTAAAAGTAATATGTAAATGAACACACTACTTCAATTGATAATATCTTAACGGTTTTACTGGCAGAAAACTATCTACGTAGGATGATGTTGTTTAAAGACGATATTTCAAGAAGTAAGTAAGTCGATTCAAGTTTCCGTGAGATAAGAATTGATATTCTTCATTCTGTTCGCTGTCATTGCGTCGAGGGGTTGAGGGGTTGTGAGGTGGATGAAGGGAGGTGAGATAAGAGACATCCCCTAACTCATCCTTCATCCCTTGGACCTCATGAATCACACCAAGAAGATGTCTTCGCCAAAACTGATAACTTCCGAAAAGTCACCGGAAAAAGGATGAGTTTCGGTTGATTCATGTAAGTGCGCGTGTCTCTAGACCTATAATAGACCTCTGGACTGAGACGAACTTTGCACGAATATCTTCCGTAACGGGTGGAAAGGGAGTTATAAGTTCTTATCAACGCTTAATATTACCACCTGTACAAGCTGCTTCGTTCAATACAGACGTAATTAATTTGTTGATATAATGGAAAAAATACAAAATTATATAATATATATTGACAGAAAATTTCAGACAATTTGAAATTTATGGAATTTGTAAACAAATCAACGAGATTGATTGAAATTGGAGATTACAGAAAAAAAATCATGAGGGATGGCTTTTTTTTCAAATTCAATCTAGAAGTACTTGCACAAGTTAATATCACATTTCTGAGAAATTCAAGATTATTGTATAGAAGTATGAATATTCCTCAATCACAGTATCGAACCACAATATTTTAAAATTCTTAGTTTTCAATAATCAGGTGAATTCTTTCTTGCAACCTGAAAAAATAAAGTACATTGTTTCGTTTGAAATGTATGATATCCAAATGTAGTTCCCTAAAATCCTTTTTCCTCCTCCCTTTTTATCAGAGAGATGACCAAATTCTTATTGAGATCATTATCATCTTTTTCACTTCCACATATTACTTAAATTTCAAAATTCAATTTAATTCAAACTGTTCACGACTAATTACTAATCATGTCGTGTGATGAATTTTCTATAACCCTTAACATAATTCTCTGATTTAATTTATCTGAATGATACAAAATAATTGCACATATGATTTAACCATCTAGTTTTAGTTTTTCATGTTCTATATTCTCCATAATTTAGGGTTTTGTGGTTATAATATTAAGTCTAGACACCTTTTTAACTAACCACGTTTTGCAAGAGAGTTGCCTTCTACTAGGGAGAAGGCTGTAATTTGAAAACGATTAATAATTGTATAATAGGTTTTCTTACGAAGATCTTCACGGTAGACAGGAACACGTGACACGTATATTACCTCTGGTTGGTGGGAAAACATTCGAGACGAACTTTAACGACAATCTACTATTATATTATTTAATACCTAGTAATGAGTAGGGTAACGTATTACACTAAATCATAAAGATATATTTCGAAATGGAATCTTGGTTTGTCATGTAGCAATTATGTATTTAAGACCACTTCGAATTATCTTGGTTTTATACAACATTGACGAAGCATGCAAGGAAAGTAATTGTCTTCAGAAAAGTATATAGACGAGGCAGGTACGGTGTATAAAAAAAGTTTCAAGAGTAAATTATAAAATGTCGTGATGTTCACGCAATAATTCTTGTTGAGTTATAAGTCAAGATATTCTTACTGTTATTATAGTTCAATCTTATAACCATGCAGAGTACGAATATAGGAGCTAAATGGGAGAAACGAGGGGTTTTTATGTACTACTTGAAAACCGTTAACGATATGCTTGGAACATGTTATTAAAGGATGATTCTTCTGTCATCTTGTGTGTATATGTTTAATTATTGGTTTTTTGAAGTATAAGACAATTATTCCTGATTGATTGTTAGCACTGATTAGTTTTAATTCAGAAAATATTGTATAATATGATTAATTGTAACTTATTGCAGATTATTATAATAGATTATGCAGATTATTATTTCGTTTTTATAATAAGTTTTATAATGTCAATTCAATGAAAATATTAAATTGTTATTCAATTGTATAGCGTTCTGACATATTTTATAGCCTCTGTATGAGCTATGAGGAATCGTGTGATATTCAGCACTCTTTCGAATATATACAATAAGAGAGTAAAAATAAGAGATCCGAGCAATATTTGCAGTTGGATTTTGTTAGTTTCAATCTATTTATTACAAAACTATTTAATCCATGCTTCCATATAATGTGAAAGCATACAATTAATCAAGTTTGAATGTTTTTCTTATTGTTAATTCCTTCATAACATTGTAACTATGGCATCTCTGCAAGACCAACTCATGTTTTATGGATAGTCTATAGGCCTACAGGTACCAGAAAACAGAAAACAGCGGAAAATACAATTCAACTTGAGGTGCAATTAGGACTTTCTTTATTTAATTTTGTGGAAAAATTGAAATGAGGAAAGAAATTATACAACAAATAAGTGTATTGTCTATTAAGGTTCGATTAGGCCTACTATTACACAATCACCTGAACAGTCAACATCTTCTGTAACCTGCATTTTACTTATAGGTTCGGTTTTATAAATAATACATTTGTTGATTAAGAGTATCCATGGGAGTCGATTTAGAGGAATATCAGTGTTTTGGGTGATAGCTTTTGAACGGTATAAGATAACGAAATTCTGAAGGCAAGGAAACACAGATATTTTCAATACCTTCAAGACAATATACGTAATGACTATTTATCTCAAATCACCTGATTGTCAGGCAGGGTGATGTCAGGGTAAAAAATACACATATTTAACCGTAATACGCCTGACGATTATGCGATGTGAGATGAATAGTTATTACTTATACATCATCTTGAAGGTATTAAAAATATCTGTGTTTCCTTGTTTTCAGAATTTCGATATCTTGTATACCTAGTGATTCAAAATTACATTCGACACTAAAAGTAGCAACAGAATGCGCTTCTAAATGTCAATATGGCCGACAAAAAGTAACAAATGAACAGTCAACAATGTAACGCTTATAATAAATGTCATTGTTGAGATTTGCGCGCTTTATTCTGTGACTTTTCACAAAAGTTCCACTGTTTACAACTGCCAGCGTATATCTGCTACTTTTATACTGTTGAAAACTGATCAATTCCGGTATGTATATTGGGGTAAAATATGAATTTCGTTTGACTTATGTGTTGTTTTTTGTTCACACACGAATAGACAGAATATAACCTAGTTGTAATCACGATTGGCCCAGCACAGCTGATCATCACAGCATCTACACACGATGGACCAAGGAAACGTGAAACTAACATGAAACGAATAGAGCTTTTGATTGCTAACAGACATCCGACAGCACTGGAAGCTAAACGTAATACGTAAAGAAGAATGCTTTCTTCTTATACGTACCATAGTTAATATACATTGAACGATTTCCAAATTGTAAACCAAAATAAAATATATTTGTGTATATCTTACGATTAGTTACATTTGAAGTTTAAATTAAAATCAACATTGGGAATCAAGATCTTCTATTATATTTTATTATTGTGATCTCGTTCATTACAATCTTATTATGAATACTGTAAAAACAGAGTTATCAAGAAATATATGCAGATTGTTAATATTCATCAATATTGATAAATACTTCATCAATAATCATTAATATTGATTTTTGTGTGTGTGTGTGTGGGGGGGGGGGGGGGGGGTGTACGAATGATAAGAAGTGTAAATTGAGATTTTGATAGAGCCATATCCAACTTGACACATCTACATACCGGTACCTTAAATTTGAAAAAATATAATATGTCGGCTTTGGGCCACATGTAACTCAATTTAAATGGAAAATCTGTAAAAAAAGTTATTATAAATTTTGGCCACATGTTTTGGAACTGCTCAATTTTTTCAAGAAAACGATGATGGAAATGTTGGTTGAATTCTGGATAAAGATTTACATATTGGTTTAGAGGTATTGTATAGAAAATAGATCATGATACTATTTTCATCACCTATGAAAATAGTATGGTGCTAATTTTCCCAGCTACTTTTTCAACGCTAGGCGAGGTAAAAGCGTTGAAGTTTTTTTGGGATTTGGTTGAGCCCATACACATCTACACAACATTATTTAAAAAAAAATGAATTTTAAAATAACTTTTGGCCAACATATGAAACTGTCTAATAATTTCGAAAGAAAATGTCAAAGGAAATGTTAGTGATATAGGCTTGGTGAAAATAGTCGCATATTCTATTTTGACCATATATGTGGAAATAATAACTGAATTCAGAGTTGGGCGTGGGCTCGAGTCCCGCATATGACTTTTTGTAAACGTCCTTTCACTTATCACTCCATAGTTTCATCACCTTCTCATTCTCACCCCCGTATAACCTATCTATTGGTGGGGTTGTTGGGCTAACAATAATCAACATAGCGTTTACAAAACAACAAAAACTCATGTCATATCTGGAACTCGAACACATGTCCAACTTGACTTGAATTTCCACAGCAGACCGAATCAAAAGCACAGCTAAATTAAACCAGTTCTATATGGCCAAGGTATGTACGCTCATTTAATAAAGACACCATTATGAATTACATCAAGCACTTTCAACTCGTCCCCCAACACACAGTCGCTTCGGAACCGTATTCACAATTTGTTCAATGAGAAATTACCAAGAACCAATAACAATGTCACTGATTCGTACATTGTCGCTGTTATTTTCCAAAGGTAATGCAATGAAATGGCGGAGATGTTGCTATAATGAAGCGCTTTGAAATCGTCCCGAGATGAAACGAATAGACCTAACCACAGACCTGTAATTTAAACGTCACTTTCTCAAAACGTTCAAAAACTGATCTTTATAAAGGATGTCAGACGTTTTTTTCTATACACCTCCATCCAAGGTTTGAGAAAGAAAAGGAATGCTCAAAGTAATTAAGGAACATGACTCTGGTCCATATCTTGATTAGTTTATGTTTAATAGTATTGGTTTAAAAAGATAATAAACTTAACTAGACACGAAATAATATTACAACGTATTTAAGTTTGATATGGCAGTTTTGTATGTAATAATTTTATAGTAAACGATTTAAAGTATTTTACGGACGTGAAAAATATCGTCGATAATTGGATAAACAGAAAGTAGACATAATAAAATTACACACCTCTGAGTAGTGATTGAGTTTTATAGCACTTGAAGAATCAATTGCGAAACGGTCATGGATTTCGAAGTCATCTTTGATTCAAGTTTCTTTTTTTCCTTTTTTTTTTGAGAGATATGAACTTTATTGAAAAACACAGATTGATACATAATACAGATATATAAGTCAAGTCGAAAAGTTGAAAACCATACATTTTATAGATTGTTGTTTATACCCCAATAAGAGTAGGGGGTGAATCCTATCCTGTGCTGGGGTAATTGGCATATAATAAATTTAGATATCAATTGATGATAATTTTAAATTTAAACTCATACGAAATTTCGATTTCGATTTTGGGGTATCATTTATATGGATACTATCAAGATTCTCGTTGGTAGGCATCACAAGTCTATACTACCATAGTGGGCCTATATCATTTCATTTTTTCTTAGTTATGGATGGTAAATCTTTCATAATATTTAATATTCAAGTATCACTAATAATTCTTCACATTGTGTTGTTTTATTGTATATTATTTTATCTATACCTATGTATATTGTTTATCTCATGTATTTGTTATTCTCTGTAGGATGGCAATCTTTCATTTAAAGGCAGTCTCAATTTTACCAATCAAGATATGTACACAACATAGTATAAGACAGAGGTAAGATATATTGGATGAGCGAAGTGAAGATTCAAAGTAACTCTTACGTAATTTGCCTTTACGTGATTACTTGTTTGTGCGTGTTTTCTTATTACTCAAATGTCTCAAGAACTGACTGATAGGAAAGTTGTATCAACATTTTATTCCAGACAAAAATAGAACTGATACATAGTTTATTTTGAACAATCTTATCAGGAATTTTTAATAAACAAAATTATCAATTTTTATAAAATCTCATGAGAATAAAGTCAGATTTTTTCCAAAAGAGATCTTGATATAAATTCGACATATCGGTACAAGTTGATTAAAGTTATGTGTAAATAAGGAGCAGTTTATTATTTAATCAATGGAAAGTTATCTCATGAAATGAAGCATGGAATATGATCACTGATCACCTATAAGTAGTACTCAGCATCTTCCCAGTCACACAGAATAAAGTTTCTTGTATTTGGTTTCAAGACGCACTGTAATAATTTAGATCTATTAGCATTTGACATCGGTAAATGAAAAGATAATTGAAATATGAGTTGGATTGTTATTTCATTATAGGTGTTTTTGGACAGCAGAAGGTAACGGTCGTAGCCTGATAGTGCTACCATCCCTGTATTCAACTTTAACGAAGGGGTAAATCAGTGGAAGACCTGTGATAGTCGAACTTTTCAGAAATCGAACCCCGGTTCAGTGGAGGAAGTAGCAACTGATCTGCCCGTCAAGTCAGAGGAAAGTGCTTCTTTCACAAAGTATAAGTTATATTTTACGATTCGACACATACTATCGCTACTACTAAGGGGTAGGCGAACGGTCGATCGGGCCCATCAGCCCTCGTGATACGACTTATTAAAGGGCATCACAATCCTGAAACTAGATTTGGATGAATACTGAAGATATTTTGATTCCCCAATTTTAGAGAAAACTAGAAATCGTCTCCTCAATTTCAGAAATTATAACCAATCTTTTTATCGTCCAGAGAACATGAGCCATGACGTAGGCATTACCAATCCTGTGTAGAAACATGAACAGAATCGAATAGTGTCTATACGTCACGACTCAAAAACGGCTGGGTTCTAGAGGACTATTAAATTAGTCCCAATTTCTGAAATTGAGATGATGATTTCTAGTTTTCTCTAATACATAATGTGAATAAATATTGTAATTATTCTTAAATATCTAGTTTCAGGGTTGTGATGTCCTTTAAATATGAAATATCCAAATTCAAAATTGACATGTTGAGAGGGGTGGCTAGGGGTGGGTGAAGCGGATTGCGAATGCCAATAAAACGTTCCTTTCTATCATACGATTCACTTGACATGGACATTTTCCTAAAGTCCATCTGTAATGGAAATTGTTGGCTACTTTCAATAATCTCCCTGCAGAGATATTCATATAACATAAGCCCCTGGGGCTGAGCCTTCTCCCAAAGCCAGCTCGGACAGAGAAAACATTATACAATGTAACAGGTGCTGCTCGTGCGAAATAATCCCTTCCAAGGCAAAATCTTAAACAACAATCGCCGTAGGGTATTTCCTACATCTCATAGATAAAAATGTTTTAAAAAAATCGACCAAAAACTACATATTTATGGTCCAATATGCTTCGTTTTTTTTTTTTGATTAATTATGTATTATATAAATTTGGGGCGACGCTTTGGTGGTGCGTGTGTTGCATTGGGTTGGCAGGGAACTCGTCAAACGACGCGTCACGCGTTGCATTGTGGCAGGAAACAAGAAGCTCGGCACGCCTCATAAGGAGTCAAATCTAATTGGCTTATATACCACACCTTTGGAAATATCATAAAGTTTTTATTATTCAATTTTTATTCAAATTGTGTGGAATTTTGATATAGTGTTACACTCTAATATGATATACAAGTTTTAAAAAAAATGGGTTGAAATGTGATAAATTTTAATGTATGCATCTTTTTATTTTTACTTAGTGAAAGTTATATCGTGTCATTGATATTGATAGTTTCTTTAGCTTAAAACATGTACATGCATCTTCTATGTATGTACTGATATCAATAGACTGATTAAAATCTTGAAGGTATAGGTGCTCTAGAAATGACATAACAAAAAATGATACTAAATCTTGATCCCCAGAAGGCTAAGGGTGAAATGTAGGATCGTTCGTACGGGGCACTACAAGGGCGATCTTATATACCATCCTAAATATTAAGTTATAATACTTCAATTCATTCAACAAACAATAAATCTTAAAGGTAATAATTTCAGCTATAATGAACAACTCACATATTTTTATTGGGGAGAAAAAGTCTTCAATCTTTTCATTCTCAAATTCTTCTTTGTCCTTGTATTCTTGTTCTTGTTCTTGTAATTTTTGTTTTCAATTTGTTTCTAATTTTTTGTATTTTTAAAACATTTTCATGCTTATTCGATTTTCTAATCGTTTTATGATAAATTTATTCTATTCCATATTGAATTGGATACCATTTAACTTGATGGCAACACTTGTCTTTTATAAGTAACACTTATTAATAAATTCCGCGTGATACCGTGATCGTGATTTGATCATAATGTCGTGATTAGAATTCTTGTAACACTTCTTTCTGCAACAGAAAATAGACTCATAGTTGTGCAATACTTTCTCATTGGTAATTACTTCTTTATTCCTTCAAAAATCTGAAAAGTCTGTTTATAAGCCTTGTCATCACGCTATTGATATACTCTTATAGGATTATTCGATTATGATCTCTCACTAGCAGTCAAATTTTATGTTACTCTGTTTAAAAAAGATTTCTTCGACATTTCTCCTTAAAGGACATCATAACCCCGGAACTAGATTTAATGGTGGGTGAAGATCTTCCTAAATTTAGATAAAACTAGAAATTATCATCCCAATTTCGGAAATTATCATTCATATTTTTGTTCTCCAGAGATCTTGACGGGCCTGGTGCGAGAGGATGAATGAATTAATCATAGTTGGTGAAATTGAGATAATGATTTCTAGTTTTCTCAGAAATTAGGAAAATGAATATCGTCATTATTCGTTAAAATCTAATGTCAGGGTTGTGATGTTCATTAAAATTTGTCAATTTATTCGCTGCGTTCATTCAAATTGCAATGGTCATTGGAGGTCTCATATACAAATCGTTTTCATAGGCCTACATCCAGATTTTATATCTTTAATTTTAATCGTATAGTTTATACAGACAAGTAGATATCAAATATAATTCCTCTTTAGTCTGTTGCAATGATGGGAGGGAGTCGGTTCGTGGCCTAATTATTAATTAATCATTTCAATACTGACCTCAGCGACGGAGGGAAACCCCGAAAACCCACTGTCAGGATGGTTCATCATGGCGAGAATCGAGCTCTGGTGTTCTGAATGAATGACGGTTCAGTGTGCTAGCCACTGATCCAACCACAACCAATACCATCCAACCAATAATATATACATATATAATATACTTTACTAACTTTCTTTGAATAAGCATGATGTACATTTTCAACCATCATAAGAATATCCTTTTTCAACAAAATTCTCAAAAATGAATTCATTGAACTATTCCACTCTGCATAGTTTACAGCATTATTTACACATTCTATAAATGTCGTATTCTAAGCAGTGATGACTCAAACCTCTAAAATATGCTGAATATTTGAACAAATTTTACAATAGTTCGTTTTTTCATATTTTCTCTCTTTTTAAACGAATGCTTATGTAAAAAATGTCTACCCTAGGGTCTTGCATGTTACATTACATATAATACTCTTGTACGTAAGCAAAAATATCTTGCAATAAAACCTCTTGTACATTAAAAACCCATCCAGTCGCATCCTATCTTATTGAAGTAATGTCCACGTTATTATTATAGCCTATAATATATCCTCTATCTCCGAGCAATTTGCATGTGGATTTCTGTGTAGAAACAAATCTGACATCTCCAATTGCATGGTTAGTTACGCAAAAAAGAAGAATAAAAAATGACCGTTAAAAAGCATATCACAGTCGTAAGATTTATAAAATCCACTCAGTTCCGTGCGTGTCTCAGACTATAGTCTCGATAATATCCGAAGTTTAAATATTTATCTTGAGGCTTCAAATGTCCTTCAGTTATTTTATAGTATATATATGATATAGCATGAGTGCGCTTGGTTTATGACCAATTGATGGGTCCTCATGATCCCAGGTAAAGAGACCCTACCGATGATTAGGACAGATATCGAACGACTAGAGGCGATCAAATCGACTCTGGTTTGCATAATATTATAAGTGATGATGAAAAAAAAAATACATTTTTTAGATTTATCTATATATTGTTGATGTATGGCGTGGTATATTTATATATGCATCAAGGTGACTCAAATATAAATAAATGAAATCATGCGATAAATTACAAAAATTCCTCATTTATTATATAGTTCTCATGATTGAAGAATTTGTACAATTTTTCTACCCGTTTTTTCCATATTTTTTTTTTGAATATTTTACTGGGTACAATTATTACTACAACATATTTGTATTCATTGGTATTTATTGTAAAAAATATTGATGAAGATTTCAGTGTAAATTAGTATGTGATTTGGTCCAGTTTTGATATTGATGTTATATTATATCATATTATAAAACTTATTAATTGAGAGAGCTGAAAGGTATACATGCAGTTCATATTAAATTGCATTCAGTTTTCCTTCTCTATGGTTATGGCATATAGGTAGACTTCTAGTTATTAGCATGAATTACTTGATCTGCATGAATAACAGAAATCAGCCACAGAGACGTCGTATTAATTAAATATGAAGAAACATATTTTCATTCTATTGTGGTAAATAAAGTATATAGAATCAAATGTCAGAATATACCATTCAGATAAAATTTCTCTACTGAAATAAAATAAAAATATTGTATTCCATATTCACTAGTGCACAACTATATATAAGTGCACACAATTGGTCGGCGCAATTATGTTCAGCTATACAGTTTATTTTATCAGAAGGCTTATCAAACGAATAAATTTAATAATACTTATAAATATAATCTAATAACACACAGATGTATATGTATTCAAATCAGTAACATGTTTCCACACTTCGTTCGTGTCCTTATTCGTGTCTACTTCGCCGTATCGTGACAATAGAAGTGTCATTCGAACTAATAAAATTGTACGTTACATTATCCAATCCAGTTCTATTTTCTGTTGTTAATAAAGTGTGGTACTGAATTGTATGGCATTAATGAAGTAGGCGTTGTTCCCTCGAGCACCGCCTCCTAGTACCTAGGTTCTCTAGCAGGTGAGATAGGACGCGTGATAAGCGTCGAGCGTGACATCTGGACGTGGGGGGCGGAGACAACTGGTGCGTGCTTCACGGACCCTAAGGCCCTTCACTCGATTCCAACCAAAACAATGGCGGATTTATCACACAAATATTAACTAAAACAGATCGACAAAAAATAAACATTGTTGAAATAATAACGTTGTGAATGAATGATTTGTAATTAAAGGAGTTAATTAACGTAAAATTTATACGCATTCAAGTTTGTTGATTGTCGCTTTGGTTCGTGGTCTATGAAAACATTCTCGAAAACAAGAATCGTATTATATTGTGTTGGAATATTGAAGTTAGTCCGGCGTAAAAATAGTAGGTTATTTATTTTGTATTTGCATGTGGAACAATGCATGGGCTGAAACTTTAGCCAAATTATGGGTTCACGTAGTGGAAACGGAACTACTTAAGAAGTTAGACCACCCGTACTGGAATAAGCATAGATATACATAAAACTATACTCTAATACACCCCTTTAGTTCCCTTATATACATAAAAAAATCTTGCTGCTTGTTTTTCTCCACAGAACTGAATTATATGCCCTATACTTAGCACAATAGTGAGTTGGACGTGAAATTGTTGCCGGTTCGAAACTCTGGACAATTAGTAACAATCGATAGGGAAGACAGTCGATCGTGACCACCAATTAACAAAGTATATAAAGCACTCAAAATTAATCACCCTGCCCATCCAGGGATGACGCTAGAACTTTGTCAAGGGGTTGGGAGGGGGAGGGGTTAGGGTTGCTATGACTTCAAATTAAGTGGAGTGAGGGACAACTTTTTGCGAATTGAAGATTTTATTAATGGCGCTCAGTTTGTAATTATCAACTTTGAAGGAAGCCCTCTACATTTATCCCAAATATTGATATTGTAAAAATCTGATTTCGAGGGCTCCATTCACCTTACACCGTCCGCGAGAGACCTTGTTGGGAAATATAATTACACTACTTTTTTTATCATTATTCAGAATTATCTATTAGAATGATTATACATATATAGTTCTACCTCGATTCGAGTTATATCCTTCTTCTCTTTCTTCTTCTCGTGACTTCTTCTATAACGAAGGTTGGCGATCATCATCTATGTCATCTCTGGATGCTGCAGCTCTGAACAAGGACCCCGTGCTCTGCTCGAACCATGCAGTCTTCAAGATTCTTGAGCCACGAAGTCCTCCTCCTGCCAGGTCTACGCTTTCCTTCAATCTTCCCTTGTAAGACTAATTGCAAGACCTTCTTGTATTCATTACTCCTCATTATGTGACCAAAGTACTCGAGCTTTCGTCTCTTGATGGCAAATAGTACTTCCAAGTTATTATTCATGCGGTTCATCACCATGACATTTCTAACTTTGTCCACCCAGTACCCACTACACTGTCACAATTACATTCACTTCCCAATTTAGTAAAAATTTGTAGAGTTGTGACAAAAACCACAACGGGAAACCTCAATTACTGCTAAAGCATATCTGGAAGTTCTAACAGCCCACAGTTACTATACGTACTGATAGCAGCGTCGATAAAGGAGCACAGCTATACTGAATTACAGAAGGTATGAACTGCTATATCGACTTTTCTGATTAGTGACGTTTGTATTTTTATTTTATTTAAGCCATAAACTCAACACTGTAAAACTTGGAATTTCTAAAACCTATACTGAATGCGATTCAATTCGACTTTTATACTCTGAAAGCGTTGAAATTGTACAGTCGATACATGACATAATTAGCTTAAACATTTGTTTCTTGCGTTATTTATTGTTATATACTCATTGTGGGGCACTGTTTTTCTACTACTGGTATACGAGGAAATTCTATTCTACTCTATAGATAACACAGTGAGAAGTGAGATACTGAGAAGTGAAAACAGCGCCCACTGCAATCTCTCGATAATACATTGGATTATATAGCTATATTGTTCCGATGGCAACAGCGTTCAGGAGCTGTGTAACCAACAATATATTGAAAACCAAAACTGCTACAGCTGATACAGCTGTACAAATTACGCTACTCTTTTCTATATTGCATAACGCATTTAAAGTATAGTTGAAATTATATATTTTATAACCTTTTCATGCATGAAAATAGAAAGGCAAATGTGCAGTACGTATATACGCAGATAATTTTTCGAGTAGGATTTGTCTTCTTTGATGTTTTTCTTCATTTACAACATATCTCGCACAAACATAAATCGGGGAAAAAACAGTACACTACTCAATCAAGTAAACGTCGAGGATCACATAATAATCCGATTCACAATATAATTTGAGCTTCAATCAGCATGCAAGACTAAAATATCCAACAGTTCAACCTGATGTTTCTTAGCTCTTGGAGAGAGTCTGCATTGGGAATAAGCATGCGAGTGGCGATTACATATAGCTATAATCCAAGATACAACGTATTAATTTCTTGAAATTTCTCACGAATTCTTTGAGAGGATCGATCAGCTATCTACGACAATATCTAGACAATAGCTATCTACGATGGATAGGCCCTACGCGACGTTGTTCTGGATCTATGAAACCGATCTAAGCCACTGAGATCAACTACTCAGGCGATGGCTCTGTAACTAGTAAGCGATCTAGGTGGCGTCGAAGGTTTCTTAGCACTGGAGATGATCGTCAGCTGAGAGAACATGGGAGAAGTCCAAGTTGCGTATCTATCGTAGATATAGCTATATAATAGTCCTAGGATACATGAAGAAATATTCGATGAAGTGATCGGTGATTAAGATGAACGGATCAGCTGATATCATTTTGTTCGGTCGACTGACACTGAAACGAATTGACTTTAGATTTCTAACATTAAAGGGAAAGGAAAATATTGTGTTGTGTTTGTATCCATGATATGTCACTGAGATGGATGGTCGAGTTGCTAGCACACTGAGCCGTCATTCAGGGAACCGTGGTTTGATTCCCACCGTGGTCGACCATTCTGACGAGAGGTCTTTATGGTTTCCCTCTGTCGTTCAGGTTGATACTGGGATAGTTCCTTATATCAACAGGCCACGATCGATTCCTTCCCACTATCCAAAAACACCCAATAAAATAATGTTTCATTTCATTTCACTCATCATTCACCGACCCCAATAGATCTTAGTCATAAGTACAGTGCACTATTTAACCTAAGGACTAGAGCTATCTACGATGGTATGCATCTTGGACTTTTCCCATGTTCTCCCAGCTGACGATCATCTCCAGTGCTGAGGAACTTTTCGACGCCACCTAGATCGCCTATATTTAAACTATATAGCTCCAGGGCTCTGATGGCCAGAGTAGTCAATCTCAGTGCGGTTTCATAGATCCAGAACAACGTCGCTTTTAGTTGCATATTCATCGTATAATTCGTAGATAGCTATAATCCTAGATTTAACCATAAACCAATATTGAACCCAATACTCAATAATGAATAAAACTCAATATATAATAAAAATAACTTAACGACATATCATTCAACATCTTATATTTCAAACACATTAAAATGTTTATATATTTAATCAATACTAACCATAACGACTTTCACACCTTCGACGACTCATCCTCTGTTTTGCTTCTCCGCTATCAACATTTAGATCTCTCAGTAACATATTCAGATTCCCATCAATCCCTTGTATCATGTAGCTTAGTCATCGTGATAGCACAGTCGTGTTGTTCAAGATAGCATCGAGAATGATGACGTTAGGTAACCACTTCTACTTTTGTTATTCACAAACAGAAGGGTGGGAATGGGAACCTTATATTTTTGGTAGCCATTGTAGTTTTGTCCTAACTTAATTAAAATACATTATTGTGATGGCTATCTTTTGTCGATTGGATATATCAAACGTTGTACATTCGTGATATAGGATCGTAAAGGTGTTCGTACTAGCCAGTTAGTTTTAACCCTTTCGATATTGAAAGGTTTCATTGGGATATAGGTCTTGTAACTCGTGATATCAATGCTAATGATGGCTTTCCTTTGTTTGGCGATATTATTATATTATATAGAGTTAAATTATAGTATCGTATGTGTGATATACATGCACACCTATCCAGTGTTTTAGATTATTTTTCAAAATTGTTTTCAGTCCTTTATGTTTATGTGCCTTTAATGGATTATTAACGTTGGTGTTTAACTATAGATTTATTCAGTGATAACTGTCAGGTCATTGATGTGGAAAGAAATTGATCCATCAACTTGTAAAGATAGTTGTATAAAATTTGACCATACAACAAATTGCGTGGAAAATATGTGTTGCTTATTTTTTTAATATAAAATGAACCAAAATTAAAATTAGTGGATTACTGAGGCATAATTTGTAATCTTGCTTGTGGTACATAATGGTTCGAAATTGCTTCAAAAGTAGCAGTGTCAGTGTATAACCTTTATTGATACCTGACAAATTGTTAGACGAGAGTAATCGATATGAGTAACAAAAAAGAGTGAAAAGTTGATATAAGGATAATTGGTGAGTAACGAACGAAATAGAACGATGAGAAAAATATAATAGTAAAAATAGTAAATATAAAACAAATTCAGAGTCCATAAATGAAAAGTTGATTTAAAAAATGATTGCTTGGAATGCCTATCGATTCTTTCAATGATGATACTAATTTGGTACTTTGAGGAATTATCGAAATTAAAACGCTTACAAAAATACTAAGAAAATTGGAAATTGTTCTCCAATTTTGGAATTGTACGACGATGTATAATGGTTATTCTGTTAGGCCTATACTAGATTCATTTGTATATTGTGATACTAATTTTGTGATTATACATTTCAAAATATTTCACTTGATAATTTGTTAGCAATGACTGTGATTTAATTTTTCTCTAGTATATCCATGATACGTATTGTGTATTCTATAACCATTCTCATGTTTCTTTTTGTTTAGAAATGAAGCTACGTCCATCCAGAAGTGACATTATGCATGGTCTTCTTGAACTACTTATCTAGTCCATAAACCTATTCGATGATTTAGGTTGAGGTATGGGAAATTAAGGAACAGTGTAAATAATGATAATAATTTAATAATTCAGTTTCGTTGACATACATAGTATATTTATATATTCATTCAACTCTGGGGATTTACATAAAAAACGTCACATCATGTCATGTATACGGAGAACAGAAGCTTGTGGCCTGTTATCTTAGCTACTACTCAATGAAAACGCAATACATGTGGAGTACGATAGGCTTTCAGAATATTCATACAATAAAATCAATAATTTGAATTATTTGTTCCGATACATAAGCCTACACAGAAATTTGATTTGAACACAATATTTTATAATAGACTAAATAGTATATTCATAAGTTATATTTTTAAATATAAGAGACCCTGCAAAAAGGGAAAAATTACAGCCATTTGTATATTTATATATACTCTATGTTTTTAAAAGTTTTTTCGATCAAATTGAATGAGACTGTATTATTTAGTATTATTTAAATCCTTTCTGAAATACAGCTCACAGATATCCCGGTTGATATATGGTTATGTATAGGCTATAACAAATTAACTACTCGCAAGGATGTGGTCTAATAACATTCGTTCAACAGTAAATATTATACAATATACATTATTTGAGGAACCAATACAGAAAATACGCAACCAATATTAGAAGGTAATTGCATTTGAAATACACAGTTGCTATAGAACTGAAAACCATGTGGATGTCACTTTTTACGTAATAATATTTTCTATTTGATAACATTACAATTAATTATAAATAGTCAAAGAATCAATCTTTATAATATAGTCTACTCGTATACAAAGGGTTTGGTACACCTATTTATATTTGTAATTAACCACTAATAATTGTATGTACAGAAGTTCCTGCTGCTTGGATAATACTTTACATTAGACACCTCGAGAAACGATACGCCACCTGCACGTTGTTTACGACTTTTTACATTTATACAGATCAAAATTGTGAACATAAAATATATGCCTAGTAATTACAACTTGATTTGATTTACGAAGGAGTATTTAAGGTACAAGTCGGTTGACATCACGACAGCACTGCATGATTAAAATTATCATTCATGCGTTAATTATTTATTATTATACATTGAAGTTATAGCCAGATCTCACTGGCGAGCGGTGGTTCATTTCCCAGTTCCGATAATCCTCTACCCATTTGTCTGATAAGGGTCAGTTTTTTGGTTTATTGCACTCCACTCGATATCGACTTATTATTACTAACATTGTTGTACGTAACTTGACGATTTTATACCCACTAGTTGCACAACTCTGTGACACTTTATTGAAAATTACTTCACACGAATCACGAGAAGCATTTCACATTCAATCAAATGTCTTGGCTTGAACAACGCATCACATCGGAAACAGTGCGTGGGCAATTAATTTCATATTGATTTTAACTTACGTTTTATAAATGTATAATAACTATGAAACACTTGACTTCATTAGACTTTACATTAGGACACATTTATGAGTATATAACACAGAAAGCGATGGGGAGGAAAGATACGTTTAAATATAAATCGCCGCTTGGATTTGTTTTCATAGTTGCAATCTTGTCATAGCCACAGGTTTCTCACCACCATGTGGGTACCAGCGAGTTATACCGATTCAACATTCCTCCGTTATGTCACGAACACGTATCATTCGATAATGGCGTTCTTGACGCCAAGCCATGGACTGCTTCATTATCGCTATGCTGATTCCTCGTGGACCGCGTACTGAACACTTTGTCACAGCCGGCCACTTTACACCTAAACATATCGGCTAGATGGCTGGCATCGTAGTGCTCCTTCAACGCAGTCGTATCCGGCGTTATCTTGCTGCAAAACAGGCATGGGTAGTGTCCGTCTACGTCAGCTGTCGGTAGGTCGTCTTCCACGCTGTAGACTAGGCCAGTGTTGGCGACCGGAGGTGTAGTCGGGCCCAGAGATTTGGGAGACGTCGGGGACGTGGTTCCAGAGGGCTGGTCCTTCTGACTGCCGTTCAGAGCCGTGATGGCCGAGAGATGGTGCGAGAAGTTATTGAGGTTAGGAAAGCCCAAGCCTCCTAGAGGTGGGAGGAGGAGAGAGGGGTGTGGAGGTGGTAATCGGTCGCCGTTGAGAAGCATTTGTTCGGCCAGACTTCCGGGGGGAGGTGGTAAACCCAGATGTGGATGGGAATGAGGGAGATTTTTGAACGCTTCAATACTCAAGGGAAGATTCTGCGATTCGGCATAGAGGCGAGCTAGAAACTCGCTGTGCAGAGCAGGATTACCTGAGAGGGATGCGAAAGGAGACTTATCCATGAAGAGGCCGCCTCCGGTTTTATCCGAAGAAGACGTTGAAAGGAGTTTTCGATGCAGATTCAAATTGGCGCTATGACGATCTCGACTACGTTTGCTAGGGAAGGCAGCATTGCATCCGTCAACAGTACATTTATGCATCAATTTCAAATGAACGTTCTGGAAATGAGTCTTCACCCCGAAGTGATTCTGGAAGAATTTTCCGCAAGCAGTGCATCGTCTCGGATTGTCTTTGTCGATAGGCACGTCCATATTTCCAACAAAAGTGCCGTTCTCCGTGAAGTACATCTGGCTGTTGTCGTCTGAAGGAGAATCGGGATTTGAGTTCTCACTTGACCCTTGGGAATGTGACGGGCTAGTTGGGCCACCCATCATAAACCCCATGCCGGAAAACTGCTGAGGTAGATGCGGGGATTGACTTTGCTGACGTCCTCCACGTAGCAAGTCTCCAAAGTGGCCATGGGATAAACTTTCTAGTTGCCGAAGAGCGTTGGAAGAATTCAACGATTCGTCGCTATTGTGACTATCAGAAGAGCTTGGCGGTCTTTTGCTCTCCTCGTCATCTTCTTCTTCCTCCTTTTCATCTGGTTCGTCAAGTACTTGTTCTTTTTTTACATCGTCATCATCAGTAGGTAGAACAGGTGACGGAGTAGTTTTGATTTCACTGTGCTCTTTAATTTCTTCGACCTTTTCAATCTTCACAACTCCCATTTCTTTCACCTCTTCATTTTGTTCATTCAGTTCATTTTGTTGTTTTTGTTCTTTTTCTAGTTGTTCAGTTTTATCTAAATTGTCCGATTTCACTTCTAGTTTCGCATCTTCTTCCTCTTTCTTGATTTCATTAGCTACCGGTAATACTTTTTCTACAACACTGACTTTTTCTTCTTGATGTTGAGCAACAGGTGTGAAAACTACGTCGTTCGAATCTTCGTCCGATAAGATCTCGTTGTGTCCAACTGCAGGGATAGCACAACGGGTAGGATTTTGATTCTTACGTTTGCGTTTCGATGAAAATGTTGACATATCAACGCCATTTTCTTCCTTAACGCTATGAGTGTCTAATACACTCAGCGAATCTTCATTGCTACCCATATTACTAATGACGTCATCTTCTAAATCAGAATTCGACATTTTCACGCGTTTTACTTCGGAAACGTCATCTTCGTCCATCTCACCATATTCCTTTCCCATACCGTTACGAATCGGCTCGTAACCTCCCCTATAATCATCGGCGCCACCGTCTACCACTATTCCGTCGTCGTCGTCATCATCGTCATCGTCGTCATCATCCATCTGATCCAAGTGTCGTATCATTGCATCGTCCGACGAAGTCGTATTGTTGTTACTCATATCCAGTCTTCGCTCATCGTAGCGATGCATACTCAGATCCAAACTTTGTTTGCTGTCTTTCAAGTGATGCGCGTGCTGTCGCATCTCTGGAGGAGGTGTGAGTAGTGGAAAGGGACCGAACGACAAAGGGTTAATGCCTGCCGCAGCGAGGGACAATGCTGAAGGAGGTGGTATAATCAGAGGATGAGATTGGGCTGAACGTCCATCGTGTGGTGATATTTTTCGACGAAGGTGTGGAGAATGAAGTTTTGGATTGGGGTTTGCACTGTGCCTGTTACGAGATCTTCTTGAACTGAACATCATATTGCACCCTTCCACCGAGCACTTGTGCATTTCACGGAGATGCACGGCTGAGAAGTGAATCTTCAATGCACCTTTGTCGCAGAATGTCTTCAGACAAACATTGCATTGAACACGTTTCTTCCCAGTAGCAGGATTTATGAGCTGAATGCCCAAATTCAACGGTAATTCAGTACTTGAACCCCACTGACGTTTCATCGGCGTCGACAAATGTCTTGAATGACTCTGACTCCGTTTCCGTTGTTTAATAGCTACTCCATCACGACTTAAATTCAAAGCACTATGCAAATTCTCCTCGTCGCCAGTATCGTCGTCGGAGCCAAAGTCACTGCTCCCTCCTCCACTCATAAAGTCCATTCCCATTGGTGATTTGCTTCCTATTGAAGACGTTACCATAGTGTTTACCGATGAGAACGATACAGGGAGTGATGACGTAGCTGGTGGAGGCGGCGGCGGCGGCAAGCACATGGTAGGACTTGTCAGACTGAGGTTCATCAAACCAGGAGGACTTGTGTCAGATTGTTCGGAAATCCTTCTCTTTCCAGACGGCTGTTCTGGACTTCCACGACCGGCCGGCATGTTGGCAAACCCTCCCATCTTTCTAAAGTCGAAAGGTTGCATGCTCTGCAGTCGGTTCAACGGTGATATGCTTAGCGGGCTGCTGCTAATACTACTAGGAGGCGACGAGGTAGTACACGGGCCATTTGTTGTTGGCAGGTTCGGAGGCAATTTGAGAAAGTTCGTCGACGGCGGATGCTTTTGGTGAGGGGACATAGGTGGTGGTGGGGGTGGTTTTGGTAGAGAGGCAGACTGTGGGAGGGAGTGTAGACTCATATGAATCGGATGGGGATGAAGCGACGACATGGTGGTTGTCGGTGGGGAAGGTCGACGACTCGGAGATGTCGAACGCTTGTGGGTCCGATGAGGCAAGTGTTGCATTGCAGGATACGGAAGCGCTTTCCGATCTTCCGATTCGCCTTTTCCTGAAGAACGACTGTTTCTTTCTATGAATTTCTTAATGTCGGAGTCTATTCGTAGTTGGTGGAGGTGCGCGCCGGAGATTTGATTAGCTGACGACGTCGCGATGAGTTCTTGCTGCGCCAGTAGTAGTTGCTGCGTGATGGCGCGGGTCTCCCCGAACCGGAGGAACTGTTGGAGGACCAACGGCTCTTCCTCGGGACTGCAGATGTTCCAGCGATCCAGGACGCCGCCGTGAGGTTCCTGCTGGAAAACAATACCGTCGGATACGTTAGCAATGCGAGGAGAGAAAGTGTATTTTATTCACATACAACTGACTTGGAACCAGGTACACACGGCACTACTAAACCGTGTGCTAATCGTGTTAGTTATAGATGAGAGTATGATGAAGTCATATTGTTAATCAGTTCATTTGGACTTTGTAACCAATCTACGCTTGGAATAAGTATAGAGTTGTGACATGTTTGTGGAGTTTGAATAAACAACAGTTTTTATCCTTCTGAGAGAAATATAGCGATTAGACCGTTGGATAAAAACGTATTTGGTGGAAGAGCCGGGTTTTTATATTCGCAGTAAATCCAAGTGTCGTAGCATTCATCAATTAAATGAAGAGATTTCAGATCATATTAGTGGATATAATAAGTTTAGGCCACAGATATAGAAAAATGAATCTTAAATTAATTAGAATGTACGAAAAATCTGATATGATAATTTCTGTTCAATAATATACAGAGAACTTTTAGTGATGTATATCACGTTTTCACTGTTGAAAAAATTAATGTACTATCAGGTAAATTTCAGTGTAGACATCGTTAGCACATCTTTAATTCAGTATTCTCCATACTTTATCAGCGTTGTCTTCAGATGGATTCTCACATCCTGTGCATCACTCTATATTTTAAACCCTTTTGTCCTCCTCTCTCCCCCCTCCCCCCTTTTCCCCGCGTATATAGCCGACTGCTTCAAATTACCGTGAAAAACCACAGTTTCCTCACTTCTTTCCGGGATTACGATCCCGATTCCCTGCAGTCCTACCTGCTATCCTACCTGGGAATACAGGGGCATAAGGAGAAGAGGATTTCGCTCTTCCAATTTTTGCCCCGGTTCTTGAATAATAAAACAAGACCTCCCTCGTATATCCCCCCCCCCTCCTCACCGCGGATTACAACCGGCACCACGCGCGTAAAGCCTAACTCTTCACTTGAACTTACACATACACACATCCCGTGCAATTTCACGTCTTGTAGTGTTATTCACAACTTATAAACTAAGCAAGATTTATAAGCATTTTATCACTATGTACTGAGACGGTTGGACCGATCGCCAGTGCACTGAACCATCATTCATGAGACCGCGGGGTTCGATTCCCGCCATGGTCGACCGTTCTAACAGAGGAATTTCGTTGAAGTGAATACTCGAACGAGGAAGTCACTATATTGTTTTCCTTCCAACAGTCTAAAAATATCCACCCTGTCATATCATTCATCATTTAATGACGCCAATAGATCTTCAACTTGAATTCAGTGCGTCGTTAAAACGTAATATAAATTAAAAACAGTATAAATAGGCTTAGACAGAATTAAAAGCGAATCAATGCCAGTGAAATTGAGAAGTATAAACTGTTCGGTTTATATACTGTGCTAGGAGGATAAATATATTTAAGCAATTTGCTTTTCATGTCACTTCTTATGAAAACGTATTTCCAACGATACGTATAGATTGATGACGAGACATACTTCTAAAGAAACACGTTTTTTAAAAGATGGATATTCTAATTAAATGAGCTTCAATTAGAATGACACGGTACTGGATAGAATTGAGCTTCATTTAGGATCTTTAGTATCTACATGCAGAACTTGGACCAATTTGTCCACAATACTAGTAAAATCATAAACAATGATTATCATATCATTATGTATTTATTCTTTCATCTTCAAAAATTGTATTTTAATTGCTTTTCATATTTAGGTTCCATTTCCATCCATTCTGAATTTCAAATTGTACCACTAGGATGCCACATAGACAATCCGGGTGTTCGTAGGCAGAAATTTTTATATAATATGTAAAATAATTTTGAAGTTGAAGGTTACAACTTACAATTTTAAGTTGATACTAACTGAGAGGTCCAGTTTTTAGTAAAAACGAATATGTCATTATTGTTTATTAAAATTATTCAAGTTTCATTTTTATTTTATATAATTATCAGAATTTTTACAATACAAGTTTACAAGATACATTAGATGTATTATTTAACGGAAAGACACAATTTCTAGAAATGAATAAAAACCGGCTCCTCCACCAAAGAGAAACGAAATCTCTAAATTGAAATGCAAATCTTTTTTATTCAACTAATAGAAACTTTCAATGAGTAAAAATAACAAGGTGGCCTCTCACAAACAGTCTTGTTGGATACTATACAATATAACTGTTGATTTTAGGTTTGATAAGGTAAGTTATGTTGGGTTCGGGTTAGGTTTATTTAGGTTGCGGCGCGTAACAACCAAAACAGCAACACCCACATAGTTTACAACATATACAGGTCCATTTGCAAGTATAGAACTTGCCGATACAATTAGAACATAAATGTAACTCAATACGCCAAGTGTTAAGTGTCTTGTGGACCATTTATTTCCACAGTCAGAACAACTAGTGCTCAACTGTTGTTTGGTTGATAACGATTGAAACACAAGGAAACTTAATATGAAACTTCACTCAACTCTTCTTAGTGTGTATATAGTGTTTTCACCCCTTTTCTTTGACCGGGGGTCGAATCATAAACATTTGATTGAATTACTCGTTGATGAACCGCGTCTCTGGGGGGTCAACGCGGGGGTGGGTGGGGAGAGGGATGGCGTTCATGCACTTCACAGCCAGGGCTGAAGTCTAACCGAGTCAATCAAACCCATTACAACCCACCCAAGGATCTATACTGTACCCGGACCATGCACTCTCTTTTGTCTCCTCATTAGCCCGGCTACCCCTACGGGCTATGCAACCCTTTCTGCTCGGAAACAGGGACCTATCTACGACTTGTGGTTGTGTAAACGGAGGAAACTCATGTAACTGAAATGAATATAACTATCAAATATAGAATAAAAATGAAGTCAAGTGATAGTAACAGTGAATGTATTTTAATCAAAACGTATATGCAGTAATTATAATGTAAATAATTCATATTAATAATGTTTTGTTGTATTGTCTTCTTCAGGATGCATTTTAATACAGCTTGATCGACCACTAAATGTGACCGCAACCGTATACCATCTCATTTATCAAATGATTTTTATATCAATATTTCTATGGTACTATATAGTTAATGTAGGCGTAGTAATTCATCCCATAATAGTTTACCTTATTAAATTACTTTTAGTTCGAATATTGTATAAAGCCGATCCTAATATAATCTGTGCCTGTCACGCCAAGATCTCTCCAAGACCAAATCACTGTCTTTCAACAAACGCACTTAAAAACTGTCTATATATTATTTAAGGTCATTAAAGTTTCGGTTCTTATTCAAGAATAATTTAATTCTATGGCATCAGTGTTGATTAGAGTTCTGAAAGATGTTTTTCACGACCTATAACATGATTCGACATCGACGTCGGGCCTCATAATTCGAAATAAATATTCTAGAATTAATTCTTCTACCGACCGATTTGATTTGGTAACTATAAGTACATACGGTTATATATCAAACAACTATATAATTTAAAAAAAGTTAACGTGTTTAATTTTTAAAATTGCCTCGTACAGCATCAATGACGACATCTTGTATAGCCTATATATATACGTAGGGATCGATGATTATTTTACTGAAATTATCATTTAAAAGCAATCTCAATTCTACTCGCCCCTCGTACCCTATTATAGGTATTAGCAGCCTTGTATGATATGTCAGTATCACGGCTGGTACTGTGTTCGGGAAAACAACATAAAAAAAGCTAAATATATAACACAAAGAACCTATAAAAGTTCATTTACTGTCCTATAATCTAAGATATCGTGATCCGCCCAAACGACCGTGCAACTGTTGATTATTTATATTTGATAATGACGTATCTGGATGTTGCTTAGAGTTTATATGAAATCTGTAAAATTATTCATTCAAATTTATACGATCATGATCGGTAGGCGGTAAGCAGTCTCAAAACTTCTACGAATTGAACAGAATTATTCAAAAAGTATTATATTATTGAATAGTTTTTGTATCTTCATGATTAAAACGTATAACTTATTCAAAATTGAAATTCACAATGAAAACAATTCATTTTATAATAATTGAATACGATATTATGGCCCAAACTGAATAATATGTTTTTCAAAATCAACCTTTTTTCAAAATTAAACATTCACATTCTTGCATTATTAACTACAAACCCTCATATTTCTATCCTTATGGATACAAGTACTAAAATGAAAATACATTTTATTTTTCCCTACAAACCATTGCAAAACTGTTTTTTTTATGGCGCCTCGTGTTGCAAATACTGAATTATTTCTATTAGAATTATATCGACAAGTTCATTTTGTAGATTATAAATTGTATACTTTTTATGACTACTTAATAATAACGATTAAAATATAGTGTTTATAGTTTTTCTCTGTGCCCGTATGTAATACCCATCCTGTTTTATGGCACTCGGTAATGTAGACAACCTTTCTGGTTGATCAACTTAATGATAAGTTAGCGAAAAGCAGAGTTTCGGTAGCTTAAATGCTGTATTTTTGAACCCAAGAAAGCGATCACCATAATCAAAAAGTCCCGTTAGTGAGTACCTTGGATTCCCACGGGCGCTACTGCTCATGCCCACCTGTACCACGACTTTTACCGCCCATACTTGGAGAACAACATGCCAAACATGTAATTTCCCCTTTCGAAACTATTTAACAGTCGGGTTTACCAGATGAAGAATTTAATCAAACGGTCATTGAGACTATTATATCTTTTTGTATGATACACTTTTCTATTGTTCATGTAAAAAATATTTATGATAATGTAAAACGTCCCTTTAGTTTTATAAGTGTCCTGTATTTATTGTCTTCTTCTTGCGTCTCCCGGGGCAACGGCGGACGGAGCATTATTATTTGGCTACTAGATTATGATAAACGGGACAATCAAAAAACATTTGCTCCATTGTCACGCCTTCTTAAAGTCACAAACAAAAACCAAGCGAGCGTCTAATTTCGAAATTACCCCTTTTTTTACTGAACAACCATTTATTCTGTCTCTCTAATAAAATCCCGGTTTATTTCTACCATAGTAATTAGTTCCGTCTTCAATATCTAAACCCTTACATTTAGAGATTCGAGTCGTGGAGAATTTCACGTTTACATAATTATAAGGATGGTATTATTTGGCGTACAATTTATAGACCTTAATAAAAAAACAAACTCATGATACCTGAGTACAGCCTCGATTAGCCTACATCTCGTAAAAAGTTAAGACTAATTTTTAAACTGATACTTAAATGTTGTTTAAAATTAATTAATAGGGATTTACATGGGATGAAACTTTCAAATAAGAATTTTTAGGACACCATAAAATAGCTGTGGTTTCTTTTATCAAGCCCGCTTATTATACAGCCTATACACAGGTCAACTTATTATTTTAATATGATGTTTATTAAATAATAGTAACTTAATTATGCTTTTCAATTCCAGACCGAAACTATAGATGTTTTCATACAAATGCAATGCAATTATTTTGAATTGTGATCTTGTCCCCGTCAACTCTCTTGTTTAAAATTAAAGATCAATGTATGAGTTTTTCCACTTTACAAGTGTCAAAGTACTGCACTGTAGTATTACTGGGAATCTCGAGGAGTCATGAAACGGACTCTGTCCTCGGAGACACGTGTTTAGCGGTCCGTTTGACCACTAGAACCATGACCTTTGACCTGCTAGGGTCGTTCATGGGTCAGGTGAGTTTCTTGTTGATGACTGATTCGAATTCACTATCACTTTCTTGAGTCGCGATTGACGGTGCATGTTTATAACGTTGATCAAACCCCATTAACTTCACTGTCCGAGATCATTGCAACTTTATAATGTTTCATTTAGCCAGCAGAGGCACTGAATTGAAGTTGGGCGTGGGTTCAATTCCTGCATTGAGTAAAGGTTATTCGTGACCCCATAGGTGTTCGTAAAGTCATTATCAAAACAATAAAATATAATATCATTATTAAAAAACTCTGTCGAAAAAAAATAATAAGATGATGTAGAAGTACGAGCACTAATGCAGTACAGAAAGATCAATAGTGTTGATGGATGGTGTTCATCACCGAGACTGTCTAGATCTAGAGCTAGGAGTGAGGAAGCGATGCATTACTCCACAAACTTTGTATTCTGATTTGTAAGATTCTTTTAAGCTATAATTGTGTTATTTATAGATTAAATCTGTGCTGTACGATCATTGTTTGGATTAAACATGAATTATATCGTCTAGCATCCTAAATAATAATAATAAAAATAATAATAATAATAATAAAATAGAGCAGCATCAACACTACAAATCGCGAGTCTAGATACGATCAAAACAAAATTCGTAAGTATAAGAAAATAAATTATTTAATTCAACACCGGAAACGTCTCGTTCATTACGGTACGATAGTAAACAATTATGCTTTCTGAAATTATATCTCTTCTAGACTTCGGGCTTAGTATCTTTTAACACGAAACATGACAGCATGCAGTAAGTAATTCAACCTCTACCCAAGCAATGCAAACAGGCTCGTATGTGCACGGTTGTTGAATTCAGCAATTAACTTTTTTCATGAATTAGACAGTAAACGGGTTGATTATCATTAATTTTAGTTGTATTGTGTGCCCATAATAGAATTTATCAGTCATCACATTTCCAAAACAGTGTAATAATGAGTTAATTATCTCATATTTTTAGTTAGATTCTTCATAAGATTTTAACGGGGAACACGAACGTTGAATTTGGCATCCAAAGACCTTCTATCCCACTTAATTGGTACCGACCCTGTTCAGGGGAATATATGCAAATATCAAGAAAACACAAAATTATGTAAATGTGGAACCTTGCAATGAATGTATTTCATCCAGAATTCTGAAATCAATCATTACCACAAAAATACTGTAAATTTGTATAATCTGGAGAATCTGACTTTGAATTAAAGCTCGTTTCTCATGAAGTTTTAGTTCTAAACCGTTGTGACCGGCGTGTTACTTTGATCCTGGCTTAGTTCACACAACACAGTGACGCGACTGGTTTATAATCATGAGTAGGTATGCATAATAATCAGACTTGCAGAAAGCATAATTCTATCAACCACAATTGTTCGAATAAAATATAAAAAAAAATATATAAGAGCTTTGAATATTAAAATTTAATATTTCTATGTTGATTCAGATAACTGTATTGTATTATGATCAAGTCAAGAACGACGAAACTTTTCGTTGGAAATGTTAAGATTTCGTCGTCGCAATAATATCCACAAATTGAGGTTATTATTACTTTACTGATTACCAGAACAAAGTTTAGCCACTTCCACCTGTACCACATTACGTCCACTGACATCCATAATGGCAAACAAGGATTTAAAAATAACATGTCGTTTTTTCCATCATAGGGGGACATGTTGTGTTGTTATTGACCACATATAATAACAACAGAACAGCTGTATACATAGTCAAAATCTTATATATGTGTATCCACTAAAGAAGATACCGATCCACCGTCTTCCCTATCCTACACCACTATCACACGGGTGGTTCGCGCTTTCATCTTTCCTGGACTCACCTATAGGCCTATACATAGGCCTATGTATATCTGTACATCTTATATTGTTATAAGCTTTCTTTCTCTCTTTTACATGTATTTAAGCTATCTTTCCTTGTATATCCATCTTGTTTAATCTATATTTACTGAACTTCTAATAATTCTCCAAATCGTCTACTGATTAGGCCATCCATGATTCAATCGATCTCCCAGTACGTTCGATTCTGAAGAAATGTTTATCATATTTACCATATGAAGTTTATCATATTCAATAAAAAAAATCTCTAGTATAGGCTTCTGTCCAGTAACAAATACCTAACAATCGTTACCTTAGCAATACAGCGAACAGTGTTTGTGATTGTGTGATTGTGTGCTTGTTTGTGATTGTATGATTACCTTTCAACTTTTAAAACTGACTTATCCAATATCATGTAATGATCAACCTGGTCCAATAAATATATCACTAATATAAATATATATTATCATCAACTGTTGGATCAACAATGATTGTGATTGGTTAATACCACCTGATTGTCTCTTGCAACTATGAGTGACGTCACTTGACAGAAGCCAATCAAAATAAAATTATATTAAAATATATTAATACCTGTAGGATATATCCTCTCGCGTAGTCGTCGTGCGTCCAGCCGAAGCCGTGTAGAACCTGGAGCACCTCTTCCCTCTGGAGCACGCTGAAGAGCCTGTCGAGGAGGATCTTGAGCCGGATGGGCAGCGCTTGACATCCGTACAGCACGAGACTCGCGATGTCGAATGCCACATTGGGCTGCACGGGCTCGACGGGGCTCTGGCCGAACAAGTGTCTGAAGCCGAGCTTGTCCAAAGCTGGGGACAGAAGACATCGGTGGCTTAGTGGGGGTGATGAGGGTGGAGGGAGAGACAGCAAGATACAGGCTGGTCACAAAATTATTTATTGTTATTGGATGGTGATTGGGTTGTAAGGTTAGAGAAAGAGTCAATGTTTTAGAACAATAATTTTGGAAAGTACTACTATATTCAAATTGTGATTTGGGTTATTATATGTATTTTTTTCTGTAATTTATGGCCTATGTACGCACATTCAGTAACAAATTGGAACATAATCCCCCATTTGTGTATAGGACTATAATATTTTTATTTACACCGCTATCTTAGATAACTTATTCTAGTTACTTCCTTATAGCTTTTTTTTCGTTATTCTATAATTATTTACATTTTCTTAATATCATTCCATCAATTACTCCAATTATTGATCAATTATACTGTGTCACTGATGGCAGCCATTGTTTGTGATTGGCAGAGTTTTAAATAAAGATACAATATAATATAAAAATGTACCGTCTTTTGTTCACTTTTCTTTCTATCCAATGTGTATTCAGTAATTTAGTGATCTTATCGCATTATATCTGAAACTATATCCTCCTCACATTGGTATGAAATAATGCAAGATATTCCAAACGTTTACGTCACATGCTTATAGGTCAAGACATAAAATTGCTATCGTGAATTGTATCATGTAAATGAATGCTAATTCATATGATGTAAGTACTAAATTATATCGAATGTATTAGTTGAAAAGTCATAAGCTCAAAAGCTGTGATATTGCGTGCTAGATATAGATACAGTATTCTTGGACTATAATTAATAATCATACATAATTATACACTAATTAGAGTTAATAAATTCCCTAATTAAATGTGCCATATTAATCCATTGAATTAGCATGAATACGAAACTACTTTTAAAAAGATGAACTTATTTTTTAATAACATTCAAAAGAGTCACAGAATAAAGATTTTGGAACATCCTGTATACGACTTGTTGTTAAAAGTATAGACCTATGTCTAGTAGGTACATTAGATGACAATAGACTTACACCATTCTACGTGTAAAATCATGGAACGGTATTATACGACTTCGCGAGATGCTTTTACCCAGCAAGAATGGTGACACTAACTCACAGACAGCGCATAAAGAATCACACATTGTGCCTACGTTTCGGTATAATAGCAACAATCGACAGCTCTCTCGCAGGTTGTCATAAAATCATATACTTTTACAGGCAGAACGGTAGTTTCATAGACCGAAGAAAATGTCAATGCAAAAACCCGTTAACTGGTGTCTACAGTATTGTCTGCTAAAATAATTGCAAAACTTATATTTTTTGTATATTCCATCCTCATTTCTGTATTTTACTATACCTTGATGCTCGGGGGATTCGCTAATTGTAATTGTGAAATGTATCAAATCATTTTTACGTCTGATTACGGCTAATGAGTGACAATAACAACCAGTTTTAATGGTATTCGAATGTCCCGTAAAATGAAGCTATCATGATATATTTTTTGACATCCTCATAAAGTTCTAAGCTAATAAAAGTTGCGCGATAAAAACAGCGAGACCACACCGAACCCAGCCTATAATATTAGCTATATAATCCGTTTAAAAACGTTTAAAATACAAATTACAAAACAGGGAGAAACACAGCCAACAAGTTTACAAGTCCCTCTATAATTATTTTTTCTCTTGTTTTTTCGAACGTCCTGTCCAGTGCTGCCACACCCGCACACCCTCGCGGCGTACCAACATGAAAATGACAAATAATTGCTCTAATAACAGACAAGTTAGACAAGACAAGATATCAACTATGGCGAGCCCTTGTCCACTGATTATTATTTATAAACACTCTCTCTCTCTCTCTCTCTCTAACGTTGCATGCAAAGCGGTTAGCGCGTGAGTGATTGAAGGGGCTTGGTTTGATTATAGGGATGCATAAAGTGGACATTAAAGGGGGACGGACAAACGAATCCCTCATCAATTCACTATGACATTGAAACCCATAATTCCATTATTTTAAAAACAGTTACATAATGTTTAAATTGTCTGTCAAAATTCAACAGATCAACATTGTTTTTACCACCCATCAGTATGAGAGTCTGATATGCAACCTTTTTTTAGGGGTGCATTTGTAATTATAATTTTTAATGTTCACAGAATAAACATTATATAGTGGAACAACTTTTTCTTTTTTTGATCTTGACAAGCTCTATTGCCTTATAAATGCAACGATCGATGCCATAAAAAAACTTGGTTTGAAACGTTCCAACTTTGCTTGTCATTTTTTCGACTTCTTTTCCCAAACAGCTGTGTTTTCAGTAATTATACATTAGAAAATAATTAGGTACAAGACTTTAGAACTAATCAAACATCATTTAGCCCAGTTTTATGGTATAGAAACTTAAAAACTTGCTTTTGAGTTTTTCATATTTTTAACAATGTGTATATAGGCATATATATATATATATAAAGACGTGTCCATTCCGTTGTATGTGCATTTTGTCGTTTAGATTCGGAACCTACGCTTGGACTGTTTTACAGGATAGATTTCTATTAAACAGAATTGATAGACGTATCTAATACTTAAATGCATACGGAATTAAATGATGACATAGCATCGCTTTGCTTTTGCTTGGAAGCCTCCGTCAGGTCTTGCCGTATAGCGGATCTAATGATCAGACTGTAATGTTGTACTCTCAAATTATTAACCCTTTATATTATAATAATACACAATTAACTCTGCATATAGGGTGACTAAAAACAAAATACATTAAGTAGATACATAGAAAAAAGATGAACATTTAAATCATTCATTATATCATCATCAAATGCAAAGTAAAGACACAGTGGAACAAAAAAAGTAAAACATTTTCAACCAAGTGAATCTATTTCCTTGAAAGGTAACTCATATCGAGAATTATGCTAACGAGAGATTAATCAAATTGTATCTGAAAATTAATTTACATCTCAGTTTTTTTGTTCGATTTTTTTCCTAATAGCATTACACAAAAACTACGAAACCTGTTACGTGTATATGTAAATCCCTGGATCAAAACAGATTACACTAAGAAAATATATTAAATATATTACAAGACAATTTATGCCCTACACACGTCTTTCTTCTACTCAATTATCTATCATATTTAATATTTTAATAGACGCGTGCCCGACGCAATTTAATTTAGTTAAAAATAATTGTGTTAATTGATGGTCTAGGTCTTCGTCAGTATACGATACAAAGAAATTATAAAACGACGAAATACACAAAAACGAGTGACGTTAATCTTTGTTTAGATAAGACACCAAACTAAAATTGGATCATAACTTTGAGTTAACCATTTAACTGGACGACCAAATTAAATCATTTGCCGCATAAGGGAAACGCTACAATTATATGAATTATTAAACGTCTCAATTCTGTTTAAGATGAGCCACGTTAATATTACTTGTCTGAATGCCCTTAATTAGTATTTATAAACATGAGGGAGGGGAATGGAGGGGGGGAGGGAAACTTTCTGTCATTTTGATTGAAGTGTTTAGCAGTATGCATAACTTATAGTTTACTCTCCTTTTGTGTAAATTTGGAAAGTAATTTTTTTTAGATCGTTACTGATGTATTTTTGAAGTCAAGGATTCCAAAACATTTGGTGCTATCACCAAAACGTATCCTCTGCTGTGTTTAAGAGATAATGGTCAATCTAACAAGCAATAACAGTCGGGAAAACAAATTGTTGTACTCTTGCAAGTCACAAGACCTTTCTTTCTCATTCTTCCTCCCTCCCTCTCTCTCTCTCTCTCTCTCTCTCTCTCTCTCTCTTTCTTTTACGCACTCTAGTTCAAAGGGATGATTAGTTATAACGGCCTTGTTTTCTGTCCGAAGTCTTTTGTTGTATTTGACTGGAATTGCTTTTTCGGCAAAATCTAACAGACAAAGTTATAAAGGACACTCCCCCTTTTCTGAGCGCAAAAAATGTATGCCCACCTTTTTCTTGCTGGTACACAACTGTTCACGATGGCTTGAACTATGAACATACAAAGTGATACACGTTTTCAATAACTTATTGTCAAAGCTATAAAGCATTTTGTTGTGAAATTAAAGTGAGAGTTTAGTATTCAGGCGAGATAATCTGTTCATAATTAGTTGTTTAGTGTTCGTGCTTTCATAGAAAATTTTAGAATTGAATTTAAAAAATAATAACAGTTACAATCTGATGAGATTGAAAGTGAAAAATCATAAAAAAATCAAGATTTGGATATTCTATTACTTTTAAATTCGATATATTTTGCTTGTCCCAGATTTCCATAATTTTTCTTCCAAATGTACACCTTTCTACTGCAGTGCCGAAAAAAGATTTTGTAATTCTAACAAATTTTAACCATCCAACAATTCCCCAAAAACTTTCCCCGTATCAACCCTCCAACTTTGAAACGACAAAAAAATCACACGACATTTTAATGAAATGTCACCCATGTTTGTCAAAGTTCGTATTTTCCTCCACCCCAGTATAACAACCGCATTGTCCGTCTGTCCATCTCCTTCCTGACACGACCCCCGGTAAGCTCTAGCGACGCAGAAGAAGGCCGACAGACAGTCTCATTCCACCGGTAATGGTCCGTGGCTAAGATCTCAAACACGCCGGCTAAAGACACGGTCGTGCGGGAGAAGGGGGGGTTTCCCTACCTGATTCCCGAGATGCCCCCGTCGAGTGACAAACGGCATTTGGTCACACTTATACGCCGCTGCATTATATACTGGGGTCAGATGGAACACAAAGATGTAATGCAACAACACAATTCTTAGCGCCATTAGACGATTATCTTTTGAATGTGTGGGCCAGTTCACGCCTTTCTTATTTTGTTTTTAGAGACAGTTTTACGAATCTTTGTCAAGTACTAATCGGCTAACTATTAGTCAAGGTACGAAAATAACATGTGTAACCAAGGGTAATAACACCTAATTATTGCTTAATCCACTATCAATTCGTAAACCTGGACCCTTAGTAGGCCTACTGAATCACCAACATGGGATTAGCTCTAACTGACAGTTTCAAGATGTTATCAGCATGATTACCCATGCTATTCGTTCTCACTAACTCTCATACAAAGGCTAACTGGACTTGGTAATACAGGTCCCAAACACTCAAGTTCTTCTCAACTTTTTCAGCGCGTATACATCATTTTTGCCGATAATTTTTGTCACCATCATAAATATGATGCATTGTTATCCAATACAAATAACTCCAAATTGAAATTAGACTGAAATTATGGAAAAAGATAGTATAGGGTCTATAGGGCCTAGGCTAATTCCTAAAAGTAAGATGAAGTTGAGTTTATAGGCTTCAGTCAAGTGACATCATTCATTGTTGAAAGAGACAGACAACAATGTCCACCAGTTGGAATTGTCCAATCAGAATGTTTGGTAGTTCACCAGTTCACTTTGTTGCTATGGTAACGATAGTTTGTCATTTGTCACTTTACATAGCCTAACCTCTATATGTAAACCTAAACGCCTATAAAAATAAACGTGCAGAATCGTCTTGGGGACAGCAACCGCTTGCAGTATTTACAAAAAGAAAGAAAGTGTAAGCTATTGACCTATAATTTCCTACCCTACTTCTCCTGGTAGTCCTGTTTTTCATACAAGAGGACAAAATGTTCTATCAGAAGTTAATTTATCACATCACCAGGTAAAAGATAAGCAATTTACATCGGCGACAAACCGTCCATGCAATTCCGTGTGGAATGTCGGCTCCAGTCGCATCCATGATGTTTTAACGGCACGTAATCATTAGTCAAACCTATCATTATACACGGACCCATGTCAACCTCGCTACGGAAAACAAAACTGGTAAAAAAAAACAAATTAGAAAAACACAGGACGAGAAGTCGATACGCGATCAGTGTGGACAGCTTGAACAAAAATTTAAACACGCTCAACGACGCATTGACGAGGTTACACATTGTTTTGGGGTTATAACGCGAATAATAAAAACAAAGACAAGTCCGATTTCCGAATATAAAATTGTTTTAATATAAAGATTGCATAATGTTTTAGGAGTGCTGTCACTTTCTTTATCAGAGGAAATATATATATAAATATATATAAATATTATTTCTCAAAAAGTTTTTGCGGACAAATTATTTTCCGGATTTTGCGGTAAGCGGTCTAATCCTGAAAATAATTTTAGCATATATATATATATATATATATGTATGTATATATATGTGTATTTATATAATTATATCCTATGTATATTATATTTAACTTCTTAGTAATAAGCACACATAAGGTATGAAAGTTATCTTCAATAATTGGATAAAGATACCAATATACAAGTGAAAAGTAAAAACACGAAAATGCATTTACTACCATGCAGTTATCAACTCGGTCCAGTTAAAAGTTGCTGCGAGTGCAGCTAGATGGCACTACCGTCTTCGTCGAACAAGGTAGAGGTAATGTCTCAACCATGGAGAATAATTAATTACGGTGTATACACAATACAAAAGAGAATAGACTTCCATAGCTGATATTGAAAGAGGCACGGATTTCTTGAGGCAATGTTTTTTATATGACGCTTTATTATTAATACATTTTGACTCGGCACCTCTTGGTTATTTTAAAGCTTCGATACCGTCTTGCACCAATTCAAATAATTATGTAGGCCTATAGAATATAACGTATATAAAAAGAAAATAATTAACACTAGGATTGCGCTGTTTGAGACTAATTTTTCGCCGCAGATAAAAGTTTTTTAGTTTCCAAAAGTCCGGAACACATATAAGTATAAACCGTACTGTTGATTCAGCAAACCAAATACACGAATGTTGATATCTTTCACTTTGAAATGAGGCCCAATTTATGAATTGATAGTTATTGGATCAAATAATTGTTAGTGGATTAACAAATCGTTACAAATATCATTTCCGTACCTCAACTAATAGTTAGTGGATTAGTACTTGACCAAGATTCGGAAAACTGTCTCTTATTATAAATTGATTGAACTGGCAGAAATAAACACACATATATATATATATATATATATATATATATATATATATATATATATATATATATATATATAGGCCTATATATATATATATATATATTGTAAAAAGTATCGAACAAAAGTCGTCAATATCATGTTGTCTATCATGCCAATTTTTACTCTTCATCTTCAAGACATGAATATTACTCGTCAAATTATACCTGAACTGACTCCATGCAGAACACTAGACAGACATGTCACTCGCTTTTATTACAAGGTGTGATATCCTTTTTATTAGCGGCGTGTAGCTTTTGAAAATGCCATCTCTCCATCTCTCTCTACCTCTCGTTCTCTCTCTCTATCTCTCTTTTAACGACTCGTAACACTTGTCATGAAACCTTTTAAAATGTCGTGATACGATCTCTGGCCTGTCTTATCCAGTCTAAAAGGTCGTTTGGTGAAATGTAAAAGCACTGTACACGAAAACAGGCAGTTTAATACGCGGATGCCTGCGTAAAGCGTAGCACATCAACCGATTAAGACATAAGCTCCGAACTTATCATCTGGTGGCTGAAAGACATTAACAATAAATAATTGAAACGATTTGTATTATGGGGGACCAGGGACCTACCCGATGAGCGGAACATTTTCAGTGTCAATGTAACGTATGAAGGATTGCAGTGACTTTCCGTTTAAATATATTATATATTGAAGCTGCTTTACACCATTCAGAGAAGTATCTTATAAAATATTGTCGATCCATAATAAACAATCACTGTTTACGTGTTATTTGTATGTAACGGTACGATGTGAGATAAAAACGATGGCAAATAGCTATTTTACTCTTATAAACAAGTGATCTTTCCACCTTTGTTATTTTAAAATTTGACTCATTAGCACTTTCGACGAGAAATAATGTCTGAATCTTATATTGTATCTGATCATTCGGTATTTTGGTATTTTGGTATCATTCTGGTATCTTGAACTGTTGACGTTCTATGATTATTTATATCAGGAAATCACCCTGGCGGGAACTTTTTGTCCTATAGAGAATGAGGACGCCTTAAGACATAATCTCGAACTCATTAGGTTGCTCAAAGACATTAGCAATGAATAGTTGAAACGATTTATATTAAATTGAAAGATGGATTATATCTATACTGGGTGAAGAGCTTACTTTCAAAGATAGGTACGCGAGCTTTGAAGGGCAGATTATTTATGTACAAGACAATGGTGAAATATGGATATAGTCTGTGTGCAACATATATCTATGTATGCACGCAATCTTAATGTGCACAAGATTATGATTGATTATGGTGATATGTACAGTTCAATAGACAAGAACCGCATACACGAGATTACAGAAGATGAAGCAATTTGATCTATCAACGGCCAATGCAGAAAATTATAAATATACCTGGACTTTAAAAAGATCGGTTAGAAACACAAACTTGACCCTTGAAAATCTTTTCGCTTGTGAATTGATAGTTCGATATCACGCAAAAGTTTCCAATCTTATACATATTGTCTCAATACTATTTTATAGATAATATATCATACTGATGTGTGATAAGTTGTTTGATTCTTGAGATCGCAGTTCGATTCTCGCCATGGGAGTTCATCCCAAAAAGGGTTTTCGTGGTTTCCCTCAATCATAAAACTAAATACTTGAATGGTTTTTCAAATACAGTTTTCTACTAGGTTGTTACACGAAAGACTTTCGATATAAACCACAGATAAAGGAAGGTTCTGTGATGAAAAGTTGAGAGCTTGTGAGACATATACAAGTGAGGCATATAGTTTTAAATAGTAGGCCTATATATATCTACGTTATTTCTATTTCATTAAATTAGACAGTAATAATATGTATTTCAGAGAATTATCTATAAAATAGACAGAAAAATTGAATAGTGTACTATCTGTTCTCCATTTTCTAACGCTTTATACTGTGGACACGCAATTTTTTAATACAGTTCCAGCCAATCCTGACGCTTGATGACGTATCTCATTGTTATTTCCCCCACTATTTACACTCTAATTCAAACCTGCGATGACAAATCTCTGTCATTGACAAACAAAAGACAACTCCCCGCTCTTTTTATCCGTACTTTCCTCTGACTGGCTGAAATACGTGTCATTGCATCGCGACACCCAATGATAGTCGAGCTTACTGAAGAGTCTACTTATTGTCATCAGCTTGCAAAGGGGATTCCAGTAAATCGCAACTAGGAGGTGGGTGGGTTTTCGGATTATTTGAAAAGGTAAAATGTACGAGGGTCTTTTTTTTAATACAATGGCATTATGGGGTGGGTGATATGTGTACAGATGTTCGATGAAGTGGGGGGGAGGGAGGGGGGAGGCTTAAGCCCTTGTGGCCCTAATAACTGAAAAGATCGCACGGCTCAATGGCCAGTGACAGTGGATGGTCTAACAAGGGCTCTATTAGGTCACAATGCACCCCATGGCCAATTCCCAGGGGAGATAAAAGATTGCTGACACTGAAGCTCTCTATAACATTGACAGCACTCCACCCTTTTTATCAACTAATAATATCACCTACTTGTATTTATTAACTCTTCCGTCATTGGTCCATATTGTATTGGCAGAGAATGATGCCATTGGTGGGACTGAAGGCCTACCGAATATTATGTCCACATTTCAAGTCCTTTTGTCGTGCTTGGAGGAAGGATTTGAATTCATAAAGGCACCCTACTTTCAGAAATGTCCGTTTTTATATATTAGACTCATATAAATAATAGGGTTACTAGAACATGAATAGTGAATTTTTTAATGCTTGCCAAACCGGAAAGGGTTAGAGATTGCGGTAATTAGTTGTACATAAGGTTGTGTTGTGCTGTATGGCTTGGGATAAGCAGAAGAGATATTTTCCGGTCTAGAAAGTTTGGCTTGCGAAATATTCGGTGAGCTAAAGACTTGCAAGTCTTTTCAAACGGCTTCATGGTTCATTTCCAAACATTTCCTGGATTTAGTTAGATTGATATTATTCATATAATACATATTTATTTCCGCTAAGCATCTTGATATATTGTAAATGTGAATTTAAAAATGCGAATTAGGAAAAACAGATAAAGGATGTCACAATCCTAGAGCTGAATTTGATCAACAATGCCACTTATTTCTTCATCTAATTCTAGATAAAACAATTGGAATCATCATTCCAATTTCAGAAATTGTAATTAATTTATTTGTCCTTTCCGACTTCCTTCCTTCTGAGTCATGACGTAAGCATTACCCGATTCTGTACAGAATCCAGGATATGTATATATGTCATGACTCGAGGAAGGATCCTGGTAGACATATGAATAAATAATCATTTCTAAGATTAAAATGACGATTTCTAGCTTTCTCTGAAATTGGAGAAAAAATAGTGTCACCGCCCTATAGGATTATTCTATCCTTTTGAATAATAATTTTTATTCATGTATAAAAATTGTCATAATATTTATTAGAATATCTTATCTAGAACGCGACCTTTAATTTATCAAAGGCCTAGATCATCAATGACTGTTATTTCCTCACACATGGATCGTTATCAAGTCCAATAAGAGGGCTCGATATATGAACATGCATGTGTTTTCTTACATGGTGTATAATTACAGATGATGGTGTCGATAATGCGTCACTCGTGAATAGTGTCTGGCGTAGAGTGGGATGTAATCACTGGCATTAGGACTTCATGACACTAGACACTCATGTGAAGGTCTAGAACTACCTGTGTATATTACATTCACAAATACCGAGAACGATTTCATCTTGTCACAGAATCGATAGTTATATTATTTCTTGGATATATAATTTTTTTTCCAGCCATACTAAAGGACATGAAAGTGAACGATGACCTAACTATACAAGCTATTCATTATTTTTCTAAAATTATTTGAAAAACAAATATTATACATGTTCATCATACATTTCATGATTCACATTCGATGCATTCATTCGATTCATGTTTCAACATATTTCTTACAGGATTGTGTTCATGAATTCGTGTATTCAAAAATATATATAAAAATATATTAAATTCCAAGCCTGAACATTTCTGAATGAGAGTGATATAGAATGTGAATTTTCAGAACAAATTTAATGGGAATGAGAGAGAGCGAGAGAGAGAGAGAAAATGGTACAGCGAGTGGATAAAATTATTACAATGGTTAAACTGGTAATAACTTAAAAATAGTAAGTATGCCAAATTAATTACTAAAAAATTCTAAAATGATAATGAATTAAACTAATTGTATATAACAAAACTAGTGAAATTAAAAAAAAATACAAAAATAAAGCTGAAAATTGAAGATAATTAGAGGCAGAACAGTATAGTTCTAAATATATATGAAAAATGTATTATTATAATTCATATTTCATAATAAGTATTATTAAAAAT
Organism: Brachyptera putata; assembly: GCA_907164805.1. Taxonomy (NCBI): domain Eukaryota; kingdom Metazoa; phylum Arthropoda; class Insecta; order Plecoptera; family Taeniopterygidae; genus Brachyptera; species Brachyptera putata. Next base: position 8,134,981 of record OU015471.1, on the reverse strand, counting down.
AATATAAGTAATTCTGTAAAGTTCCAACTGAATCTTCTACACTGAACCAAGTCGTATTATCTTGTCCTTGAGTGTACCTGCAGTATAATGTATGGCTGGAGAGAGGTTACCTAAGTCACACATTACCGATGCAAATTGTCCGGGCAGCTCGTGAGAGGTTGTGTGCAAGAAGCCATTATGTGTGGGCGAGAGACAATCGTAATGTGATCTGTGGCGTGAGAAATCGTCAAGACTCGAGACCGAGAGACAACGACAATTCTCCGTATACATTATACTCGAGTCACATGAAAATTGGTCAGGTAACACATTCTAATTGTTTAATTAATAATGATAATAATAATACATTTTATTCTCAAACAAATCAAGTTACGTGGTAGACCTACATCAAGAGATATAATATATAAGTATAAAGACCCGAATTGAATTTTAATACTGTTTGCAAGAAACGGAAAGAAAAGTTCGCGTAAGAAAGAAGTGCTCTTGTGTGCGGACAAATATTTGTAAATAAATATGATTATTTTCCAAGATGACAAAGAAAATGAAACCCCAAATTAAAAAAAAATCATATTTTATATATATTCATTAGACAGTTTTCAATAGAATGAGAACCAAATGTGAATCCCTTAATGGTAACTAGATTAACATTATATTGAATAATATAGTTATATAAGCACAAAAAAACTGTATAAAATAAATGCATCCCATTTTGAACCTGCACTGCAATCGCCTACACTTTCATATATAGAGTCCACGATAGAGACATGTAGTTCACAGAAGTGCACAATTATATTGTATGGTCACACATAACAATTTACCGTACATATCGATGAACCAGATTACACCTGTCTGTACGAACGTATTCATTTTAAAAAGTTGACACGACACTATTTTTTAATTAGAGAATCACATTGCGTAAAAATAACGAAACTGTATAAATTACAACCGAACTAACAAAAAAAAAGACGATATGAATATAAATAATAGAAACTCAAGGCTTGTGACGAAATAATGTGAATAATAACAATAATAATAAGAAAAGTGACGCTTTTCTTATTGCAATAAACGTAATTAGACATACGATGTGGTTCGTCTTCGATCAAGATTGTGCGGCCGTCACAAATGCTAATGCCCGACGTAACGTACAAGGAAGGACATTCAGCGACATGGAACTAAGGATCTCTAGAGCCACTCATTGTTGAGTCCGCGGAAACTGATTTACATATTAGCTTTATTAGTAGAAAGGAATAATGCTAGTTTATACATAATTCGTCACGGGTAGCCTGCTAGACAAGTGAAGGGTGCCCAAACAAGTGATGCTCTTTCCTCGACAACTAAGAGTAGTTATATACATTATAAACTCGACAATGTAATTAAAAAAAAATAACCGGCACAGTTGTTAGCGCTGTTTCGTGTGATCCGGGAGATGAGGAGAATACCGGACCTTGGTTCGATCAGCGCAATCATCCATATTTCTAGGGGTTTTTCCTTTCCGGAAAGGTATGCTTGCTTCTCACTATCCTACCCGTCACTTACAAAACCTTCTTCTCATCATCCCATCAATATCATTCATCCGACGCCAATATATCTTAGTTACCATTCGACCCAGAGTGCGTCGTTAAACCCAATATCGAGATAACATATATTTATATACCTATAGTATTATATAAAATGATGAAAAATGTGTTCATATCCAGAAGTGTTTCTAATTGAAATGCCACATTGAAGTTAAATTTTCAAAACGTTGTTTATCGTTATCAAAATTTTCTCCGAAGTTTTTCGCCTCTTAAATAGTAGGCCTATTAACCAAAGGATAGTTGCATATAATAGTCAACACTTCTACACAATATAAGTGTTCAACTTCAACTAAATATATGCATGCATATGTATGTATCAAGTTGCATATAGAATGAAGGCCTACCAATGCAATTAAACCGCCTTGTTAATACGTCTATAATTATATGCCTGTAATATATTCATTAATACAAACAGTCTTTTATAGTTGAACTTATATTTATTATTATATGTCATACAAGAGGTTTTAGACATGGAAGGAAATACAAGCATATTTCATCAGTTTAGGTTAAAAATATACATAATTGTATATGGTGGAGGTGCCAGATTTACATTCGGTTTCGATTATATCCCATTTTCTTACCTCCTACGCCTACTTTTTGAACATCAAACATTCATATTTTTAATACTAAAATAAAATATAGTTGCATTTACTGTCCTGGTAAAAAATTAACTGAAAAATATTTATTACATATGTCGGCCTACTTCTCCATGCATTCTTTTTGTGGTGCGACAAGAAACGAACGCAAAGTATATAATCATCATGACATGGTTGTAAAAATAAAGCACACCAAACAAAAAATATAATGCAACACACTACAGAAGAATATAAAAATTAATTTGACTCGGTTTTAATATCCGACATGACTATATCAGCATTAAAAGTCATAGTGATGTCTATTTCTTCATATTCCCCGCAGGCCTACCGTATGTTCGAATGACATCAGCGATGAGAAATCACAATTATACCAATTAGATGCAACAGTCGTCGACCAGGACCCTGCCATTAGCTCACTGTCGTATCGGACAAAAAGAAGGGGGTGTTCGCTTTTAATCATAGTTATTCGACGTTAATCAACGGCAATGCTATTTGTCTTTCAGGTCCGGCATATATATATATATATATATATATATATATATATATATATATGCGACCCACATGCCACTCGCAAGTATGAAAAAACACACCTCACTATCTAGTATGTCTTTAAAAACTAAATTAGTTTTTTTTTATTCTCTTAATTTCAATTTACCTTTGACGAAAGTATATCTTTTTTCCCGAGACAGATTTTGATTCCTCAGGATAAGAAGAATATACGTACTATAAATAATTGTCCATTATGTTACGGTGTACTGGATCTAAAGGAAATAATTAGGCTTGGTTGACACGTATACAGGATGTGATTATCTTATGTTTCGTATATCGTTAAAATAAATAACAGCAATAAGGCATTGCGCCGGTTGTGCGACTCGGCTTCATCTCTGGGATCGGATAGGAAGGACCATGAAATGATTACTATTGTACACCGTGAAAATACTCTCCACACCTGTCACCCCCCCTCCCCCCTCCCCCCCTCGGAACAACACTCTATCACCCAACCTTCTCCCGTAGCTTTTTATTGATATATTTTTCTCTGTCCTTTTTTAATAGGTTCTATCTTATATACCTAACTTAATATCTGTGTCTCTCTCGTAGGCTCTTCAATCATCTTCCTTTGTGTTAGTAAGTCTGTCCTTTGTTACCATGTAGAGAGATAGGTTATAATTTTCATTATTTTTACTAGAGGTGGCTGCTAGGTTCCAACACGTACCTCTCTAAGAAAACACACGCGGGGTCTTGAACCATACAATATTAATAATTCCATATTCAGACACATAACAAGGTGTAATATGCCTTTACCACTTTGGAGGCATTGCCATTTTATTTCAGTGTGTATCTCACTTCGATCATCTAGCCTTTACCCCTAACCTCCCCACCCTCCCCCCTCCCTTTGCCCACGTCGTCGCGTCATGCTCTGTCCCCTATCTAAATCTTACCACCCGTAGGCTAATCATTTCCATATCAATGTATCTTCTCCGCAACCCCTTTTCACCTCGTTTCACCTTGTCAACAATATTATTGCGATGCCTTATCTACGACAGTAAATTAATAGACTAGATGCAATGCTCGGCTGTATAACCGTAAGGGGTTATTATACAATCTATTGTCATCTTTGGAGACCACATGAAGTGACTTTAATTTAGTACCGGCATGTCCTTACAGGTAATAACACTGTGTTCGAGGCACACTGTTTGGACACTTCACGATAGAAGATAACATTTCTAGCAGTGTCCTGATGAATTGCCATTTTATTTATAAAGTAGTATTTAAGAATGATTGAAATTTAGTCATGCCAACTTGAAACAACGTGAAATTGTATCGGCATAAATCATTTGTGTTTTATATTATTCAAAAAAAGATCACACATTTTTCAATATAGTCATAATAATACGACGTTATTGCTTGCTGTCACTGTATGAAGAGAAATGAAATAACGAGTACAAATTATTGCAGTTCCCAAAGGAATTGATTAAAAATGAATTCATAATATATCTAAAAACTATAAAAACTATTCTATCATTTCACCCAATGCTCTTCAAGTTATACTACAATGAAAGATAATGTATTTATAATTAGGTTCGTTAAAAAGAAGACTGAAATCGGGTATATATGGCCTACGATGCGGTATAAGAGATTGAAATGAAATTTCACTTTCACATTAGTTTTGATATTTGTCCTCCAGTCGTATTATACTATTTGTAAAAGTTATGTACTGTATACGTGGTAATTGTAAACCATTTCACCATCAAAACAGCTAATCGTAAAGAAAGATGGACGGTTTAATCATCATACATTCAGATCCAACCGTCCGGTATGTCCAGAACCTGGGCAGGCGAGTAAATATTAGCATATAAGATTTCACCCTGGATGATGGATCACAGCTCTGGATATATATATATATATATATATATATATATATATATATATATATACTCAGCCGTATTACGCCTTGGGATATGCGTATGAAGTCTGGCTAGAAATCAGAAGGAAATGCTTCGCACGGGTCCCGAACCAAAGACTTGAGGCTATACCGACCGAGTCAATATTTACTTGTGAAAACATCGCACAGAAGTGTGTATAGGATTAGTGACGTCATGTTTAACGAACCATGGACTATCTCCAATCAACCGCAAACACTGACCAATAAGCAAAAGGGTAAAAACAAAAGGCAATTCGTGAAATTGTGTCTTTTCAGGAGCTTTTCAGAAACCGAGCTCGTACATAGTATTCTTCAGAATAAGCCTACAATGATTAGTTCAGAATTGGGACAGAAGTGACAGATTCGTAAATAAATAACGGAACAAATAAATAAATATGAACACTTCATGTGATGTGGGAAAGGTTAATTAATTAATGAATCCATAAAAAAATCAGAAATTATGAAGTTTCACTTATTTTATAATCTTTTTTTTTCAGATCTTAGACGAATTAAAGTCTCTATTTATTAATATAAATGTTATAACGATCGGCTAAAATTACTTTATCCTTAAATCACATCAAATCTGAACAAATTTTGTCAAGTCATTTTACCATCCCTGCATGTCAAACAAATCCAGTTAACACTCAAGCCGGAGGCTTTGCAGCAAACAACACAGCATTCAGCTCCTCTACCAATATTCGATATTAATTCATAATTCAGCACATTCACAAATTAATCACGAAAACCGAAACTATTTGTGATGATAGATAACGATGACAACTAAATTAGTTTATTTCTCAGTATTAAAAAAAAAGAGTATTATATATGTCTAGATTGAAGATAACATATTGACGGACAAACTATTATATAAGACATTGTTATTTTTATATAAGGTAATTTCAATATTATAACCGCTTGTTAGAGAGCAAAGAACGTTGATTAGTTGATGCGAATAGGGCATATATATATATATATAAGGATCCAAACATATATTGTTTCATATATGTTCACATGTTGACGTTTCAGTGGAAGTGCCATTAATTTTAAATTTTTGTAGAACATGCTCAATAATTCATTATATTGGAAAACCCTATTCAAACATGAGAAAATCTTATAAATGGTTGTCATTTGGAAACGATGTATGACCGATCTGAGCATATCACGCTTCATCAACAACTTCCATTAGGCCTATACATATACTTTACCTACACATGGACTAATTGCATGGTTATAGGCGACAACGGAATGATAATTTACAACAAGATCTTCATCCTGGGATTTTGCTCATGTATATATATAGGCTTATATATATAGAGAGAGATGTATGCGTGTGTCTATAAGCTATGCAGAGAGTTATACGCATGTGGTACATAATGGAGAGAGGTTCGTCGCTGCGGGTTCACTAATCCGTCTGTTCGACATTCAATATTATCGGCTAATTGTCCCAGGGGAGCTGTGACGTCACTTAGCCCTAATATACACCGGGGTAATGGCTTTCAGTCCCGTACGCGTATTGACAACGTAATCAGTCGACTCGGCCACCCGGGCGATATTCCGCCACGAGACCGGAACTTCCGTTCACAGAACTCATCGCCGATACAGATTTTAGTCGATTTTTTTAACTGTTTTTGTTTTTTGTTTTTCAGCTATTGAATTTACATTAGTATTGAACTCCATGCGTACTTCGTTTTCATAATGAATTGTTTTTGTGAAAGTGTCTTTCAGTTGTTTCATGGTTTTTACTAGTTTACATAGTTTTGTTGTGTTCATAGTTTTTACATAAGTTAGTTGTGGTTTTTAAGTAAATGTAGGATATCATTTCAGTTATAGGCCTACCCAGAAGTCTCACTGTTTTTGAAAAGAAAGAAAACACAGAAATATCGGCAACTCAATTTCTTGAATCTCGATATAATATCCAACATACTAAAACATCTCTGTACAAGTTAAAAGGTAGAAGACTCATGATTTTAAACTGAAACAAGAACAAAGATCGGACGTTAAATTGAAAAAAAGCACAATGTAAAGTAAACAAAAACGTATTCACCTTTTTTTATATTTTATTTCCTGAAATTCAAGACAACCTGACAACCAAGCGTTTTTTTTCTCTTTTTCGTAAACAAAATAACGAATGTCACAGAATCCAGACACGAAATAAGATATGAGAGTTGTTAGTTTTAGACGAGATGGACAGAAGAGTTATTATTTGATTGGCTCCTGGGGCGTATAGCTGGGGGAGGGGTAGGAGGAAGGGGGGGAGGGTTTTTGGGAGCAGGAGTCGGGGTGAAACGGGCTTGAACGTCTGACACATACAAGCCAGGTGGTAACCGAGCCGACTTTAGTCACTGCTTGATAATATTGATAGAAGAACGAACCTAAATTCTAGAACAACATTATGTACGATTCCTGATAGCTTGAAACAAACATTTCAGTCCTGGTTTCAATTTCCAGCTCTAAAAGAACATAAGCAGTATTCCTCCGGTGATAGCTGTGTATTGATTTGATCGAGTTTGATCTCTTTTATCCCCATTACATGCTGGATCGATCGATTAAAGAAATCTCTCTCTCTCTCTCTCTCTCTCTCTCTCTCTCTCTGTATATATATATATATATATATATGAATTATATATATATATATATATATATATATATATATATATATATATATATATATATATATATACATATCCACGTTGAGAACAAGTTAAACAATGAACCCACTCCATGAAAGCTTACACGAAACATGTCAAGGAACGTGAGTATTCTTTGTCATATGTGCATCACCAATGTTTGACGTACTCATTTTATAACTCAATGTGTAACATGCATGTGTAACAAAGATGGCCGCGTGAACACACTCTTAATCTGACTGAACACGAAAAGTGAAGTGATGATAATGAGAGGTAAAGAATCAACATCATTCGATGTAATTGAACCCATTAAAATGTTCCACAATATCACATTAAATAAACGTACTTAATGTATAATAATGTATATGTATATAAGTTTTTTTACTGAACCAGAATTATGTTTGAGAGCAAAAAATGGTATTAATCAATGCAGTCGAATTTATATCGAAAGTATGAAAATAAATATACCATAGATTTTCATTAGTATATGTGTGTCTAAAGCGTATAACTCAACAAAATAGAAAAATAACTGGTGCAAATTTAAAGCAGAATATACATTTATAGCTTGAAGCGCAATTTAATATACATGGGAAGATTATATAATTTCATTTTTATTATATACACATTAAAAGCTGTAAAGTAAATCTATATACAAAAAACTGTATAAACGAGGAGATGAGTTCCTGCATCTAAGTGATCAGTGTGTACTCTCTCACTCTCTGTCTCTGTCTCTCTTTCTCTCTAAATTGTTGATATATATATATATATATATATATATATATATATATATATATATATATATAGGCCTACACATACATAGTCTCACTGGTAACAGCTATGTTTTAGTCTGTGGGAGGGGATATGTAAAGGGATGGTGGGGGATGTAAAAGGGGTAGTAAATCACAGTGTAGGGGTTGTTTTGAGATTAAACCCACTCATCCCTGCTCGAATCGCGTGTTTTTTCTATACACAAATGAGTCGAGTTATCCTCCCCCACCTTTTCCCTCGCCATAGATATAATAGTTGGTCAATATAGAAAGACTGTATATAGATCCTTACCACTCAGCCATTCATTAAGGCTGTACCCGATGAAAATGGAGATGATTAAAAACAGTGCACGAGACCACAAAATCGGAGAACCAATATTGTAAAGCGTGTAATTATGGACGAGAATGAAGAACTCTCGTCCAACCTCACTGCATGTACTTCCAATATATAATCTTCCCTGGATACCAAATAATCTGGATAAAAAGTATTAAATATTAATAGTTACCAACCGTAAAACAATTTGATTTTTACTGTAAGATTCGCCATATTCTGTATAATATACTTGTGACTATGAGAGAAGATAACGAGCGACAGTCCCTCCTATTCCATACCACTAGCGCACGGGTGGTTCAAGCCTTCTATTCGTTCGTGGAGATACGTATCATACTCGTCTTACGAAGTGGCAGCAATATTAAAATTTTATTGAAATTATGCTTTCGATATTTTTTTAGCTTTTCATTGATTTGATTTTTTTTTCTAGTTTTTATGTACTCTTCTTTAATCCAACACAAGCTTCCAATTTCGAATATTTCTCTGAAACCATTCAGTTAGTGAATTGGATGGAAAATCAACCAACTACTTTCAATTAAAATTGACGGAACTATTTTTCCTATGGTAGTATGTATATAGCCATATTCTAAGTGACATGCGAGAATGTCTCCACAATAATAAAACTACCCCTGGGTCATAAAAGCCCATTATTTCAATTACTAAATAAACATCCCCTTTCTATTAGAAACCCCTCCCTCCCCCCTTCACCCACAAAACATGATAATATAGATAATATGTCATGTTGCTATTCTATAACGATGTATATGTCTACCTCTTCAGAGCTATTTACACAAAGCGTAGGTAATATTGTATATATACTACAAATGATAGGATTAACATAATATTATAGGCCTATATTGCAAACTATAAAAATAATCAAGGAATAAAATTAAATCTCTGGGTCAAGGGCAATGAAAGATTATAAGTTATGAGAATGAATATTAATACATATAAGTAGTAATGACAATAATTATTACAAATAATCCATTCGCATTTTTAAGGTCACTTGAAAAAGATTGAAACACTTCGTGTCGTGATTTATTTTCGATTATATTTTCAAGTCCGGCAGTAAAAACCATAATGGAAAATCCCGAATTACGTTTACAATCATCGACATTATTTTTCTAAAAATCAATCTTGCTGTATATTATAATATGTAATTCGATAGTCATGCAATTCAATATAAATAAATATATATAGGCCTACGCGAAATAGTGTTGTAATTTTTCCTCATTGAAAAAGAATGTTTTAAAGTTTCGGTTTGTAACATTGGCAATCGTGATCTCGGCTGCTATAGTTAGATGACTGTACTGCCCACAAGTAGCAATATAGAACATGATTATGATTTTCTCCACTAGCCATGTACATACAGCATGGGACGCACAGCAATATTGTTACTATCAAGATCGTGTAGGCATGATGATACACTCCATCTCTCTTGCTCCATACGTGATGCGACGATAATCTCATACTGTATGCCATCTCTCTCACTTTATCTCGCGTATCAAATGAGCATCGTCCTTTTTCTATACCAGTGGACATTATTAAGCATCATTATTGTCATCGGTTGTAGCCGCAATTTCGACCTTCTGTGCTCGACGCACGGATATTGAGGGAGACAATTGGCGGGAAGGGTTGCGGTTAGAGGAGAGAGAGAGATGAACATAGTCATTACAAGAGATGCTGGGAAAATAATTCACTGTATACTCACTTACTACTGGAAGCAAAGCACCAAAGATCTTCAGAATCAGATCAAAGATATTAGTGACTTTTTTTTTTGGTCGTTGGTATATTGCGTGCTGAAGCAGTTTATTTTTGTAGATTATGATATTTATTTAGTTCAAGATATCATGCACTGAAAAGGTAAACTAATTATAAAAGAAAAATTGTTTCATGCTCATGTTAAATCCATTTATTTTTCAAGTCCCCTAACAAATAGAATGTGACGTTACGCACCGACATTTGACGCCACATTTCACACAGATTATTGCTTTCGCAGTTTCCATGCCATAAACGCGAAATAAACAATATGGGAAATTATTACGGAACGAAAATATGGTAAAATATGTGCAATATATCTCATACGCTTCGTAGTTGGCATATAACTCATATTTCTCATTCACAACTTTTTTTGGCATACCATTAACGACGATTGCCAAAAACAGACACATTTTATGTTATACGATTCTTTTTGTCTTTCTGCATTTAATGAGAATGATGCCAAATTTAAAAACGTATATACAAATCCTTTAATGCGACGTTTTATAATTTCAAGTCCGTGAGTTTGTATATGATACACGTTTGTTTTTAAATGTGCATGAATCTTTGCTCCCCTTGTTACATGGATGTCACTTTGGAATAGAGAAACTGAGAAGAGGTATCAGGAAAAATGATGGATCCATCAGTTTTGCATGGCGTATAAAGTTCAAATTATATTGTGAATCGGTTTATTGTGATCCTCGACTTTTCTCGAAAGAGTGGAGTACTGATTTTTCCCTGGTTTATGCGAAATACGTTATACAAAGAAGACAGAAAAAATGCTGTGCGAAAAAATGAGGTCAACACATATATATTTTCTGCTTGAAAATGTTATAAAGTACATAATATCACCTATCCTTTGAATGCGTAGTGCAATCTATAAGAAAGTAATGTAATTTGTACAGCGGTAACAGCACACGATGGTTTCAGTATATATAGCTGCATGGTTGCACAGCTCTGGAACTAGCTGTTGCCTATCCATCAGTACGATCAATAATCCAAGATTATTCATATCGACTATATATATAAAACAAGACTTGATCCCATTTTTTTCCAGTGACATTTCGTAGCTCGCGGTTAGCGTCTGTCAATTGTCGTGTAAGAGGGGGTTGAAGTGGCGTCTGACACTGGCATGATGGGGGAGGGGGGGGGGGGGTGACGCATCATAAAACGCATCATCATATTCGAAATAATCGCGTCTACCACTTCTGGTCGACGTCTCTGTCTGTGGCGGCCCCTCAAGGTATTAACATTTCGAATTGGGCGGCCGGAACCGTTTTGAAGGGTGCCTGAGGGAGTCGCAACAGTATGGAGATGTGCAACATATCAACCCGAGTAGGACCGCGAACATGTTCCAAATACCAGATCGTTTACATGGAATACATAATGAAAAATTGTCAAGTTACATGCATGTTGGAGCAGGAGAAACGATTATCTGTATAGTCGATTGGCGATGATAGATATTACTGATTATTTAATCACTATTATATAATTACATTATGGTTATATGAAATAATTTACCAAGAGCCATTTTTATGAATCTTAGTGAAGTGCTTATTCCCTAACTATTAGTTGAGATATGAAAATAACATACGTAACCCAGTGTGATAACAAGTTAATCCGCTAATTATTGCTTAATCCACTAACTACCAATTCGTAAAACTGGGCCTAACTGAATGTACTTATAAGTAGAGAGTCGTCAAATAACTCTATACGTATACTTGAATTGTTTATATATTTCAATTAATTTTCGGAGTGTGACCCTTAAGATTAATTCACAATTGTCTTGGAAGATTGCAATTTGGATTTTCACAGCTGGGTTGTTTCGTAATAGCCAATCATACAGGGAGTTCTTCTACCAAAAGTCTAAGTTTTGTTTTCGATCCGACTGTCTAGTTTAAGGGGTTGATTATTTGATTGGGTTATTCTCCCCACGGGAAAGAGTCCCCCTCCCCCCCTCCTTCCCCCCTAGTTTAACTGCATGTGGGATGACAGAGTTGCGGTGTCATACTCCAGTAGAAATTAAATTAGGTCTTTGACTGGAAAGTGAAAATAATTTGTGAGGGAAGCCAATAATTTTGATCTCAGATATCAAATTTCGCTTCGTCGGAGAGTCGAAACCTCCTTTCGCTAATGGTAGAAGATAGGGGAGATGGATGGTTGATTGGAACTACCAAGTGTAATAAGTTATATTGGTATAAGTTATTGTTAACAAAATGTCAAAAGACCAATATCAAACAGTCAGCAATGGCGGTCAAATTTGGAATTTCTTCAAATAAAATTCTCAAGATTTTGTCTAGTTATATACTGGCACAATTATATCATTACAGTTGGTCAAACGTAATTATATAGGAGTGTATTTTACTATAACTGCTCAAACTAATTTTATCAACTAACAGCAATAACTGAATATTTAAATATAATTATTTTCATCAACTTGAGAACGACATTAATTCATTAATAATATATTCATGATATCTCTACTATACCGGCGCACGCAACTTGTTGAAAAGGGATCGTCTTTTGTTACCCTCTTGGCCCTCTCCATTTATAACAAAGCGTCAACACAAATAAATTGTCTATAATTTAATTACGAATCGTAACAACAACTTTGCATGAGCATTTACCAGATGTCAACGTAGAGCTCCCCACAATTACACTTTGTACAAAATCATTTCAACAATAATAATTATATCATTTAAATTATGTATATAATTATATAATAATAGCCATTTCATTTGTCCCCTACCAAACTTATCTCCCGTATATAATTTCTCACCACAATTACATAACGTGTTGTCACTTCATTAATATGGTCACATAGCCTATATTTATTTGTAGTGTGTATAAAATGGGGCCTCTCGTGACTGTATTATGTATAACCAGGCATTGTGCATGACTATGTAGCATGTCATCAGTTGTTATTTATTTGTTTGAATTTCGCTGAAGGCACTGAATTACATTATTAAAACACAGAAGTGGAGGGTATACATCTGGTGTTCGGCCACAAGTTGCCAAATGTCCCAATAATCCATTGTTATCATGGTGGTAACAATGGATCAGATCATGTGAACGTAGGCTTTTAGTTTTAAATGGTTTTCGACAACGAAACACGAAAGAGCAGCAGTGTTTATGGGTGTGTGGTTTTAGAAACGCAATGGAATTATCATTATACTGCATTTATAACGTGATGGATTCTTACATTATACTATTCAATATATAAAAAAATGGAAACCAAATTATTTTATCATAATATAATTATCTTTTAATTAATAAATTATTTCACCTGCACATACGAAAAATGATGGGAAGAAATGTTGAAAGAAGTCTGTTATTCGGAATTCCAGTGTACAGTGGATATTATCTATCCAAGTTATTCCAAGTATAGCCTATATCAAATTGTTAAAAAAAATGTAAATTTTTCAATAGGTTTATATATATATATATATATATATATATATATATATATATATATATATTAGTATTATTAATTTATAAAAATAAATTACGTTATCTTGATTTTTTTTTTCATGTACTTACAACGTATATAGTAGGCCTACTACATTGAAGGAAACCAAATATGTGAAATGGCAATGTGTGACAGGAACATATAAGTGAAATGATCTGTGCCCAAAGAGCATCCGTTTGCCAACATCGCGACTACATAACACACAACGAGTCACCAAACCATGAACCACCGAGCCCCGTCACTTGTCTCTCCGATTGTCACTATGACAAACATGTTTCCGCTATCCGAGCCACCGTAGCGCTAACGCAGCTTTCATGAATAATTCGGGACATTTTAGTGTCAGCTTCGAGTGACAGCGACGTTGAAAGGGATGGATATATACATATTCACCAAGGGGTAAAGTAGAGACGAGAAAAAGTCATATAATGTCCATGTAATGCGTATCACTGACTACTATTATGTTTGATAAAACTGATAAAACTTTAATGTTATATATATATATATGTACGATCAACTCATAAAAGCAGCGATGTGGAAATGTCATTCTATAGAAATTATACAAAAGTGTCAGAAATGTTGAAAAAAAAAGAAAATAGTTGAAGAAACAAGAACTGAAGCAAATTTTAATGTATAATATGAAATTATCACCATTATTTTGATTGTGTTACAAAATTGTTTTTTTTTATTTAAATATAGTTGAATATTAAATTTACAGATGGCATTTCAGATGATCCGTAGCATATTAGGTCTTGATAATATCAATTTTCTGCTTTTAATAAATTCTTAATGTTGAATTTAATTTTCCATCTGAATAAAAAAATCTCAAGACGGTCCTTTCCTAATATTGATCAGACCATTTTATTATCATTTCTGTATGTATACCTACTTGAAAATTTTATTGTAGAAATATTTCATTTTCAATTTCAACTTTCAAGTACCTATATGCGTCTACTATTTGATACTTTAATTGTATGACAAACATGTTTACGTTTTATTAAATCTTACGACAAAGTTATCCAGGTGGGGTATGTTTTAATAGATATTATTGACTGATTTTCAAGAGACCTACACGAATAAAGAAGAACATAAGTCTAGAAATCTTCAAGCAAGTTTTTCCGCAACAGATGTAACAAATCATATGCCTTTATTATCTTTTATTATATACATTGAGAGGATAATTCTTGTATAGCTATTCAATGCGGTTCAAGTCTTCGGAGTGCACCATCATTCTCTTGACCTTATTATCCCTGGCTCTTTCCTATATCTTTTCTATTCAATCAAAATATGAAATTCTCAAGTGGTATGTTATTAGGGGCTCATATTTGAGAATATATACAGAAGGAGCAGGTATATTATGTTTCATGTTTGAAAAAAAATGAAAAAAATGACTTTTGTGTATTTTGCTGATTACATTTCGCATAGTCAATTTTTAATTATGTAGTTCTTGAGGACTTTTTATATTTGATATGCTCATAGAATAATAATGTAAGCATTAGGCTCTATGTGTATAGCGCGGCTTGGATACTCGGATGGAATGAGATTTTTAAGGGAAGTAACAGAATCTCACTGAAGTTTTGTTACAATTATTTTTCGGGCAAACCAGACTCTTTGTTCGCGATAGACGAGTTTTTTCGTCTGGTTTTTGCCCTGATGAGATCGTCATAAACGTCATTTACGATTGAGAGGTGCGCAAATACACTGGCAAGGAATACGTTGGTACGCTTGATGCCTCCCATATTTCTTTTTTTTTGTATGCATATTAAAATATTTATGCTACTAAAAGTTTTATGTATTATATATTGAGTTTTGAAAAAAGGAGCATTCAATTAAGATTATTTGTCAAAATCATTGAGAATGGAGTCGTAAGTTGCTTGGAATACAACAAATTGGAATAAACAGCAAAAACCTTCTTCTAACTTCAAGTTTGATCTAGCAACTGAATTGTGAATAAATGCACGAGAATGGCGGTTTACGGCCGTCAGTCCGTCTTATAGCTACTAATGTAGCTCGGGTGTTTCAAGCAACCAAGTCAACCCTTATAGCACAACAGTGATAGTAGGGTCTATCACTTAGTCTTGGTTTTTATCCATTAGGGTCGACATTTAGCAATATTTGAGCCTCCCATGTCGATCAACCTACTCAATTTTCAAAGATTTTATAGAATGATGGTGATTATGTATATAGGCCCTAATATATTTTCATAGACCAACTTAAAATTACTCTTATATTTTCTTGATTTAAATTTAAATTTTTTAAATTTAAAATTTTTTTAAGGAATAAATTCCTTCAGAAAATGGAATTCTGAACTCCTGACCATGAAGTTATTCATTTGATACACATTCAAATCAATAAGTATACATTACGAACTACGAGGAAAACCACAAAGATTCCATAATGACGCAAATAAATTCATATGCGTGAAGCGACTCGTTATAACCGAATCATAGACAACCAATCAAATAATTCGTCGCTCCAATATCTGTATCACAAGACGATGGGAGACAATTGTAATTGGAATCATTCGTCTCCGGTCAGAATATGGTCTTTAAATCTACCTGCGCTCCTCTTCCTCTTCTTACTGCGGTAGAGAATGTGGTTACCCCGCTAAAGAATGTGTCAATGTAATTTCTGAGAAACCTTCTGACAATTTAATAGCCGTTAGTTGGTCGTAGAATGCATGTTAATCGCGTCTAATTTCGTCAAGGTGGTAACAATTCCAGACCGCGTTCATTTCTTATAGTCTAATGTATAAAGGTGTTTTGGCTGTCGGTTTGTTTGATCTTGCCGCCTATTTCTCTGAAATAAGTTAATCTTGTGTAACCATCGTTTCGTCACGCAAAAACGATGACGTCGACGCAGCTGATTGGTTGCTGAGGACCAAGATGTGACGTTTTTATTATTTCGTTCGTGTTCTACGCTTCGAATTGACTGTAGCGTTGAAGCGCACAGCTCGTAATGTCGTTTCAATCAAATTCATCGAGATTTCACACCTTAAATAAAAGTGAAAATAAAAACAAAATGTTTACAAACGAAAATAAGATTTTTGTTGTAGAGTGTGACGCTCATAAGTCTTAAATAAGACGCGATAAATATAACTGACACCAGCAAATTGGGAACCGGAAAGCGAACAAATCTTTTTCAATTTCTTCTGCTCAACATTTGTTTGAAATGTTTGAATGTTTGTTGGGAAATGATGAATGAATCTAATTCGTTCCACGGGTGTTCCTCGATCGTCAACGCTGAGACGACTGCATGCTTATCACTGGACTATAGCTGGAAATTTTGGGCTTGAGGCAAACAAATTAATAGCCAAGTTGTGATTGGAGAACACAATTTGTGGGACATTGTTGTCCACTTATTACAATAATGTGTGACATAACATTTGAAGAATAGACTTGGGGAAAAGGTCGTTTTGGATCACTATAGTTTATGTATTATAGACAGGCAAAAGACGATTGAAATACATAATTATACATTATTATTGTGTGTATTGTTTAATTCCAAAAAATCGAATTTCCATGAATGAGTATAGCAATGATCACAGCATCATGTTTTATACAATTAAGTGAACATCATTACGGCCGGAGGAATTTGATGATTTGTACTGCATTTGAATGCATTTTGCATTGTGCGAGCACGTGTCTCCATGTAGAGTTATAGGGTCATATGAGACAAGGTTTGAGCTTTCCAAGATCATCGAAAGTATAACCGGGAAATAACTGCGAACAATGAATGTAATATATATATATATATATATATATACGGTTGCATAATAATAGAACAATTGTCATGAATTAATTAATGAGAATAAACAATAATTAATGGAAGGTTATTGGACAAGATGGAAAAATAAGAATTGTAATAATTCCAGCAGAAATGAGCAGTAAAATATAATGATATGAGAGAGTATAATTGTAACGCAAGAGTATTAATTTAAACAGTGATATGAGAATAATATAAAAATTAAGAATATTGAAGTTATAAATGTATATATAAATGATTTCTTAAGATTTCGAAAAAAAATTATATAACATTGAATCGATCAAAACCGAATTCATTCTTTCTCGTGTAACTGTTTGCATTCGAAGTGAGTATCCCACATTAAGTGAGCACATGTCATCATTCTAGCTCATTATGTCGCCTATTCTAGACGATGATATGGCCAAAAGCTGTGTGTGCCTCTTTGGCCCACCATTGCTAACAGCGCTGGCATTTCTTTCAGAAGCCTCCAACACACTCACACACCAAACGGTGACTCGACATATTATCAACAGAAGCCGGCAATGCATTCACAACCCTTTTCATCTATCTCGGGCTCACAAATACTCATAGTCAGTTGTAGAATCACTCAAAACTCGCATGTGATTAACTATAGCGTTGATACAATCGACAATCTTGTAATGATGGGACAGAAGTTAATAAAAAGGTGATTTTATTCATTTGATTGGGAAGGGTGCATGGTGTTAAAATTTGGGATTATTATTAATGATAATAGAAAAAAAATCATCAATAATAGTCAAGATTTTTTTTTGAATGAAACTCACCAATGCTTATCAACCAAACCAGACTAGGAAGACGAATGATTTTCGTAAATGCAGTCGAGACTTACCTGAAAACAATAAATCACAACATTAATAAAATTATTCTTAAATAAAAATAACAGTCGATACATCAGTACTAAAAAGTTAACTCAAATAATAATATTACAAAATCTTTTAAAGATGAGTTCCGGAATTTTTTAAGTGGAGGCTCTGACGATTTAATAATAGGTGGCCACAGAAGACTAGAAAGACATGGACTGAAACTGAAGGTGACATTTCAAAGGTAGCGACAAAAAAGGTACACACACATATTTTTTTTCATGAAGATCGATATTTCTTAAGTGGAAAGCTGACTTTAAGTGTCCCCTCAGGACAGTCATCTCTTGTCTCTCTCCCTCATATATATATATATATAGGCCTATATAATCTCTCTCCGTCTCTTTCTCCTGTAAATCGTTCCCCCAGGTCTCAATCTGCTACCCTCGTTATTGCGTCTTCGTTGACTTTTTTCTTTATTCGTCCCCATCGTGTTTTTGTCGTGGCATCGCACTGACGTCACGTCGAGTGGAGGAGGGGGAGGGGGGGAGGAGGGGGACTTGACATTCTCCAAAAGGCACACTTGTTGAATGCCAGCCCGCCACACTGACATACAAGTTGGGTTGCAGCATTCAGGAGCTATTACACGGAATAATAAACAAAAACATCAAAGAGTATTTTATCGCATGTTTTGCTTTATTGTTATCAGCGCGACTGAGTATTTCACGATACCTAAAATATATATTTTTTGTAGCTCTATATAGACCTATTTTTAATTATAGAATCATAAATGTAGAAAAATATCCATATAACTTATTAGATACATTTACAACAGATAATGGCAAGAATATTTCTTCTTGAATACCGTACGTATATAGGAAGTAAATTCTCTCTATAATTAAACGATACTTTAAAGATAAATCATAAATCAATTGAATGATCAGGCCTTCACCCAATAGCATGGTACTTGTTCCTATCTCTATATCTCTCACGAAATCTTAAATTGGCCATTGACCAAGGTGACGTCACGTAATACGCTGAGGGCTAGGCCTCGGGCGCCCCCGGGTAATGGAGGTTATGGGACAACATCGTGATGAGAAACCTGAGACAGGAATCCGACATATTACAACTTATTACAGGCGTGACAAAGACAGCGCTACTACACGAAACTCAAGTACTGAGTGAGATGGGTGTATATATCATATTATTATACCTTACGGGTTATTACTATACGTATATTGGTATGGTCATGTACAAGACAGAATAGTTAGAGAAAACGTAATCGAGGGGCATAAGCAATAATGCAATTTCAATTGTAATGCCTTGTAAGGGTTAAGAGACTTCAATAATAATATGGACACCAAATTCGATATTGCCAATTTAAAGAAAAGATTGAAAGATTTGCAGCTTGAAACTGATATGTAATGGCATATGCAGGCAAATATAGCTACTATTATATTTTGTACGGACTTACATCAATAAATGTACAGCACGATTTTTTTGAACTTCGAACGATTAGAGATTATGAGTCTAACATCGTACCACAGGTGCCAATTTTAGAAGACTTCAATTACCTCTTCAATAATGAATCCATATCAACAATATACATCTATTACCAGATGCATGGTTGAACCGATACAATAATAACATTTCAATAGGCCCTATTAGGAAAAACTTTTTCAAAATGTTTTGAAAAAAAAATCAAAATAATTATCAGTTCAACAATTTTGTATAATGTAATTGATGTTTGAAATTATTAACCTTGTTCTCAAGATACCGTATATATTATATACAATTTGAATTACACGCTACTTGGAAATACGAATTCCAATCATCTCTACCAGAGGACAAATTGACGATGGATCAACTCATAATCATGTACACAAATGTATAATATTATTCTATCCGACGTGACACCGGACTTTAGATTCAACGACTGTACGGCCATAAGCAATCACCACGGCAACTTGATCATTACCTATACGGGTTCTCAGAAAACAAAAACATTGGGTCCTAATCAGATTCTCAATTATTGAGGACATTCCACGGCCACGTACGATCATGCAGTAGTGAGTGAGGAGCATATAGAGGGCGGTGATAATCTCACGCTTGGCCAGTAATAACATGGATCCCTGTAGCACGAACCATACTCGATCCTCGTCTAGTTATTGAAAATAAGAAAACAAAAGTGTATGTGGCATTGACAGCTGCTTGTGATGGCTTGTGTGAATATGCAGTCTAGAGAAAAAAATATGTTATCGTTGGAGAAATGAAAATATCTACGATTTTTTTTTGTCGTAGATGAACTGTAATTGAACATAATATCTGATCAAGAGAGCTGTAACTGGCAGTTTATAGCTGTTATCACTATGGATACTATTTGTTTTCACAAACTTTTAGCTGAAGATTCATTGGATTTGGTAATAACGGGCCTTAGTATAGAGTGATTGAATATAAAATACAATTATCTAAATTTTAGCACACTGTATTTCGCTCAAGTATTCCAATCACTCACGACAGTACAGGAATGAGGACCCAGGGGTGGGTGGAAGGATTTGGGTGGCCGAATGATAAGACACGCCCTTCATTATTGTCACTTGTCCTAATTGTTACGGTTAACGATTCTCTTGAAATTCTTGTTTATTTCTGGTTGTACCTTATGTATAATTAAGTTATATGATAAGACTTACTGAGACTTGGACAAATTGATAAAAATTCACGTTGCAGACCTCATTAACTGTGTGAGCTTCTATGGATCACTGAAGTATATTTTATTAATTTTATTTCTAATTTGAAAAATTAACTGAAATGCAAAGTCACACAGCATAAAAAGCATTATGCTTTCATTAAAATACTTTATCAAAGTCAGAAATTCAAATATATTTAAACTAGTAATACATTTAAATATATTTTTGTGTGATAACGTAATCGTAGTGTGTAAACATTAGTTCAATAGTTGCTATACCAAGTTACTCAATATCCAGGTGTATTTGCATAATATTCATTTCTATGTCGTTAAAATAGTAACTTAACATTATTTTTAAGTAAATTGTTTTAAACTTTGTCCACCACAACGAGTATCTACATTATTCTATACAGGGGCCTCTTTTCACGTACTCACATTACTGCACATACTAAATCCAATGTAAAGCAAACTTTGATATTGGATTTTACCATAGTGAATATATATATATAGAATATTTTTTCAAGCCTCAAAAGTGAAATTGTTACTTCCCTTGAGGCCGCGCTCTTAGGGGTTTGTGAACATTGTTCAACTGGGAACTAGAGGAACATCAAACTAGAGCCTAACGTGCACACAAGTCAGCGGACGGCACAGTTGGATGAAACCCCTGTGATCGTTCAGCTGGAAACTGATCAAGTATGCAGATGATTAAATTTCAACATAATTGTAGCAGAAAGCAAACCACGGCTTCCTCGGCGACGCTACCGGCAATACCATCTCCTACACACGCTGTTATGCACCCAGAAGGCCCGTGCTTTATACCTTCTGCTAGTGATAGCAAACAAATTAATTCACGTCACTCACCGAATATAAACTTGGGGTTATGATAACGGCTTGATTATATTTATTGGCTATGGATAGAAATTAAAAGTGTTTGTTTATGAACAGACAGATCACTTCTACTTATCGTCTAGTCCGGAACTCAAAAAATTTAGCTGAAAAAATCTAGATGGTATAGTGAATCATAAAGTTTGGGTGATATTAAGATCGTTGACCATGGTGACAAATCAAATCACAACCAATAGCCAGCTTACAGTATCACCTAACCCGTTTGATTTTTAGTCACAGCTGTAGGCATATATAGATGAATACATTGTTCGATGCGGTCCCCATAAAGGTATAAGCCATTTTGGGTTAAGTAAATGCTTCTTATTTATATTTCAATTTGAACCATTAATTTGTGTCACTTGGTTTGTAGACACATCACAATGTAGGCTAACTATAATCCAAGCCATCATCTACTTATATTGTTTCGTACCTAAATGTCACAGTTTGCTGGAATAGATCAGAGATACACTATACTATTGTCTACGAGGCCGAGTAAGATAACAATACTTGTTCTTGTGTGAGTGTAATGTGTGATTGAAGTTGAACCTACTTCGATATAAACTAGTTGCAATTATAAAATAATACATATTTATGAAGAATAGTATACACGTTATCGATATACAAATTGAAATAGTTTAACATTTTTGCTAGAAATGTTAGCTGAAGAGTCTATATACATAATCATCTCTCATCATAGCCAAAATAAATTGACAATTTATATTTTTAACAGTATACATTTTTCTCTTGAAAAAATTTCACGTATGTACCTGTATTCCCTATTTTTCTTTTTGTATCCATTGAGGAAGACGAGTATATTTAAATACGGTTTGAAGCTTTGTACTTCATTTTGGTACTACATTTGTTTGCTTACATCCTTAAATAGTGAAGTGCCATTCAGAACAAACTTCTGGATTCCGAAAGATCTCATAGAAAAATATATCAAATTGAATAAGGTTGGACAAAAGAAATATCATTTTTGATGCCTTGTTGAGTCCAAGTCGTCAATAGCTAGGATATTAATACAGAATAAAGCTTGTACCTAAGATACATTATGGTTTTGTTACCTTTCAATACTCTGCCTTTATGCTACATTAGATGCTAGAAGTAACTGTATATTATAAATCCACTTCACATTTCATTTGTGAAATTGTATATAGGTAATACTGACAGGACAAGGTAGCCATTTTTTCACATTTTTTATGATATTATAAGTTCGTATTTGTACTTGATGGGTGTGTGGAAAGAGAAATCAACACCATATCAAGATTTATGAATAATTCTTCTTCTGACTTTGTTCGTCAAATGACTAACTATATACAGAGTCATAATTACTTTTTAGAGAACGACATTTTTTCATAATTGGAAAAGAAGGACAGAACTCATCAACGTTATGATGAATGTGAAACAACATGTGTTTTTATTGGTTAACAACCAATGTCCTAACCAATCGTAATCAAGCTTACATATCCATTTACCAATGTCATCGTCGCACAAAGAAGACATTGTATTATATAGCATGTCTGCAAACAACGAAGGCCATTCAAGTCTGTGTGTGAAGCACACTTTCCGCTCACTTCTTGGTTGCTGTCACTATAAGAAGACTAACCAACTACGGACTACATCACATAATTATAATACATACTAATACGTTTTAATTCACCCGTAATTAAAATTAATAAGGTTCGGTTCGGAACACAAGTGTAAAGCAGTGGCAGCAGTCCATTGTGAACGTTTGGGACTGTGAATAAAATGCGCGAGGAATTCCCAGCCTGATAATAACCTGGTGCCCTTGGTAAGAATAGGTTATGAATAAATTATGTTGATCATGAAGAGTATAATGAGGAATTTTAGTTAGATGTTTGCGATGAGATGGATCGCAAAGTGCAACTGTTTATGATCATTGGATGACGCATTGAAATAGCAGGGAGTGATCAGAGTTTCCCGAAGGGTTAACAACTCGCAAATTTGATGTATACAGCTGATTACAGATTTCAAGATTTCAGGTGATTTCAGGGATTGGAAGTGATTTTAGGGATCTCAAGTGATTTTAGGAATGTCACGTGATTTATGGGATTATAAGGGGATTTCAAAGATTTCAAGGAGATTTCAGGTATTTCAAGAGATTTCAAGGATTTCAAGGAGATTTCAGGGATTGCAAGTGATTTTGAGGATCTCAAGTGATTTTAGGAATTTCACGTGATTCATGGGATTATAAGGGGATTTCAAGGATTTCAAGGAGATTTCAGGGGTTTCAAGGAGATTTCGGGGATTTCAAGAAGATTTCAGGGATTTCAATGGATTTCAGGGATTTCAAAGGGATATCAGGGATTTCAAGGGATTTCATGAATTTCATGGCAAGTGTACACCGATTTCAGGATTTTTTTTCAGCCCCTCGGAGTTTCCTTCTAGAATTTATAGGACCTGGAAGACTTATGTTTCTAGTTTCAGTTGAGCTCATTCATAAACATGCATGGCTTAAGTAACGTAGTCGTACATACAAACGTATACTTTATGCATACTGAACTGTTATTTCATTCATTTCATATACTAAAACAAATATTTTGAAAGTCTAAAATTTAAGATTCACCCTTGGAATATCAAAAGCATGTGTTTTAGTTGTATTTTACTGTGAAACTAAAATGAAAATGCACTTGTGTTTAAGCTTTTGTGGTTATAAATGAAATACATTTTATACGAGGTACAGATACACGCTCCTCGGAAATTGTTAACAATGCGTATATAAAACAATGGAATGCAATACGTATTGACTTTGTTTTGTTCTGTCGAGTGTGGAAAACTAAAGGAAAACCACAAAGAGACACTTAGGAAAAGCAAACGAACCTATATATATATCCGCAGCGATGAGATATTCAGCTTTGTTGAACAATATGGCAAACACTAATAGTAACACTGCGTACGTGGATGATATAAAGGAAACTTAAAATGGAAACAATGATATGTTGCTATAGTTAGAAAATGAGTTGGTCATACAATTCACATGTTAGTTATGAATTTGAAGAAATCACAAACAATTCAAATGTAGAATCCAAAATTCAAGTAAAACTAAGCTTACATTTAACTATGACTGAATTTCCAAAACGTAAATTTATATATATATACATTTTTGCCATAAAGTTGATATTCCAAAGTGGGACCAATACCTTTCTCAATGGTTCTTTCATTTCCAAACATGCATATTTTTAGAAATATCAAATTAAAATTAGTACATCTTCTCTATGTATATATTGAACTAAAGAATTATTAATAAGAGAATTTATTAATTTATTACACCTGTTTAGTGTATGTTCATATTCATTGCATTATTTATGGTCAGGGTCATTCAAAAGTTAGAAGTATTCAGTTTTTAATATTTGTGTTTTCAGTTTCAGTATCTGTATAGGATCTCAATATCTTAGCACTATTCACAATAAACCATAAAAGTGACCATCATTATAAACGAGTTACAGATAATGTTTTCTGTTCTGGCAATAATCTGTTTGCCAGCTATAGTATATCCAGTATAATAATATACAAGTTGCATTAAAATGTAAATTGAAGTTGGTTGACGGATGGTTTGGAGTTGGTTCACCCGCGGCGGGCATATGGGCGTTCTGGACGGACAATGCCCATTTAGAGGTCGGCGGCGGCGTGAGGGCAGAGGACCCACTGGGGGGGGGGGGGGGGGGGGGTGCTTTATTAAAGACCTGTCGGGCCGTAAAACAAAACCAAGGCGACCTTGGTGACTTGAACACAACCAACGCAACACTAGATTAAAACGACAAGTTTTTTTTTACTATAATTTATAAAAACGTATAACTAACTTAACGACATGCATAGTAATTTGGGGTACATATTAAATCATTTTATAAGGAACGTTTTTTTTTATATATAGTTGAGAGCCTTTGTTTTTTATAAGCTTTAGGCCTAACATTAATATAAAGCCTTCAGTGACATTTTGTTAATCAAAAAATTCAAATTATATCGCATTTGAATAAAACCAATTAATTTCCAGGATGACATATTATTTTTAATCAGTCTGTAATATAATATTACACGTTTTCATTTTGCTAGGAGTTGAAAGTCATCTTATATTATATTGAACAATATATCAGTAATAGATAAAATACTAATTTAAAAATAGTTCATGATGCGTGAAGGCCTATTTGTGTGTTTTTTTTTTATATAATTCGACTTGTTAATTTTTTTTAGTTGGAATGATGATCATTATTATTCACGATAATCTGACTGTAACATGTCATTTTAATTATTCTCGCCGACAATCTGTTGATAATGTCTCCTTGGCGCGGTATCAGCTTGACCTTTGACACGGTCTGTTTTTCAGAATGTGTATCACTTTGATTGACTGGGTCAGATCAGTGGTCCCGATCGTGTCATAATATGGTGTCGTCAAGCAAGTCGTTTTTACAACAAAAAAACTGCAAAGGCAGAATACGTAATAATTAAATTTAATGCGATATCAAATTATAAACGATTAAATATCATTCTCGAGTCATTGTCGTCAGTCTCAAGGATACATTCAAAAAATAGCTGTAACATTTATCCGCTAAATAAATAGAAATATTTTAGTCATAAAGTAGGCCTAATTATTTACAGATACCATTACTTATATGAAGTATATTGATTACGTACTCATTATTTGCTACTTATAGGATTACATATAAATAGATTTAAAAAATAATTGCTTGAATATAATCAATCAATTGAAATTTAATGCTTATTAATTGTTGAAAGTTTTCTGAGTTCTCAACACGTATGGGCCCATTGTAAAGCAACTGTTTTCTAATTCTAGGATATTCTATTTTTATTCATCATACAGGGATACACTTCAACAATATATATATATATATATATATATATATATATATATATATATATATATATATATATATATATATATATATATATAGACCCTATATAATTATGTGTATAGGAGCGAAAGTATTATTTGTTGGATTAAATTCAATAACAAGTCTCCATAATAGATTTTCATTTGATACATAATGTTATATAAAGTTAATTCAAGAAAATGCCAACGTTAAATGAACTATCAAGAATCGATTTATTCTAATTAAAAATGATGTGATTTGAATATCCTTTGCTATACATTACAGGCTATAGATATTAATTTAATATGGTAAGACCTTTTAGCAGATATCGGGAATTAGGTGAAGGTTAACTATATAGCGCTTCATAAAACCAGTTTAGATGAAACGTTCAATTTAACTAATTATGTTATCATGATCCATCATGCAAATGTTTGTATCAATAAACCTTGATTATCTTCGTCAGTCCAGTCAGCATCCTTAGTGGTAGATATTGTAACGTGAAATACCTTTTATAATTCTGGTTGTAGATTTTTCTTGGGTCAAAAGACATTATCGTCATTCTCGTGTCTTTTTAAAACGGTCGTATTTGGGAAGATTAAAGGGTATATTGGCGACCGTGAATGATGATCAATAAAAGAGACAACCGGGTAAAGATGTGTACAGATGTACTCTAGATCATTACTCTAAAATGTGAACACAAAAATTATCTTGGGAATTCATTCAGTTTTATTTTTTAAAAATTGGTAATATTCATTTAAATATATTCATTATAACTCATTCAACTTTGTTTTTCCTGCAGGAAAATACAAGTAATATAATATTACAAACAAATTTATGATAAGTGTGGGTTGATGCTAAAATAGACCAATTATAATTATTTAAATATTCTATATTACCATAATAAATTAATAGCATATCCTTGCACAATACCGGTTTGATAACTATAAAAAGGATAAGTGGACGTGAATAATAATTTAAACTACTAAATCGAAATCGCGACACCAAAATCATGGTCGGAAATCAAAGAGGAACTTTATTTTGAACTCTAGAAGTTTCAATATTACGACGAATTCGTTTTCTCCACCCTATTCTGTATTCTTATTCTCAATCACTGTCACCTTTTCACCACATAGATATCAAGAAGAAGACCTGGCTATATGCTGATGATGCTATACGCTCAAAGAAACACCCACTTTTAAAAAACAAACCATTATTAATATTACAATATGTCAGTATGTAAAGACAGGCCACTTTATCTAATTGTAGACTGTAGAACAGAAATGAGAATGACAGTTTGAGATTGGAAGAGCTCAAGGCTATCAACCAATCAGAGGTAAGAGTGGTCAGGTTACAAGTGTTGAATATTGAAGAGGGGGCGGGGCTTAAGTGGTACAGGGTCAGGTGATCTAGGAGATTTAGAGATATCACCAGGAGTGACTAGCAAGAACAAGAACTCTGAACTAACTTATTTTTTTTTTTTTTTTGAAAAATGGAAGCATCAGTTTTTTTATACAACCGTCAACGACGCCAATCTTCTATCACATTGAACGAGTCATGAATCGAACGAATTATTTGTAAAAATGTAATTAAAAAAGTATTTCAGTCCCGCATGGTTTTTATGAGGATCAGCATTATTATAGGTATGCCTTTGAATCTTGAAAAAACTGATACTTTTCTGTTATTCTTTATTTAATAATAATAATACTGGTAATTATAATAATGATACAGTATAACACTAGTTTCTTAAAGATTCTAATGTATGACAAATAATACTGTATCATTAAATAAAAGCATGGGCTAAGACTCTTTTTGATTGTGAATTTTTATAAATAATAACAAATACCTCTTGCAAATTTCTGCAAGTTTCAACATACCTAATTGCCATTGGCTTAAGAACATGTTTAAATGAATGCCTTCATTAATTGTATTGAATACACATACAATCAAACCCCCAAAAGTAGGCCCTGTACACGTTTGAAAAAAGTGAAATTACAAAATTGTGTCATCTTCCTTCAACAGCTTCTATACTCGACTTCAATTAAATTATGTTCAAGGATTGGATCGATAAATTTAATTTTTTCATGGTAAACGCACAGTAAAATTATGTTAATAACTTGATATAGAAGATACATAAAGAGTTTAAACATCTCCAGTTTCGAGATGAGCGCAGCATCCAGCGATAGTCTGGTCCAATGCACCCCACACGGCGCTATGTCACATGTGATTCTAGCGTCAACAGGATCGTTAATTTAACGACCTGTAGTTGTTTGATGAACGACGATCAAGCTGTGTTGGAACAGAGTCTTGATTTCTTCATTCTATTTTATTACTTATTTTTACGACGAATGAGTGTTATATAGCGTACTACATCTTTCTAAATTCTTGTATAAATACACTTTACTATCCACAAACGTTATAACAGAAATATTCACTTGGTTATTCCTTATAGCTTATTCCTCTTATCCATATAATTTCAGCGACTAGTGTGAAAATTGAAGATTGAACCCAAATTAACGTGGATTGAACCATGGAACCAGTTGAAGTATGCAATTGCAGGCAAAAATAAGTGTAATTTTGATTAATAATTCCCAATATAATTATGTAAATAAATGGCAAAATAATAAAGTAATTCAATGAATAACAAAAAAAATGAGGCCAGCCTAAGAATAAACCGACCTCACAGAGGATAAGTTTGTGTTCGGAGAAAATACTGTAGACTGACCGCAAGGGAGCTCATATACACACATGTATGGGGAGGAAGGGGGAGGGGCACTTCTATTGATCTCACATTTTATTCAGAAGGTACACTTTTTCTTGATAATAATTAATTTATTCTTTGTGCTAACTTTCCAATTTAATTTCAAATATAAGATTTTAAATCATATCGCGAAATATAAAATTTCTGCATTCAGTAGTTCAAACTGTAATTACCAGTACTGCAAACAAGCTCATTAATCATTCATACGACGCCAATAGATCTTAGTTTTAATTACAGTGCGTCGTTAACCTCAATAAAAATAAAATGAAAATATAATAAAACATTTATTATAACGCTTAGCAGTTTTATTGTAGCCTATAACATCTACAGGTATACACGATATCAGATAGATCGACTTTATTTTGCCACTCTTTGTTTTAATGGGTCTTTATGATGAGCGAGCTTAAATTATCAATAAAGGCCTTCAGGGAAATTTTGACTTCGTTAATTTTTCTGTTTGATCGTTGATATTATACTACCCCTTATAGACTAATTACTGAAAGATCTTGGGTTACATCTCATCAAGCTCTTAAAACAAGCCAACCCAAGTGAAGTAAAAGTTTGAAGATTTTTTAGTCCCCTTCAGGGCATTCTCCTTATCTTTGTATAAAGTCTGAACTAGACTTACGTGGAGAATATAGCATAAGTACAAACGAGCCATGGCAAACGTCAGAAGGCCTATATATATATATACATATATATATATATATATATATATATATATATATATATATATATATATATATATATATATAAATACATACACACATAATTATACCACTCTACACTGGATTTTTTTAAAGAAGTTCGAAGAATTTCAGACTGATGCTCTCAATCGTCAATGATGAAGGATAGGCAAATAGCCAAAGAGACGGATGTAGGCCTACTTTGAAATCTTCAGTGCGCCAATATCCATGCATTCGAAAATAATAGTCAAATATCTATACGCAATATGTTCTTAGATTTGTTGGTTATATTATTTGATTTCATCAGTATATTTTGGGTATTGCTTCATACATTATGACTATATAGGCCTTTAATAATGAATAAGTTTTTACATAATTATATAAATATATATACTGTGTGTTCATTATAGGCCTATATATAATATAATATATCATTATAATATAATATTATTCAAGAGAATGGCACTTCCATCTTCTAGGAAATATATTTCTTTTTATGGTATTTCCGAGTTGAGTGACTACGTTTACTTAAGATAAGTGGGGGTGGGTATAGAGCGGGGGGAGAGGGGGTTGCGCATATTATAATGGGGATGATCTCGTTCGTGAGGGGGTTGAATGGTAAAGCGGAAGTACAAACAAACGCGTACCCTGACTTTAATGAAATAGTGGCTACCCCTCCGCGCTCTTAACCCATCTAATCTCCCATTGGACCAAATTATGATAAATTTGCGTTTAAAGAGACATTGTTTAATATAAGGTTAAGTTTATTTGCACGCTCGAGATTCAAACTGCTTGTTTACCTTTGAGAAAGCTCGAGCAAACGTTTACTTGTTTGCCCGTACAGGGATTGTTATACAATAATGAAGGAGCACGTCTAAATAATACAATGATAAGTTATAAAGTCTTGAACCCCTAAAAAAAGTCATTATGTATTTATTCGATAGAATCATCAAGAATTGATTTTAGTCTAGAATCTGTCACTCAGTCAATCAGAATCAAATTGAGAAGCAATAATCATTGTTCACAGTTTAGAATTATAACATTATTTAATTCTTTCATGTGTCATTGATGCTCAGATATATATGCATTAATTTCAATATTGTATGAAAATCATAGCTCCTATAGAAGTTCATATAGAGAGAAAAATAAAAATTACCTTTTTTGTTCTATGGTGTAGATAAATAATCGATTCATTTCATCTTACACTCAATTCAATTTCATAATAAAATAAAGCTCAACTCAACCCTTCAACTTATTCAACCCTTCTGAAATGAAAACAACATAATACACATCCCTTTTCAGTTGCTAAGCAACAAGACAGAATATTCTATTGACCATCCCCTTATGTCTCCTTCCAACGTAAACTGACGCCATACAATTCATATCGTGTCTATTATATACCTGTATAACGAAAATGGTAATCTCGATGATACAGTCAAGAAGGAGAGATAGAAGCTGCATGACACAAAATATCATGTCAGAGATGAGGGGATGAGAATGGGTGGGAGGGTGGGAGAGCAGGGGTGTTGTTCTAACTTACTAATTATTCAACGATGCTATATACTGCCATCATAATATTATTACAAGGAGAGAGAAATTTCAAAGTTGGATGGGACCGAAAGGGGGGGGGGGGGGGGGGGCGCCATCATTTGGTACACAAAAACACAACAGAAAGGGTAAAAGTCAAAACTTGACTCAGCTAAGAAATATTAATTTTAGTATTTTTAACGAAACTTGGCGATACTGTGATGTATTACTGACGAAAATGTTGCTCATTGGTATCTGAGTGTATATTAATAAAGTATATTTACATTCAAAGAGATAAATTATGTATTTAATCTGAATTATGAAAGAATAATGAAGAGATATATGAGTAGAAATATGTATAATTAATATTTACTTCTGAGAATTTAGTAGATCAATTTTTAGAGTAATTATATTATGATGAAAATATGACCATTTATTTCATACCCAATAATACACGAAATTATCAGAAAATATCATGAAAATACAATGAAACATATTATTTCTTTATTTATAGCTGTGAAACTAAAAGAAAGTATATATTGTTGTCCCTTTTATGTGGTTTTTACTCAATTCATTCTCATTTTCACCAGCTATTGTCATTCAAAAGTACGTACTTCGTACATTTCCGTCCTCATGTTTTCACATAGCTATTATAAAGCACGCTCGTCGCTCGTTGCCTTAATTAACATTTAACCCCAAAGCCTTGCAATTAAACTGGCACTCTGAGACCACGAAGGGGTGATAGTAATTAGTATGCATGACATTGACAATGGTTGTAAAACAATTAGGCACATGACAACAACTGTTCTGTTTGCCTGGTTGATATAATTAGTTTTAATTGTCTTGAGGTGTCGAATTAGGGACACTTAAGAGCAGTAAGCATTTATGTCAACGAATAGTCTTATCGGATCTTGGTAGACAAATGTTTTGACACGCAGAGTGATTGTAGTATAGTTGAAGAGGTGATAGTCGAAATGATTTTGAAAGAATTGATTGCATTGTAAAAAGTGTTTTAGTTTCAATTTGCTATTGTTTGATAAAGGTCCCCAATAACAGCTAGGTTATTAGGGGAATTTCAATGTTTCAAATATATATATTTATCCATACGAATGAATATGAATATAGACCATGATTTAATTCATAATGCATCATAATATATTCTCATCATATTGAAAAAAAAATGTATATAATTATACTTAACCTATCTTCAATTTTGTATATATAATTATTTATGTTCATATATAAGCGGGTGGTTCGCGCCTTTTTTTCTTGGAAATAAGTAATTGTAATACAGAACACAATTTGTTTACCAATTACTATGTCCATTATAATGAATATATAAGTTTCAATTAATAAATAATTATTTTTAATCAACTCACATATTTTTCATGACATAATAATTGGAATGATAGGAAATGTGAAATTCTGAATACTTGTTCATCAAATCATTTATATAATCTCCACGTGAAACCAAAATGCATGAAATTATAAAATAACACATTATTAATAATCATTATATCACTTATTATAATCATACACATTGACGAGAAAGTCAAGTTGAAACAATGCAGGCCAACACCGGAGGACTAAAGCAATTCAGACTTATTTTACTTGATATTTGTAAATCCATAAAAAACCACATCAACAATATAGATAATTCGATGTAAGGTGTCATAATAATGAATTTAGTTGTCTTACCTTAAAACTTTCGGTCAAGAACCTCAGAAGAGACCATTAAAGGGCACAACAATTAAAAACTTGTTTTGGTCTCCGTAACTAGGCCTATATATAAGTAAGCAGTGCACGACGTATACTTGATTATTACATATTTATGTGCAATTGGCGTTAACTTATTGTATGTACGACAACACAATTGTTCCGCTCGCCCAATTAAATTACGACACTCCAATAAAAGACAATAAATTAATGAAACCATATCAGTGTGTTCTTTTAAAAAATTAAAAAGTATATTGGCACTTATTTATTTATGAATAATGTCTTAATAATTATTATTATTCAAAAAAGTAATTGATGTCCATTTGGCTCGGTACTGCTTTGAAATGTGAAGCCGGATCAGCGTGGGTTCGAGTCCCACCTTGCCCAAACATAAACTACCTGTTAGTGTGGTCGTGAAGCAACAAATTTAATTTCATATATTTATAAAACAGCAACTAGAGTACCAAACATATAGGGTATAGTCACAGTAATAAAGTTGTATTAAAGATTTTTCCATCTTTCTCCGTAACATTTTCGTTATTTTAGAAGGTGCAGCTGAACATAAGGTCTGCAGAGTGCAAGAGCTATGACAAAATCTCATAATGTTCGACTAATTCGATATTTATTATTCGTATTTGTTTATAGTATATACGCTATTGCCATTACAGGGTGTGTTGGGTTGAGAGCTAAAGTATAATATAAATATCATAAACGCGTATGTGACAACGTTGTAAAAGTAAGGGTAGGTTTCTCGATGACAATCAGCACGCGTCAATACCTTTACTAACTAGATTTCTTTTTGAGGGATGAACCCAAATCCCGCACTTCCAAAAATAACGAAAACTATACTTGTAAATGTAGTTTGTCATGTTATGCTTGATAATCGTTTATCGAAGTAGGATGCTGTAAGCAGGCTGACCTGTTGCTCTTTGACCTTGATGATGGGACAAGTGAGTGTCGCCACTATCAATCAACAAGGGATAATAAAGCGATAAACTGATCAGCTCATCTCCACTGTTCGTGTCAACAGGAACACTGCACGAATATAATCATGGAAAGTCAGTCAAACTTGGGGTTTATAGTTATTATCAATTGGTAATGTAGGTTTTCAGATTGAGAATGTGAGAAATGTTTTATAAATAATGATTTTTTTCATTACTATCAAAACTTGATACAAAATCATTGTTCCTCAATTAACGCTATGGATGAAATTGGGATTGTCTCGATGGGGCACCGCAAGGGCGATCTTACCACCCAATTCTAATAAAACAATGAGTTTTGACAACCAGGACTGCGCTGTCGGTGACCATACTTTTTCGACGCAGATAAAAGTTTTACCGTTTCTATAAGGCTTGAGCACATGTGAGGTAAAATCACTACATTATATTATAGCATTATATTATAAGTGTAATGCTTCATTCACTCATATTTTCCAGTTTTTAAGTGATCCGCGATTCATATTATTCTCTCTAATATATGCTGATGTGCATTTTTCATTGTGGTACAATCTCAACCAAGAACTTGAATTGATTTGATTTGACCAATACTCTCACTCTAATATATCATGGTATTCACGCATCTACCCCATACAGAGAAGAATGAGATCTACTACATTTTACTATTCTTTTGGGGTGAAAAGATCGCCCTTGTGATTCAAACGATTCTAAATTTTCATCCTACACCTTCATTGGAAAACAATGGCTTTATGTCAAGTTTTCTATGTGAATAAAAAATAATTTTGTAACTGCAGTGTCGATGATAGTTCATTATGTAAAGTGTAGAACCTTGGTGTGTCTACAATGTGGGTGTGTTCTGTGATCTGGCATGTGATACTATCAGTTGACATTCGACTGAAAACAGCCGCGTGCATTAGACCCATGATAGGATTAGATTGTGATATTTATAACTGAGTGCATCAAGTTTTTCAAGCAGTCTTCTCCCAATGTCACCATTCAGAACCTCTCACTAGCAGACATTGCTTATTGAATATGGGACAATATTCAAATATTATTAATAATGTGGTCTGTTTGAGAAAATAAATCATCCTGAGACGGGTGGACCAGTGGCTAGAACGATGTACCGCCATTCAGTTATCGGGGTTCGATTCCAGACACGATCGACCATCCTGACAGAGGTGTGTCGTGGTATTTGGATTCACAATCGTTTATATCAATCATGTATTGGTATCATGTATTTATGTATCATCAATTTTGGGACAGAAATGAGTTGATAAACTCATTCCTGTCTCAAAATATCAAAATATTTCTATGGAATTGAGAAATATCTTCGTCTCCTAGTTTCGACTATATTAGGCCTATCATAACAATTTATAACTAAAGGGTGGAAGAGGAAATTGGACCTTGACCTGAGGGTGTGTAGAAGTGATGTGGGTGACAGTAGCTCTCTCTCTCTCTCTCTCTCTCTCTCTCTCCTCTCTCTCTCTCTCTCTCTCTCTCTCTCTCTCTCTCTCTCTCTCTCTCTCTCTCTCCCCCTCTCTCCCCTCTCCTCTCTCTCTCTCTCTCTCTCTCTCTCTCTCTCTCTCTCCAGTCTCGACCGACTCTGGTTACAACGATGGCTTACAACAGAGCTCAGCAGTCATCCAGCAGCACACAGTCAGCCTCAGTGTTCGGATGACACAAGACACGTATTCACAACATGAAAATGAACCACAACTTTTTATGTTGTTTTTGGCTCGCCTCTTTGACAAGTGGTAAGAAAGCAATGTTGAAAAAAAAACAGGATGTTTCAAGAAATGATGATTTCATAATAATTTTTTCGTTTTAATTAGTATTATAAAGAATATTATCGTTAGTATTGTGATCTTTTATATTCCATAGATATTGCCTTTAATTACCGTGACGATATGGCTTAGCTGGATGGTATGCTGCAAATGACTCGCCAGAAAATTGTATTCTATAGGCTTAGTGAAAGTTGTGCCTTTATTTCGTATGAAATGTCTGTGGTAATTATCTGACAGATCCAGATGACATTCTATTTCCGTATTTCGTTCTAAAAATGCTGATGATTTCTACATATTTGCGATATTGAACTGATTAAAATAAATTGAATCTTGTC
The DNA here is from genome assembly GCA_907164805.1 of Brachyptera putata. Classification (NCBI taxonomy): domain Eukaryota; kingdom Metazoa; phylum Arthropoda; class Insecta; order Plecoptera; family Taeniopterygidae; genus Brachyptera; species Brachyptera putata. Next base: position 8,098,680 of record OU015471.1, on the reverse strand, counting down.
ATTATATCTGCCGCAACTTCCAGTACATACACTGTGTTCATTGAACTAATTATCAAAATGTAGTAATCAACTACTTTTTTTATAATAAAGAAATAATAAGAATGAAAATATGTCAATTTCATAATGATAAGAGTATGTAATTAATTACTGGATTCGTTTATAGAATGTAGGGATAATTTCAGTTTTTGAAAAGATATTCAGTGAGTACTGAGTATTATTTCACAATCTTTTTTTGCACTCATGCACACAGAAAAAGCACAAAAGTTACTTAGAAATCAACCCCCATAGCTGAGTATATATGAAAATGCACTGACCCTTTGTTCAGTTCGCATCTCATCAACTTTTAAAGGCAAGGTGGCTTTCAAAAGTCATAAATATTCGAATTGTCCGCGATATTTCTCCATCTCCCTAGTGCGTATATAACCTCATATAATTTCCTCTCCCTTTATTCTGACGAATAGCCACACATTTGTCAATGATGTGGTTCTCATCTATTCCAACCACACGATGGTCATCAGATGGCCAGAACAACTGTTGCATACGGAACTAGTATCATCTCTCTCCCTCCCTCTCTCTCTCTCTCTCTCTCTCTCTCATCTCTCTCTCTCTCTCTCTCTCTCTCTCTCTCTCTCTCTCTCTCTCTCACACACAGCAATAACACGATTTCACAAATATATTCGAGTATTCTTCTATTCAGCTATCTTTAAATCACCCCAATCTTTTATCATTTCTACCCCTTCCCCATCCCTCCCAGACCCACCCCCCTTCCCACCCAGACGAACACGTATTATGTGTGAATTATTGAAAAACTTGTGGAAGTGGCGTTTGAATAAAAATATATGTACCACCGTGTTAACGTGGATGTTGGAAGAAATCGATGTATTTTCTGTGAGTGCGTATAGTTGTTGCACATTATGGAGAATATTATCAAAATCGCAGGGATATTCATTGCAAAAATAGTATTGCATGATATGATTGCGTACATGTTCACATTTCTTAATATATATTTGAAATTAATAATTTATGATTTTGATAATTGACCATAAAAATAAAAGGGTGATTTGATAATGTTCTGTGATAAATAATAAAAATAAAACATTAAATAATTATACATTTAATATGGTATGAAGAAAATATTACTATATATACCTAACACACAAAATAAAATCATTAACTTAAAACAAGACAGTTAATGTATTAACTCCATCATGCATTCACATCAATTTCAATGAATCGTATAGCTTTTATGATCCATAAAAATTGGAGATGAGATGATATCAAAATATCATAATTTGACGAAATATACGCTTGCTTCATTAGATTCGGGTCACCACAATATATGAACATAAGTACACAATACGGCCGTATCTCGCAGCAAGCCGACGTCGTGACGTAAGGGCGGTGAGGGTGGGGGTGGGGGTGGGGTAAATTACCCATAGTTCCGTGATGTGATATCAAGGGTGTCGAGGGAATAACAGGGACAGAAGGGACATGAATATTTCACAACTCGATCTTGTGTGTACGGACAGTGCCTATCTGAAGATTGAGCGAACTTATTCTGCAGGGAATTTCACCCGGTAATCACGACTGTATATACGCGAAGATTGATGGATAAAAGAAAGATGATCTCTTTCGAATTGAAGTATATAGATATTTAATAATAACACAACATACTATTTCTTAATGTGGAACTATGAGTTTTTAAAATATAAATAAAAATATTCTCAGTGTGACAATATGAAAGACAACTTATTTTTTTAAGGAAATGATTTCCAAAAATTGTCTCGGGACATTATTCTTGTTTTAGTGTTCGAATTTTGATTATTTTCCGTACTTCCCGTAAAATGTCAGGATGGGGACGTGAATGGACAGAATTTATACAAAACATTATATACTTATTTCTTAATAGCGTTACCTGGCGTATTTTATTGATATGTTCAATTACATATTTGTACCATATATTTTTTTTATGAACCGTCGCATTAGATGAAAACGATAACAATGATAACGCTCATATTTATGATCGTCATAGAATTATTCTAACATCGCTCGTACAGTTTGTTAAACACAAGACAAGCAATGTCTCTATCAATTTTGGTGTTTGTAAACCATGTGTGCATGGTTACGAAGCAAAATCTAAAATTCTGAATTCTCCATAAGCGCAATGTTGAATCCACAATGAGTTAATTTAAGTTTTGTTCGACCTTTTAATCACATCTATAATTTAATTTTAATTCTTCATAGCTGTTCTATAATAATGAAGTCTCCTATATTGAAAAAAATCCCAATGTTTTATTTCCTGATTGTTTTCATTATATCAACAATGTCGTTACAGTATGCCCGTACACAGTCTAAGTTGATGTGTTTGTGATTGATGATTTTCCCCCTGCGGTGCGTGTCACAAAACTAACTTTTTTATACGCTTCAATTCGCAGTCTTATGAAATCTTACCATTAATTATGTCCGATGATTTCTATCTTCTATACTTATGTTTGCTCCTAATTAGAAAGGTATACATATTTGCCTTCTAAACCTTCTTTCATACACATACACAGAAGGTTAGGATGTTACATTCTATTCTACTGAATCTTTCTTGCCTGGCTCGGTATAGGCCGTATGAAGTAACTCCGTTATATCGATGTACCGACAATTACTTTATTAGTAATTAAAAATAATTAATACAATTTGTAAACAAGTATACACATGGTTTATTAAACATGAAGTTTATAAAAAAAAATGCCATATAATTAGTTTGAATTATGAAAATCAGGTCGTTAGAGAAGCGGAAGTTAATTGTTGGCAGTTTTTTTACCGTTCCGCGCAGATAGCGCCGTGTCGTATGTTAGTTATGGTAATGTGTGATGACGTCAGGGAGGTCGTAATTGTTGGTCTGGCGGGCAAGGAGGGCTAGAAAACACGTCTATAAACGACTTCCTTGGCTTCGAATAGCGCATATTTTACACATCTCCGTTCTGGATGGTTTCGGCAACACACGCCAACGCAATGGATATAGGCCCTATACATGACTGCCCGTAATGCCCCGTAGTGGCACGCTATCGTGTATCTACGTTCTTGGACAGAAGTGAATCTAGTTAGTTTCTTATTCTTACTTCAAGATATTTTGCGTCCTGCACGGAAATTATTGCCCTCTTTACTTTAAAAACAATTTACCATCAAATTTATAATTTTAATAAATGTGTTTTAAGCATTGTTTTTAATAGTCCCTTTATTCATGAATTGACATCTCACGATATGGAAAATACAGGCCTTAATTCAGCCCTGAGTTCTTACATTTTTCTGAGGTAGTGAAATGAGATAGCCTAATTTGAATACAATATTGGCGAATGGGAACTGTAGATTGTATGTAGGCCTACATAGTGTTTTGATCTATGACAATCTTTAGCTTAATTAAGTACATCGAGAAGAATACTGAAGCATTAATGTTGAACTTTTGACAAATATCTTATCATAGTATCCTACAGGTCGCAGAAGTTTAGTACCCTACAGTTGCCCTATATGTCACAGTAGTACCCTAAAGGTACAACAACTTCTGGTCACAACAGTCATATGTAAAGAGCAATCGTTAACACTTACAACTTGGAATTGTGAAAAATGTTTTTCTGGTAGTTGATTTTGTGGATCCGAAGTTGAATCGTTTTTCGTTTTTCGTAATTCCAATATTATTTCTGATTTCCAACTGAAAGACTATCATTTTGAAAATGAATGAAGCATGTTTTTATGGATGATAATGATGATTATAATTCCACACTACGTCCACACTACATCTTTCAAGTTATATTTCACGTAGACGTCATAAGGTCTACAAACGGCCAGCACAAAATCACATAAGCAAAGCACTCACAGCACAAGAGAGCACATAAGCAAAGCACTCAGAGTAATTGACTTCCTGGATAATGAATAATTACAGTACGTAGCTATAGGTTGAATCACTAGCAGGCCTATAGACCCTACTGTCGAGATCAAGTAGTTATTATTCCTTTATTTGGGCTTAACGACGTACTCAATGATAGCTGAGATTTATTTGCGTCAGTGAATGATGAATGAAACTATGGGAAGATGAGATGAAAAGTTATTTTATATACGAGGTGTTTTTGGATTGTGGGAAGGAGCCATCTCTGTAGAGAACCATTTCTGGATTCACCTGAGAAAGAGAGACAATGAAAAACCTTTGCCAGGATGGTCGACAACGGCGAGAATCGAACCCCAGTCTCCTGAATGACGGTTCAATGCGCTGTCACTGGTCCACCATCTCAGTGAGTCAGAATATAGCTAGCAGAGCACATCAATTTCAGGGAAACGATTAACGACGGACTATATTATTGCTTTCGTCATTCAAGTCTTCCAATTATGAATATGGAACATAATCCCAGGTAGGATACTTACTATTAATTAAAATAGGAAGTTGTATTCCGAGAATATAATTGGTAACGATCCTTGTGATACTTGACATTTTAATTGGTACTTAAATGAATTTTAACCTTATAATCAGGCTACAAAAAGTTTTAAATATTTGTTCAATATTTTTATACCATTGTAATAACTTATATATATATATATATATATATATATATATATATATATATATATATATATATATATATATATATATATAATATATTATTATTTGAAAAATCACTGCTCTCAATGAATACATGGATTGCGTTCTAATCATTTCTTGATAATAAGTATAAAAATATGTTTTACATTATACATTATGTAATCTTTTGACTTTTTCTCATGAATCCGTATTATAGACCCAACCCAAGACTAATTGGATAGCGTCCAAATTTCCATCGTAAATAATTAAAAGTAAGTTCAATCAACGAAGAGTTTGGTGCCTCTATTTAATACTGTTTATATGTAAAAGTCAAAGGAGAAGCTCAACTGAAAAACACCTCTCACTCTTATATACAATCGTTGGCCGTTTGACGACGACAAAGGCTCGACTGTTCGATCGACCTTCTGTGTCTAGGCGAACAAGTCGAATATCAAGCGAACGATTCTGCAAGTAATGATAACTTGCTCCATTAAATAATGGTCTAACGACGTTAACCGGACCCATCCTAACTTACAAGTTTGTGAATGTGATACGCTGTTCGAGTTGTAAACATGGTTCGCGCGTTTAACTTACGACTGATGGTAACATTACCTTTTCCAGGCGACATGCTGAGCTTTCAGCCCGTTAATCAATTGACGCGGCTGGTGTCTTATTGTACAAATTAATAAGAAATAAGAATATAGTTATTTACTATTTATATGTCCTATTATTCATATAAAATGCTAAACACATTATTGTCTGATTATAATACTGAATTTATATACATCTTTATATAAACTGTATGTGTGAACATATTTTAAATAATTGAATTGTAGATCGGATTTTTTTACGATAAGTAAGAAATCTAAGTGAAAGGTGTGTACAAATCTTTCACAGTATCTACGAATACTGCAGTAGTGAATAACAGATAAGTTGGAAATATGTATAGGTCCTACTAATAATTAATTTAATTGTTCAGGCCCTATCAAGTGAAATGATTTCATTTAAAAGAAGTTGAAAAAAAAATAATGTACGAGATAAAATAAAAATGATAATGATAATTTGTAAGTGTAAATAAAGGAGAGTTCGTTGGCCTCACATAAAAGAGTCATCCTTCATGATCACCACACAATTCATCAATAATAGCTCTACAGTCGCCTGTCACCGCCCTCCTTAAATAATATGGCAAAAATATATAAATGAGGGCTACTTGTTATAAGGAAAACCTTTAAATTAGAAAAAAAAGTATTTTCTAACTGTGACTTTTGAGCCAAAGTCGCAGAATTGTAGACTTTAACAAGACGCGAGAATAATTGTATAAAACGTATGGCTGCTTTTCGAGGAAAGATGATTTTGTTAAACATATTTTTCGGTTATGAAACATAACACGCTGATTTGTCTACGTAATTGTTTAAAGTTAAAGCAAAAGAAATGAGTGAATGCAAAGGGAAGGGTAATAAATGAAAGAGAATTGAAAGGATTCAGAGCGATGAAGTGACCATGGAAGTAAATAAAAAAAAGACCAGCTACACAAAGAGTGAGTGAATACGCCAACGTATTAAACGAACGAAACAGAGTGAGAAGAGTGAAACATAGAGAAATTAAGATTGGTGGATCTTAAATTATTATAGTTTAGTAGCCTATGTCATGAAATGTGGACAAGATATTTGATTGGTTTCGCAGCGGGTGCTGCCTCTAGGTGGTATCGTTCTCTCGTGGTCTGTTCACATCGCGATAAAACCCTTTGTGTCTCGGCGTATTCATCATATGAACAATAACCCCGGCGACATCTTTGCACCACGAACAGGGCATAACGGAACAGGTACGGATCCGACAGCGAAGGAAATCGTTCACACTAGCCGTACACGAAATATTGTTTGCTTTTGTTTACTTCGTTCGCAACAAACACGACAACGAATGTCGTCTTACAGCTATAAGGGTGGGCCCTAATACGTATTACAAGCTATCTTTGTGAACCATGCGAACTGTTCGCATCAAAAGATTTAGGTAATCAATTGATTAATCCATTCAGAAAACAAAGTTACGACAACAGGTCTATTATAAAAGTTGGCGCTTCATTTGGTTTCGGTATTTTACAATTCTTAAAGACAAACCAAACTGAAAAAAAAAGATTCCCCTCGATGCAATTTACCCCCCGACGTTTTACTACCATTATCAAATCCCAAACCTACCATTCTTCTCGGACCCCTTATTAATTCTCTTGAAGTCGACACAGTTTTGAGACTTTTCGGGGCACGAAGATTAGTCGCATAAAGGATTGGATAAATGCGTGTGTTTCTCATTTGTGTTATAAGTCCCCAAACGATCACTTAAAAACAAACCCCACGAGAACAATGTGTGTACTATACATGTAGAAAGAGAATGGAATCACCTTCTTGCGCCGCTTCCGGTTTTATATAAGAATATATATATATATATATATATATATATATATATATATATATATATATATATATATATATATATATATATATATACATATATTTGAGCTTCGAGTATGGGCATATCTCGGATGCTGGCTCATTTATAGATCCCAGGTGTATATGCCCACCACCTTATAGAAGACTACCCCGATAACAATATCTATACAATCCAGCCAGGAATACATGACTAAATTTAACATTTTCCAAAAACTAAAACGTCGTTCACGATGGATACATGTCAAAGACTATATGGAAAATATATTTCCATTTCTCTTTTTGGTCACGTCATCACGTATTCGGGTATCTCATTTTCTCTCTTGTTCTCATGTGGCAGCATGTATATGCGATCGTGGAAATGAGCTGCCAAACACAGCTGAGTTATTGATATATTTTCAAGTCCCTGTGGGTTGATTTTCTTTTGCCATAGACCTTTTTAGTCATGAATAAATTTACATTTTACGTGATCGATATATCTCGAATATAGGATATGGCTGGATGTGTATATATAGAGTGGTCGAAGGTAGTTTTCAGTATGGGTCTGTCAATTTACAGGTTCACCAACTTTCTGAACGGGCATTGTTGTGTGGCCTGGAAATATTGTTGGACTGATTATTAGAAGCACTGGATGGAATTGTAGCGTTATTGATCCTTTCACGGACATATTGAGAATAAAATGTATAGGCCTACCTAAGTAAATGAGGTAATAATATATTTTCTGAAAATTATACTGATATAACACTAGTTGCCTATACTGACCCAATTCTAGTTTTATCAATTTATATTTTCGGCAGTTATTATTTTCTTTGAAAAATCGATTTTCTCATATAAAAATAAACTTCGCAGGGAAATAGTTCACTTATGAATATACTTCGGTCAAGATTTGAAATAAAATTTTGATGCAGAATATTATGTAATTCAACTTCAAGTATGTATATATGAGCTGCTAGACAAATGTAATATTCGAACCAATTTATTCAAATTGATTTAATTCGATAGTTTAATGAACCAATTCGGATGAAAAAATTCAATCAGATTCACAGAAGTTGAATCTCGAAATCATAGTGTAACCATGCAAGTATATGTATGTTATTAGAACATATATATGATGGAGATATATGATTTGGATTTCGCTCTATTCTCACTGCCATGTATACAGGGAGGTATTCGCACTGTATAAAAACAATAAAAAATAATAAATAAATGCATGCACCGTGTGATTGCAGTGAGCTAGTTGTCATGTGACACTTACCGTGAGGGACCCAGCTGTGGTTGCAAGTGTCGCAGTACCGAATGTTCATCTTGCCAGGCGTGAAGCATTCACAGGAGCAGCTCGGGACCGTGCACCGGATGGCCTGGAACACAAACAGGAATATCGTTACTATTGAGTTTCGTCGAGTATACTCTAACAGATATTAGCTGATATTGAGTGGACATGATTATAATCTACTCATACTGTTGTGAATAGGTGTTCACAAGTAACTATATCAAACTAACCATAATACACCGTTTTATATATATATATATATATATATATATATATATATATATATATATATATATATATATATATATAATTTATAAGAAATTATTAAATAATATGAAAGTATCTTCATTCAAGCCGGTTGTACCAAGTGACGATTGAGTATTAATTGAATATTATTATTGGTCGAGGTACGAAAATGAGATGCGTAACCAAGGATGATAACAACTTGATTCGTTGATTATCGTCTAATTAACTCATTATCACTTGGTATAACCGGCTTATATCTCATATTTCGTTCCAGTCAAAACTTGCCTACATTCAGAAAACATAGCCCACTGGAGTTATCATTTCTGTATCAGTGTGATCATCTAGAAATATTTCATTTAAAATCCGCAATGAATTTAATTTTGAGTTGTGGGATCGACTTCATAGTGCCCCGTCCGAACTATCCTACCTTTCATCCTGATAGGCGTAATTGGAGAATTGGAGAATAATCAAGATTAGATGTGAATAAAAAAAAAGCAATCACTATTTCAGAACGACAAAGGCGAAACTATATTGTTTTCAAACAACTCTATTCTTTAAAATTGTGTTTTGTCTCTGTACGCAATAGAATGGTCAGTTTATGATCTACGTTTCCCACCAGTTTTTCTTCGAATGCCTCAAGGGGTCAATATTTACAGATGACGTATCCATAAAACTGCCCACAATTCTTTTCCTTTTCCTGGGCACAAATCCATGTCAAATATATTCAAATTGGGCATCGTTAAGCGTTCCCAGTTGCCACATTATGGGTTGACTTCAATTTCTCTGACATAAAACAATGGGCCGCAAATATAAAGAGGGTTTACGTTGATCCCTTAAGGGATATATTACCCTCTTTGGTTATTCGCACCGTTTTCTCATAGCGTTTAGATCCTGAACAACACAAGCCAAAGATAATTCCGCTGTATTTTCTCTTCTTTTGAAGATAGCCCACTTTTTCATGTGTATATTTCTAGCTTATCTTATATTAATGTTACTCACTCAATAATGCAAGTGAGAAAAATTATGCTTAGATGTGCAAATGAGAATGGTTTCAATTAATCTGTTATTATAATAACAAAGAGAAAAGCTAATCAAGGTGTTCCCATGATCTAGAATGTATGAAGTGGATATGATTCTCATCATTTAAAAAAGTTGAATACATAAGAGTATAGCACCTCTATTCTTCATAATAATACTTCAGGAATGTTTCACGCAATTCTATCCCTTGAATTAATTCCAGTTTAGAATTGAGCACAATAAACTAATTCAATTTAATTCGTGTCACTAGATTATTTTATATCGAAAACTCGCATAAGAACAATCTGAATGATAACAGTAGTTATATAAATGAATATGTTAATATTATGAATGAATAATAAATACATGAAAATAAAATATATAATAAATAAGTAATAGGAAATAATATACAGATAAAAAGTACAGAATACAATAATATTTGGTTGTGTAAAAATACAAACGAAAAATACACATATTCATGAATATTATTTTCTTCCCTTGATAAAGTTCTGGCTTTCCCAGACAATCGCTCGCACCCCCTATCTGGTTTTACCAACAGAGTTGACAGTTTCGCGACCATCTCTGGAACGATATAACCCCTCCAGTATTCCAAACAGGAATTGTTTATTCTTGTATCGCTATGAACTTGAAAAAGTTGATATTCTAAACGAGGTGTCCAGGGAAATAACGAAATCGAGTCCTGAACGACTCTTCTCGGGCAGCTATGGTCACCTTATTGCTTTCTTCTTACGACATTTCAGTGAAATTCCATTTCATATTCCAATAAAAACGAAATATCCCACGTAAAACTGAAAGATATACGCAATGAAGACTTTAAATCAATCAATTTTATACATACGCGGATCATAACACAGTGCTGTTATTGTATTTATTATTTATTCATATTGGATTTAACGACGTACTGTACTGATGGCCACGATCTATTGGCGTCGGTGAATGACATGAAATAATGGTATGAGATGAAAGGATATTTTATCAGGTGTTTTTGGATAGTGTGAAGAAATCAGTCGTGATCTGGTGCTAAGGAACCATTATAGTATTAACCTGAACGACAGAGAGAAACCACGAAAAAATCCTGTCAGGATGGGCGATCATGACGGGAATCGATCCCCGGTCTCCTCTGTTATTGTATATAATATTTCATATGATATTTACAAGTGCTACCGACCAAATGTATATAGCCTATTTTCTATAAATATATTTCGGAAAATATTTGTACCTCTATACAGCAAAGATTTATCTTCATTTTGTTAATTAAATTTGATCCCCTAAAGATGAAAAAGTTTCCCAATACTTTGTCATTGGTCACTTATCTTCTGTTACGGTTTGGGGAATCAACCAATTAAGCCCCTAGACAGCTATATATCGTGTCCCACGTATACACTGTGTGTAAGGATGTTTAGCCTCATGTATCATCATTGTCTTCCATATCGCAACTCGAGATGGAAATACAGCAGCTATTGTTGCTATAGCAACCACGTATCTTTTTAAGACACTGTGCGTAGCTGGTTGCCTAACTCCTATAAACACCCGCAGCAAGGGGTGTTAGGGGAGAGGAAGAGCGAGGAAGGGGGTATAGAAATAGAAGACAAACGATAAATAATCTTCAGCGACATTTCATATCCAGGAAACAAGATACTGTGGAAATGGTTTTACTAGGAAAATGAAAACTGCTCATTGGTTTTATAAATAGGTATATAAGGAAACTGTGATGCATTTTTTCCGAGGGTCGAATGTATAAGGACTACACTGATAGAATTTGAAATGACGTAATTATGAAATTTGTTCTGGTACTAATAATGTATAGACTTAATTTCAATCATGTTAAAAAAATATTAACAATTAACAATTGAATAAAAATAAAGAAGGATTTCTTCAGTCTCTGTTTTAACTTCTAGAGACATTTCTCACAAAACTATATGAATGAAATCTCCAATGGGAATGCATGGCTTAGAAGCAATACTGTTTTTGCAACAGAATATTACAAAAATGAAATTAATAAAATAAAAATGTGACGACTAATTCAAATATGAGAATGAAATACAATATTTAGATCGTGAAATGCAGACTTTAATCTTGGAACTGTCAAATCTTATGACATAATAGGGTTTTGTGGTAAAAAAATATATTATAGCACCCTTGGGATATGGGATATGGCAATTATTCTATCTAGTAGGAGTATTTCAATTGAGTCAGCGACTTGGCTGACAAATTAGGTAGAAACGTCTTGAAATGGCGTCAACTCCGCCGGAAAAGTACGGTTATACAATGTCTCCAAGGAGTTTGGCGGGAAGAATAAAGTGACTGCTATATTTTATACCACCCTACTTTTCATATATCTCATATTTTATAAATTCTCTATATCCGTGCCCTCTGACTTTTTCATGGCTTTGAAAAACCACGTCACAAAATGGAAATGTGTTTTTTGTTCTTCCATACACACAATATGTTTACGACTTTCCGAACTATTAGGTATATAAATATATATATATATATAACCAGCAGCTGGAAAATATACACGAGATAACGATTTTAAAACAATTTAATCCAACATTCTTCGAATAGTTTCAGGATTATTTTCATTTCAATTTCATTTTAATTGTGAAGATTCACACAGAATAACACAAATAAGGTCCAGTTTCATGAATAAACTGTCAGGAATAAGATGAAGAAAGAAAAATCGGAGAAAGAGAAGATGTTTTCAGAAAGAAATTGTTTCTCTTCCCAACGCGACTTTTGAATTCTTCTTCACCTCTTAATCAACTTATTACTATAATTTCCACAATGTGTTGAATGAGCTATATTACATCCAAATATTTCTTTGGGGTGGCAAGATCGCCCTTGTGGTGCCCCGTTGCAACTTTCATCGTTTACCTCTATTGGGAAACAATGGCTTTGTGGCGATGTCGGTCATTTCGACGTTATCGAAAAAAAAAAAAATAACAAAATATAGCCCGTGCATAATTGCTTCACAGTAATAAATAGAATCTATATATAGAATCTAAAATAACTCCAATTATGTGACCAAACACTCTTTCTAACCCCAGTACTCTGTCAATGTTAAATCACATCCGACTAATGAAAATAATGAAAATAACGTGACAAAATCCAGTAAACCAACCTTCTAAAAGATAAGGTGTGGCCCCATTTTTTCTACTCATGATTGACTTCTAGCGTTAAAATACCCATCATGCATCTCGAATACCGTCTTCCACTGTTATGACTTAGAGTCGACCCTCAAACTTCCGCTAAAACTGTCATTTCCGGATAATCACTAACTAAATGCCAATCATTTGAGAGGCGGACTTGGGGGGGGGGGGGGGGGGGAGGGTTACTCTTAATACTGTTTCAAATATAAATAAGCGTTGAGAGAAACCTTTTAAAGCGATTAGCTTGACGCTATAGCTGCATGTGTATATATATATATAGGTGCGTGTTGCTAGCTTCACGCTACATAATAATTATCCGTTTATCGTTTTACCGGTCTGGAAAAAATCGTCTGTTGGCGTTTGTATGTGATGCCTGGAAATCGGCTAACCACGTCCAACGCGTCGTTACACTAACTAGCCTAGAGGATCCATTGATTAGACCTAGTTTAATGTGAGTAATGGATAAACGAGCTTATTAATTAGCGAAGAAATGATTATAGAGGATCAATTAGATGCTGAAACTATGTCATTGAGCTCATCGACAAGATCAAAGCCAAACTATGTATATATATATATATATATATATATATATATATATATATATATATATATATATATATATATATATATATATATATATATATATATATATATATATATATATATATTTATATAGTTATTGCTATTGAAATAGATGCTATTGAAAAAATGATCACCTTCCTGGGTTATTCCAGCTTATACGGAGTTTTTCAAAATCTCGAAATTATTTTTCTCAATAGCGGCTCAACCGATTGCACCTCAGAACTATATAGTATATCGAGTTGGATGATGACATATGTGCATACCAAGTTTCATCATTTTTTTCCGTTTGTTATATGAAGTGCAACCAAAAATGAAACGATTTTTTTTTTCTTTTTGATTACGGTTGATCGAACTGAGTCTTTGCTTCGCTCATCCAATTATACATTCTCCTGTATAGTCTTAACAAGTGCACATGGAATATGTGAAGAAACGTCGAAGATGACGGAACCGAGTGCAGGCGAAGGTTTACGAGAGTGAGAAAGACAGCGTCATCAATACTCGATATAGTGACGTTTATGACGTCATGACACATAATCGTTCATCATCGTCTTCTACGCGAGCAAGAACTGTCTCGGGGCTCATCCATCGATATCGCTATTGTATGGATCGTTCGAATATTATCTCTCTGCTCTAGGATAAATAACAATACCGTTGCACATTTTCTATGAATTTACTGAATTTACTACTCTTTACGGAACAGTAGACTTATAGAAGCATATTAACAATTATATAAAGTATATTTTTTTATCATTATCAAAAACTTGTTACGAAGTGATTGTTTTCCTATAAAGGCGGAGGATGGAAGTTTAGGAGTGTTTGAAAGGGGCACCACAAGGGCGATCTTATATCACCTCAAAAAAATGTTCAGTATTTTTCATAATAGGCTATGCAAAAAAAAATGGAAAATGAATTTGTTTTAAAAATTATTTAAGCGTCAAATAGTTGTTGAAGCCCAGTCTGCTCCACAATTTTAAAATTATAAAGATAAATTGATATAATATGAAGTTTTTCAAATTGAGATAAATGCAATAAAACTATTCCAAATGCAAAATGAGGCATTATCAGAAAACAATATACGGTTTAGATGATCTATAGTTTAATGTTCAACAAGGCACTTAATGATTTTCGTAATGTTTTTTTTGAGACAGTATTACAGTTCCTAAAACCAACTCGATGTTATAAGATGAATGGTGAACGCATTTGAGCGGAGCTTCATTTAAAATCCATTTCCAAATGTTAACCTCCCCCTCCCCCAAAACGCTCCTCTCTCTCTCTCTCTCTCTCTCTCTCTCTCTCTCTCTCTCCTCACCCTACACGAAATGTATCAAAAACAGAAAACGAAAGAATAAAGAGTCCATAACAGCACTGTGCTGTAATTCATGATATGTAACGGCACATTGCTGGGTTATCAAATCTATTCATAGCTGCTGTCTATGATGGATTCGTCATAATCATATTCATTCGATCTATTATTGGCAACATTTTTGAGTAAATCTGAACTTATTTGAAATTTGAGCTGATACAATTGAAGGACATCACAACCCTGAACCAGGTTTCAATTAATAATTACTACATTTATTTCCCTAATTTTAGAGAAAACTAGAAGTCATCATCTCAATTTCAGAAATTATAATTAATTTTTGGGTCCTCCAGAGACCATGAGTCATGCATGACGTAATAAATACTGATTCTGTAAAGATACCTGAACTCAGAATCGAGTAATGTCTACGCCACGACGCAGAAAAAACGCCGGGTCCTATATGACGAATAAATTATTAGTAATTTTTGAAATTGATATGATGATATCCAATTTCCTCTAAAATCATGGAAGTTCATATCGTAATTTTCCGCTGAAATTTTGTCTCAGGGTTGTGATGTATCTTGAGATGATGAAAAACAGATCGAAATATATATCTTACAAACAAAATCAAACCTCCTTCACCTGTTATATATATAGGGATATATATAACACTTCACATGTATTTAGTTCGACCTATACCCCACACTTATCGCAATCTCATACTTATTCCCGCGTCTGTCTAGTACATCTATCTGTCACGCAGTTAATGGATCACTTCCCACCCCCTTCAAAAACCACCCCTTTCCCTCCCCCCGGTTGAAAATATACGAACAGTTGATTTATTGCACCGCCGCATGACAGTGCCGGCTGTATAGTTGAAATGCAAATAGGTGTGAGTTGTGTTACCCACCGCCGCCCGAACTAGACGTCGTGTGGATGGATCGGAACGCTGACAGCTAGACAAGGCGGTGGAGAAGGGGACACGAGATTATACTGAACAATATTACGTATTTTTGGATTGTCATGGATAAAGAATTGACCATTTATTAGCGATGCATCATTAGGTTCGATTCGAATGGTGGATGAGCAGAAGATGAATAGAGATGGATAAGTGCACAGTCGAACTTTCTTATCATGTTGTCGGTTGATTTTTCATGGAGCACACATGAAACGTCATGAAAAGCATTTATATGGTAATGAAATAATTTTAATGTAGACCTACTATATTGTAGAGTTGTAATTTGTAGCACAGATATTTTGTAGTATTGAATACTGGATTTGTGAATTTCAGAAAAACCCGGCACCTCCACCAATATATTGAGATAGTTGTCAAGATATCATAACACATACACATTTTACATAAAATATCACAAGTTGGAATATTATATCTTGATATATATATATATATATATATATATATATATATATATATATATATATATATATATATATATATATATATATATATATATATATATATATATATATATATTCATGCATTCAATCGGTGAAAATCATTACACTTTACAGTCTATAAATCTATCATTTATAATTGTTACAACAAAATGTATATATCATATTGACTTATAAATTGCTGAATATTCTAATCAAACTATCCCATTGTTAATATATACATGAGATGAACATTATAATGTACACAATTAAATATGTTTATACATATATGTATATACACATAAATTAATACCGTACATGCAGCCTAATTACCACTTTAGTTGAAGATTTTATCCAGCAGTATATAATTACGGAACAACTTAACTGGGATAATCGCACTGTATACAAGGATTTCCAATAGGTTTTATCAATGTACAAGTTACTTTGTAACACATTTACCGGAGGCCATCTGCATAAGCTTGCCTTCTCTTGCACACGACACTGAATTGTTACCAACACAACAAACAACTTCATATTCTAATTACAAAATACAAATTTTATAGAAAATATCAATATGATACATCGCTTTATTCAGTTTAACCTCATTGATTTTACAAATGAAAAAATACAAAAAAGGATTTCCTTGTTTACAATGGAGTGCGGAAGTATATGTACAGTTGCGGTCACATAAAACAGTCCATCAAGCTACATTAAAAATTTAAAATGCATCCTGAAGTAAATAGACTGATAATATACGCACTAAAACTAAAAGACAATGACACGCACTCTATACATACTCTTTAAAAAATGAGAGGTCAAGTGTGCGTATAGATTTTATTTAAATCCAAATTTCAATTCAGGATACAACCATTTTATGTGACCGCAAGTGTATATAATGATGAATCAGTTTCGACGGCTTCAATTCCATAGAGTTATTTATTCTCGTTTTGACGGGGAGGTGGGGGGGGGGGGGGGGGGGGGGGGGAATGTTTGTTATATGCACTGCACTAGCTGCATGGGAGCTAATGAATGACGATACTTGAATCGTATCGACGAGACGCTGAAGGATGATTCAGGATCGCTTCACGAGCTGCACACAGGACTGTGGTGAGGGGTGGGGGTGGTGGTGGGGGTGGAATGACAGGGGTAGCTGGAGACGCCGATAATGAGCGGTTGCGATAGTAACTGCTAATCTGACTACCGTGCAAATATGGTTGTGGTTGAATATTGTATAATATATATAAATTCAGGAGACCAGCGGGTTCGATTACCGTAATGGTATAAACTATATATACAACCGATATTTTCCGTGTTTGTTGAAGTGCAATTGAATAATATTGTTCATTATAATTATATTAAGTATGGAAACAATTTTTGAAATGTATACATATGGGTGAAAAAGGGTTCATAAGTTATAGATAATGCTGTGCCTTTGCTTCGTTGGTTATGCCAATCTATTCAATCTATATTATACAGTGTTGAGGTGGTTCCTTGTTTCTCGCTATTTTCGTCTCTCTTTCGCTTCCTCCATTTCGTATTGATCCTGTGCGGTCATCGGACAAGCTAATTAAATGGCAATTGCTGCGTTCCTGTAATTTCCTTCCACGTAGTCGAACAATCCCCCTTCCCTCGTCTCTCTCCCCCATTTCTCTCAGTCCCTCACTTACTCTCCTTCTCTCCCTCCAGTTCTCACTCTCTCTCCCTCGCACCTAACTCTTCACCCGTTTCAGCACAAGCCACCACACAAAACACTGAGAGAATGGGGAAAAAAGAGCCGAGAAAAGAGCAAATATAAGTACGTGAACAATGAATGCTACAGACTGCCACAAAAGTAAACAGAAGGCTAAAACAAACATGGCCAGGACAGACGAAAAAAGGCAGTACTTTTCTTCTCTCTCTATATACGTATATACTGAATTCATCGAGACTCGATGGTAAAATCCAACTCGCTTTTATTAAACACATACACTTTGATTATAGAACGGTATTTATTATCATCCCAAGTATTTCTCACTTGTCATATTTAATGACAACTTTACTACTTTTCTATAATTAATTTATTCCACATCTTATTTAAAATATAAAACCGTGATAGCAAGAAATTTTAATCTTTACTTTACAAGCGGTTTAGATTGTAAATCCTTGAGTGAATATAATATATATGGGAAAGCTTTGTCGCTTTTAACATTCATTTTTTTGTGACCGTTCGAGAATCTCGTGTTAAAGGCCAGTCGTCAGGCAATCAAGTTTTGTTTTAATTAATTGTCTTGTGTTTCCTCTTTTTAAAAGTCTTCCATTCCCAAGCGTTAGTTTTTATTGGATACACATTTAATTACCTTGTTTTATCACGTCTAGAAAGTTTTCCCCTCAACATTGCTGACCGACAAATCTATAAGTGTTAATGTTATGATCACACATACACACACACACACATATACAGGGTAGGCCTTCGCTTGACCTCTCGAGTAAGACTCGTAATGCAATAATCTCGAACAAGCTGGATGTAGGGCTATTCCAGGGGCACGATCGCCGAGGACGTCCCCAGGGACTCACGCGAGGGATAAAGAAGAAAAGAAATCGTTCGTTTGATTCAATTCCCAATGGATTTGCTTTATTCTTTTACTCGCCTTCGCTGCATGGTGGAGAGGAAGTGTCAAACTTCGTTCGGTGCGCTCAGAAGTTGAGCGGGTAGATTCGGAACTATTATCGTAACGCTAACGAAATGTGACTGCGTGTCTACGTTTCGTTAACAACGATTGATTGTAACAGTTTGATAATTAACCTGAACGTCACACACAGTTATTTCTTAATATTGTTAATGTTTTCAGATTCAAGAAAGGGTGAATATGCCGTATTCTTATTCGGTCTTTCTAAGGGTGATGTTTCTTAGGTTTTTAGGTTTTTCAATGATGGTCAGGGTTAGGTAGGGTAAGGTTTTGTATTGAATGCACAACTAGAGTCTAATTTTGGGGTTCATGCCCTAGCTGCCTTACCAACTCTAACCATCATCCGCTACCACCTAACATAACCATGATATCAAACCATTGGATAAGGCATATATTTACCAAGAAAAATAATAATGCATCTCGATTTTAGAAGTGACTGGAAAATTTTTACTACGGGGCTTACATCTTAATATTCTTATATGTATAAAATCAACAGCACTTCCAAGTTCTTTTACTTCTGAACTATTCCAAATTACTTTCTAATCAATTAATATAATATAATTAGTATTTTTTCAAATGGCCATCCGATCTGCGTATAGATGGTGACCCTTCGTTTTCCCTGCTATTTACCGAATTAAGAGCACATTATGCAATATGGCCGCCCTTACAGCATCCTATCAACTAAGCTAATACTATATGGACTAATTTGCTCCATTATTTTGTTAATTGGCGCGGAAGTCGTTAAGAAGATGTAATCCGTGCTGTAGTCTGCAAACAGGGTGGTGAGGGGGGGGGGGGGGGTGGACCGTTGTGTATTTTCCAATATGGCCGCGACGTGACGTGATTATGGGCTGTGATTGGCTAGGGGCATGTTGACAGGTTCATAGGTCAATACATTACATTAATCCATTAAGTAAGTTACTCGTCCCCCTAACAGCTTTACCCATATGACGAGGACGCCGTACCCAAACCTGATAGCGTATTTCATAATCAGTGGAAATCATTATATGTAAAATAAATAGAAGCAATAAATGGATTTTAGCAAAACATTTCCCCACATTTTCAGTTGATCATACATGTCGATTATTCCATCAGGCTTTTGGTAGAACAATGAGTTCATATGCCTACCTATATTTATATATATATATATATATATATATATATATATATATATATATATATATATATATATATATAGAGACCCTATGCACCTTTCATGTCTTAATTTCTTTCTCGATGCAAAGTTTTGCCGGTGAAAATGTGGATTGATTTATTGTTTAATTAATGTAAATTTATTCTGTTCTGTATTATTCTCATTTCTAATTAATGCATATTCTGTTGATGAGTTTCAACTTACTCAGAACTTTTTGTGACGATATAAAACGAACAACTTTGCAAGTATATTTATATATACTTTCAAAGTATAAGTATAAAGTAGGATACAGTTTTTCTATAAGAAAATTTTATCTTGTAAAACGCGAAGAGGTAGATAGTATTAATTGTCTGTTACAATAGTCTATCTGCTTCGAAATAAAACAAACTTACAACTTTACCATTACATTCACAGTTTTTCAAGAGCTTTTAACAGTTAGCACGTCCATTTGGTGGTCGCAAGAGTTCAAGACGACGACCGCTCGATCATTTGTACGCATGCGGTACTTCTTTGGAACCAATGTCGGTACGGTAGCTATGTTTAATATTGACACAGAGAACCTAAGTAAAGACTAGTATTTACAATAAGGCTTTAATGACGTTTCAGATTTGGTAAGAGTTACGTGTGGTGTGACCATATTCAAGGCTGATGCCTGTATTTTAAAGATTTGAATATATTCAGATATGGACGATATCATCAGGTAAACATTTTCATTAGTTATATAGAGCCAGTTTTACGAATCTCAGTCAAGTACTAATCCTCTAATTATCAGTTAAGGTATGTACATTACATACGTAACCAAGGGTGATAACAAGTTAATCCGTTAACTATTGCCTAATCCATTAACTATCAATACATAAAACTGATCCTCACAAAATCCCTCAGTTTGATGTATATATACTATTCGTGAATGTATATGGTATATCCACACAAAACCTGACTTGTTTAGTCATGAATTTCCACCCTAATTTTTCCCCGTTAGGCCGAGAAATCAGGCGGGGGTGGACTGGGGGTAATGATTAAACATAGGGACCCGTAGAGAAAAAACAACAACGAACAATATGAATATTTGTAAAAATTGTACCACTGACCAATATAACAAAATTATATAAATAAATCTGAAATACGTATTTGTGAAGGTACATGAGTATCAATTAATGTAGGACGTACCGTTGCAATCGCTAGCACTGAATAAATTGAATTTTACATTTTCAAATAATATCAAATTTAAATACAATAATTCCCAGCCCGTATACTTTCATCTCCCAATAGCTACGTAACTGTTTACCGGCCCAAAACAAACTAAACACGGTAGACCCGTCCCCCCATTCGGGCCAGTCCACCCCTGAACTCAAGGCTCAGTACACCCGATGGCTGATTGTACATTAATGATCATCCCCAGATGGAGTTCGCTTAATTACTGTGCATTGCCAACCTGTAGAGTTGATGTATTCAAACAGGCAGAAGAGAACATTTCAGTTTGACTTTTAACATTTTAATTAACAGAAATCATAGACATTCAAACACAGACCCTGTACGGTAGAGTTTACAAAAACATGACTTCAACATTTTGCGTTTTGTCAGCTCATGTATATATATGAAATGTGAATTGTATATCGAGAATGATATTGTAAGTGTACGTTTCCATTAATAGTACAGCTCGATTGTCTGTGCTAATAGCTGAAGTATAGCCCAGTGTTTGATTTTGTAATATTTGAACATCAATACTGCTAGGCTTATAGGGTATCAAATTCACTTACTTCCCAATTCCCATAACCCAAGAATCTTCATCTCATAATCCCATCATCTCATTAACCATCCATCCAACGTCATTAGATCTGCGCTATCATAACAGTGCGTCGTTAAACCCAATGTAAAAAAAAAAAAAATCGAAGAAGTTGGTCACTTGGATTCTCATTCAATTCAACGCAAACTTATTTTCAATTCTTTTTCAACGATATAATTTATTAGTATTTAATGGAAATTTCATCAATTCTGATTTTTGATTCATAATTTATATTTGTGAAAACATTGGACTGATAAGTAATAAGTAGGCCTTCATTTGAAGAAAAAGTTGAAAAGTTGGTATGGCCTGTATAATATTCATCTCTTGTACTGACTCGGTGAAGAATTTGAAAAAAATAACGACTGGCGAGTACACAGTGCTTTAATTAGTTATAGTATATACTCAGGCCTACAAGGCATTGCAATAATATACTGGTATGTTTTTGACATCCCAGTTCAACACCATTATAATATGTGCAACGATTAAAAAGAACAGTTAAAACTGAATATTTTATTGTTGGTTAGAATCATGGATGATAAATAATTATCAAATTAAAAATATAAGAATGATATTATAGTGATATGATACTTTAAAACATAGTTTTTATTCCGGTATAGGTCTACTTTTCATTTTGAAGAAAATTCAATCCGTCTCACTCTTTGTAGGCGTAGACTCATGTACCGCGGAATTGAAAATTGAGTTTTATGTATAAGACGACACTTTTGAACATTTGAACATTTGATATAGTCCTATAAACCTTCATGCACCTACGGCTCATATATTTATTTTCATCCGGTTCAATTAAATAAACATTTTTCACCGTTCACCTTGTTCTTTGTGTGATTTTTGAATTTTAAATTTTTCTATTCACAACAATAGACTACATTTAAAATACATTTTACAATATTTTATAACAAACCAAATATTTTTCTATAGCATATTCCACTACGATAATACGACGCGTAAACGATGTGGATATACCTGCGTCCAAATACATCAGGCATAACACAGCAAAAACGATTAAACAACCTCCAACCAATGAAAAGCACAGAAGTCGAGTCGACCATTGTTTCCATAACGCTAATAACGAGCACCAACCCACGAGTTGGATGTGTGCTCCACCACAGACAGATAGATAGATCTAGAAATATACGAACAAATTAACGATTCTCGTCCTCGAAAACACAGCGAAATTACTTTTCAGCTCATATCTAAACTCATCAGCTGTTTCACGTCCCAATTATTTCACACAGAATCGTGAGAAACAAATGGCAGATCTCATTGCCAACCAAAGCAATGAAAAGCTAACAATTGTTATGAAAACTGTTCTCTATAAAACGAAGCTTATTAAATAACGACATTCCCAAAGATATACCTTCAACCCATTAGAAGTCGTGAATGGAAAAGGGATATTAACTTCTGTATTTTAAATTACATGCCTAAAGTCGTTTATTCCTCATGCTAAGTACCTCAATTAACAATTAACATTAAAAGTTAATGCCTATATACAGTACAATTTGACTTATTGTGGAGAATATATATGAGAAGAGAGTACACAGTTACGGATGATGCTAATTTGATAAGAGCTGAATTAATGTAGACACCTGGTAAAATCCTTTGCTGTGGTACTTTGCGTGTTGTTTCAATAACGCTTGCTTGCTGTATATTTATATTATTTTTGGAGATAGGCAACAAGCAGTTAAATTAAAACTAGGCTTATTTGAAATCCCTTGTGGCTATAAACCTATCTGAACAGACCCCACTGATGTGATATGATGTAGGTACACAATACAAATATGGCATGTATCACAAAAATATATCATAACCGATTTTGAAATATAGAGATTATTATTATTTACAAAAAGGAAATAACTGTGTCATTTTATTGATTGAATCATCACACACAGGTTGATAAAATGGTATACATATACATTTAGGCCTACAAATACTACTGTTAATATTTTTATTTCCATTAATACCTCATAGCAATATAAGATACTAGAGGAATTAATGATCATATAGGCCCTAATAGGATGTTGACTCGAAACGCAAATTAGAATAGTATGCGGTATACATATATGAGTAATATTTAACAAATTGGATATAATAATGATGAATACAGAATGAAAATAATGAAAATGAAAATCAGTATCATGAAAATTGATGAAAATATCCAATTGAAGTAGCCTATAATTATTGTGATCATTTCGAATTCAGTTTCACAAAGCTTATTGCTTGTTCACTGATATCAAGTATCTTATTTGATCGAAATGTACGATATAGTAATAATTAATTTCAATAATCATCAATAATCAATATAAATAATGAGTAAGTAACTGAGTTCAACTACCATCAATTGTGCATATCCACAAATTATTATTTCGAGTATGCTTCACTTCAATAATATCTGAACTTATATCCGCCACTTCAGTTTTCTATTATGTTCGCTCATTTCCAATGCATTGAAACGATTCGCTGTGAGGTCTTTGGAATCCAGCATTGCCTCCTACATCGATTCTATAGAGTCTAGACCCCTTAACCTTTTCCATCCAACAGATTTTAATTACGATACGAACATCATATTTCAAAAATTGATCACCAATTTTCAAGGTAGAGTACAGGTTAGTTCTTTGTTCATCGTTTTGACTGTCTCATCCAGAACGTTATATATGTGTTTGGTTCTAGTTCGACCCAGCTGTCGACCCTCAATGATCGTCACTTCAGTTAATAAGATAGCTATATATATATATATATATATATATATATATATATATATATATATATATATATATATATATATATATATATATATATATATATTCACTTGGAAGTGACTATTACCAGCCTCAGAAACACAATTTGAAACATATTGATAATAAATAATTATATTAATTGAATAATAATTAAAACAGAAAAATGGGTCAAAGGTTTTATGTAGGTATAGATATTCATGGGAAAGGTACAACCATTATTAAAAAAAAAATCAACAACGTTTATATGATATATGATTTTGTTTATACGGAGATCTGCAAAACATTTATAAACGTGAAGGACCTACGACGGAACTCAAATATGAATCCATTTTTGTATTTTCAGTATTATACTAAATCAATTCATTAATCAATATCCCAAGTTCCGATAATAAACTTTGATGCACAGGCCGTCAAACTATCATCGTAACCACAGCGACCGGAAAGTGTGCATTCTTACAATAGTCTAACTGTATCACATTTAAGCACATCAAAAAACGTGTCAGTCACGTTATTGAAAAGACATTGAGAGGTACACAAAAAAACTGTTGGTAAATTTACGGTTTCTCTCTATATAACATGTTGATATAAGAATATATATATATACTCACACACAAAATTAAGTGTCTTTAGGTTATAAAGTATAACAAAACAATGTGCCCAAGAATATTAGCCGTGAAATTTCAATTTTTTATACTACAGTATATTATAAAGTGTCTTTGTTAAAGTTCTTAAGGTCGTTGTTGGATGTTAAATACATGTTGTATTGTACCTTATAGGACTCTTACAAGAGACATCAACGCGTCATTATATAATGTGGGGGGATGTCTCTTATAGTAGTAGATTGTCAGATGAGGTTTGATTTTTTTTCTTCATTCTCCTTTATTTTCTAAAGTTGGACAATGAAGAGGGTGACGTTGTAGATGTATTGTCATGGTTTCGGTGTCCTCTTGATGGTTTGAAGAAACCTCTTAGTAATTTACTTCTATCACCGCCCGGGTTACAAGCCTATATCCCCCGCTTGTCATTCGCGCCACTTATACTGCCAAATATCGCTCCTTGATGATACGTCCTTTTGTGAGGGGCACCGTATATATCTAGAAAGTCACTACATAAAATTGTGTCGGCAATAATGTATAGCTATGCCAAGTGGTTTCAATCAGAATTCAATGCTTCTTGAAGATAATAATGAAGGAAGACGTCACGATTTGAAGAAAGAACCTTATTAATAAGAAGATTTTCTGTATTCGTTGTTGGAATTTTGAATTGCTGAAAAATAAATCAAATCAATTCTATATACTATAATTTTGAAGACACCTGAAGATGTTAGTAGGTATAATTTTGATTTGTGCATCTCTTTCTATCTGAAATAACAGGATATAGCTACTACATTTTAACGCAAGAGAATTGAGATGATGACGTCTGATGGAATTTAATGTAACTGTAATTTTATAATTGAAGATCTGTAATTCGAATGATGACCTTTGAACTCAATCAGTCGACACGCGTGAATAATCCTCAAAACAATGCGTTTAGTATGAGGTAATTTACTGATGGTGAATCTCAGCGCGATCCGGTTAAAGGAAAAACTGTCAGGAAAAGAATTGGAAAATATCAATATAATCAATTACAATAATGTTATTTTGTTGTGATATTGAATATCAGTGGGCCTGCCATGGGAAGTTTAAATGAACATCATTGTATTATGCTATAGAAGAAGCATTCTGAGTGTTTGACCAAGCCCTGCGATTTGTAAGAGCAAGACACGTCACTTGAGGGAGAGAGAGCGAGAGAGAGAGAGAAAGAGATAGAGAGAGAGATATAGGATGAACATCAAGTGTCCTTAACAACGGGCTTGATAACTTATATAATACAGGCGGCTATTCCTTCATAAGAGCCAAGACAAATACCTTCCCATAGGTTTTCTAGCCACTTCGGTTATTCGAATCTTTTACTCCCTGATATGAAAAACTGCAGAAATTTTATTGACAAACTTATTTCGTTGCTACTTTTACTTTTATACATGATACTGATACATTATGCATTAATTTGAAATATTTCATCAATTGTTCTGTAAACACTAAGAAAACGCAACAAATGCGTTGCAAGATGAGGGACACATGCGTTTGAAGTCGAAAATTGTACACGTCTTGCCTTATATGAAATATATTCGAGTATTCTCGAAAATTCTCTACCTTGGTGGAAACTGTCGAATCCACAAAGCCGTGAATCACCATGAGCAAGAAACTGAGTGAAGAATAACCATTATATCAAGCAATTTCAAGTTTCGGAGTTTTTCAAAATTTCGAGATGGTTCATCTCACAAGTCTAAATTTCATATTACCTCGACATTTGTTAAATCTAATACTTTTTTAAAAAAACATCCACATATAGTTGAATGAATGAATAAATGAATGATTACATAGATACATGAATGAATGAATTAAAAAATAATTGATAAATAAATTAACAGATAATATAAAATCATACATGAAATATTCTGTCTATATAAGCTATACTTTCACGGATGAAAATAATGCATCAACTGTAGTTTTAGTTTCATATAAGGACTTTCAGTTCTCTATTACAGTATGTCAAAAGTACACACATGAAAAACACATCTTATCAAATCCTAATTCAACATATTTCCATACATTTCTCCAACGACTAACATAAAATTCTCAATCCATTCAAGTAACTCACTATAAAATTCACCAGTTAACATCCCAGCTAGAACTTATACAAATAAAACACAAAAGGGACACACCAACGTCAGTCGAGAAGTCGACTCAAGTCCTGTCAGATATTGTGACCGCTTCAGTAAAGAGGACATGAACAGAGAGATAGAGAAACATCAAGAAAAAGAGAGAGAGACAGAGAGAGGTGACAACTGCACAAAGCCATTTGTAGAATGACTGCAGGCTGATACGGAATCAGAGTCACTGTTAAAAGTTCAACCTCGAATCTCTTCTCACCGTTCTCGTTGACACTAGACGAGTGTTCGTGACTCGGCAGTTAAAGGCACACAAAGTCGACCTGTGATATGACAATTAAATACAGCATATGTCCTTCCCAGTAGAGACTGCCGCTTAATATACAGGGTGGTCACAACTATAGCGAATGCTAGAAAATAAAATCAAAATCTATTCGGATTTTTTGTGTGTTTACAATTATATATATATATATATATATATATATATATATATATATATATATATATATATATATATATATATATATATATATATATATATATATATATATATATATATACAAATATATATATATATATTTAACAGGAAAATTATAGTCGTGTATAGTAGGCCTATTGTGAAACCTCTTATTGTCTCAACGTTTCAACCATCATATATATATATATATGGGTGTGTAAGTGTGTGTGTGTGAAAATATACACATATACAGTCGTTGACGAAATTAAAAGAAAATTTGCGTGTCCTAAATGAGGATAACAATTAGGTGATATTATTTATTAATTCCTTTACCAAAAAATCTCAATATTAAAAAAAAAGGTTAACGTATTTTTAAATGACTAAGGAGTGCCTTGAAAAATGTCTGTCAGATTTCAGACCTTCTCAGTCTGTAGCACCTTGGTGAAACGAGAGCTTTTTGTCACATTATTCAAATAAAAGGTATGCGTGTATAGCCCACAGCCTGTGGGTATGGGAGAACGTAACACGATAGTTTTGTAGGAATGAATGAAATTGTAATTACACACATTTTTACGTCCATGTATATATGATGTGGGTTTAATTGCCGGCGACAAATTACAATCAAATTAGATACGGAAATTCGTGTGCAAAAAGGAATTCTGACCATAAAGTTTGATAATTACAATTTTATAAAGGGCGTGGACTTTTTCTTGAAAATGGCTTGAAAAATTATTTATATATTGTTTGATTAATTTTTTTAATATTGTTTGATATTTTATTAATCGTATGTATTTTCTAAGTGGTTTTATATTCTCTCAATATTTATTCACAGGATTCATTGAATAGATCGTAGTAATAGAATGGTTTTTCATCAATATAGGCCTAGTGGGCAAATTCTCCAGTTAGTTCGATGAGAATCTTCACAAAATATAACCGATATTTTAACGTACTTATTATTTTTATATTTCATAGGAATTTAGTTATTTTCAATATTACACATTTCATCAAATGAAACCTTTTGAAATGGACGTAAAATACGAAATGTCACGGAGTAGATAAAGCTCATTCAACTTTTCTACGTAGGCTAACCAAATGCATATTAAATTGCATTGAGTGCATGCAGGAGTATTTTCATGGAATATATGTGTTTTAGTAGCGTGAAGATTCCTCCGAATAACTTGTATAATAGTTAAGAGTTGAAATTCGAGGCCGTTCCTTATTAATGTAACAAACCACCCCTGAGCCCTGGCCCTTAGCAACAACAACCCATAGCAACGGTGGCCCATAGCAACGGTGGCCCATAGCATCGATGGTCCTCAGCAACGATGGCCCTTAGCAACGGTATACCCATAGCAACGGTGGCCCATAGCAACGGTGGCCCATAGCAACGGTGGCCCATAGCAACGAAGGATTAGCATAGCAACAACTTGGACGTGAAACACGGCACCTCCACCAAAAACGAAAACAAGAGTTTTATAAATGTATGCAAGATGATAATTTTGGAAAATTCAGATGAGTAGTAATTTTGAAGTATGTATGACCACGAATTATTTGTATTTTTTCATATCATTCGGTTAAACGAGTTCACAGTTGATTTTAAATTGCCCACTTACAGAAGAAATTTTATTTCGAACCAAAATCATCTTCCGTAAGAGCCTCACAGACTAAAATTGCAAATAACAAGCAGAAGAGAGAGAATCGTTTGATGGATATACATTTCATAACATGAAAATAAAGTAGACAGTATACGTACTCTCACAAGAAACACATACAAGTTATTCAACAAAACTATAGGATGTATACTTTTTACACGCAAATGTCATATTTTTTAAATTTATTTTGAGTCGTTATTATTTACCGACAACATGGCTTTCTAAATACCACACATACGACTTATTCAATCTTTAGTTCTGAATCTGTGTTCTAATTCTTACAGTTCCCGCATGTCGCAACGTAAAATCGTTGAAAAGAATAGCCTATAGGACATAACATCTAGTCAGTTTATTCACTCCAGCTCACATAATTGTTTCACATACACCGGGTCCTCCGATCGCAATTACGAAATCCACGTTTCATATAACCATACACACCAACATATTATTACCAACCTACCCACACAGGTATATTAATACGAGCTCATTACGTCACAAGCATTGTCCGTGTAATCGTGTTCCACGGTATTGGCTAGTCCGACCTCCATGTACGGCTTGACAAGGTGCCGGCCGCAGCGCAGAGTGTCACTTCATCCCCTCGGCGTTGACAATTGAGTGACAGAACGTGTTTCGCCCATCCCAACACGGCAGACCGGTGAACTCACTTGTTTCAGTTAGGTCGTGATGTGCCAGTCTCTTGACGTGGACACAGAAACTCTCTTTCAAGTCAACATCTTTAAAACTCGTGCTCTGACGTAATGTGCCCCTCCTCCACCCGTCCTCCTTCCCGTGATAGTACCATATGAAATAATATCAAAATGTAATAACTGAGGATGGAATATAGATATGCACTTTTAGACCGTAGAGTATGCAATGCAATACAAAAATGCACTAAAAATAGAAATGCATAATAGAAAATATTCATTTCATGTAGGCCTACTCAGAATATACGTTGGTCGTGGTTCAAAAGCTTGAAAATAGTACGATTGTGAATCTTGTGTGATCTTGTGAATGTGCATATATATATATATATATATATATATATATATATATTTAATTACTATTATCGATATATTATCACATCAATATCCGAATTTCTAATAATAATTCTGTGAAACGAAGAAATGGTAGAATATAATATACCCAACCTTTTGTTATTAAAACACTTCACTTTGTTTACAATCAAAATATTGTTTATACCTGAATGATCCTAATCGATACACAGAGTAAAATTGTCCGCCACTAAAACAAAGTTCAACAATATTAATAATATAGCTTCACGTTTTTCTTAAAGAAAATAAAGCTAATAAATCTTGTCTCATAACAAGATTGGCTATTTTCGTATCCAACAGCCCATGCACCGCCTTCATTACCTGTGCTAGTTTGTTCTGCACGCGGCGATCAATCTCTACCGTCTAGAAGGCAGTGTGTCGTTTCGAAGACAACGACTGACCCCACCCTTAGGCTCTCAAGAAATCATTATTCGTCAGAACAAGCGTGTGATCGGTTATGGCGGGAAAGAGGGGGGTGGGGTTGGGGGGTGGAATATAGGGGAGTAGATTGGATTAGGTTGGTACCACCTTGTAATGTCACCTATCCGTCATCTACACACAACAACCAGAAATGGTGACAGCTTTTTCAATGACTTTCGATTCTAATCAATAAGAAAATAGATATTATAAATTCGAGAAAAAGGACCGATGTACTACAGGAAAAATTGGTTCATGAATTATATAGGTCTACTTGAATGCAAAAAATATCACAGAAACAAAATATAATCAGCGATTTAAAAAAGATACAAACTTCTCTCACATGAAAATATTGTGAAATATACAACATTTTATGTATGAAAATAATGCAATTTATTATAATATAATATGAAACACCTCATCATGTAACCTAGCTGTTGGTGAGGTCGTTAATCACTATTATTATCGAAAAAATATGAATTATAAAAAGAAGAGTTTCCGTATAGAAAAGTCACAGCAATTTTTCAAACTCTTTGATTGTAAAAGTTTCTCCTCGGCTTCAACATAGAACATCCCAAACATAGCAACATTATGTTGATCTTCATTTCATCATGCTAAATTCTATACAAAGAGCTTAAAACTTTTCGTAACTCAGTCAGTGAAGTTGTTTTGACGAGTGTTTGATTGCGTGTTTAAGCTATAGCGACGCTCATGTCACTCTAAACTAAAAGAGCAATTTCCTGTTGCCCCAGAGGGACCTCAAGCAGCGTGACACAAGAAACTTGCACGGTGACAGTTCAACAGACAATACCGCCACCAAACGAGGAAACAAAGCTGGCCATGTCAAACTAGCGCCAAAAACAGTTCAAATCCATCCTCTTTCTGACATGGTCACGAACAAGAACCGACGTCGTTTATTATAAGATTACGATTTAATCCTGTAACTAACTGTCATATAGAACTGTATGAATAGAACATGTCTTATAATAAGATCGATTGGAATCCCTCTCAATTCAGTTATGGAGAGGTGTTTATTCGTCCATTCAATTTGATAAATATTCTATTATATGGATGATATGTTGTGACTCCCTTATCTTTTTGTATCGACATTTCTCGATGCAAGTATTTTTTAAATCAAAGTTGAAGAATGTATCCATCAAGTTATTTTTGTTGTAGGCCTATAGTATTCCTCAAAAAAACGATTTTTAATTGTCATATTTTCCGGACGTCTGGAAACTGAAAGATTTTTATATCCGGCGAAAAAGTATATGGTCGGTCACATGCAGACAGCGCAGTCCCAGTGTCAAAGTTTTTCATTTGAAATAATTAAAATGGGGTGGTAGGATCGCTCGTGGTTCCCCATCCAAACGATGTTACTTCCATCCTCATCCTTAACTGGGAAACAGTGATTTGGTATCAAGTTTCGATGTTAATAAAAAATGATAATCGGTAATACAGTAGGCCTATATGCGGAATTGCACAAAAATGAAATGATATCACATTCGATAGAAACAAAATGACTAACGGCAGTGAATATGATAATACAATGGGCCTATATAATAGAAAATTCGAGATGCATGAACATATAGGTCGATTGTTACCGAAGACGTACGAAGTATATATATTTATATATTCAATAGCAATTTTTTC
The DNA here is from genome assembly GCA_907164805.1 of Brachyptera putata. Lineage (NCBI taxonomy): Eukaryota > Metazoa > Arthropoda > Insecta > Plecoptera > Taeniopterygidae > Brachyptera > Brachyptera putata. Next base: position 8,066,411 of record OU015471.1, on the reverse strand, counting down.
AGCGTTCTATCAAACGATTCAACTCTATATTTATTGTTATTTTACGACAAAAAAGCCGTGTTTGAATTCTAAACAAATTCCGGTCTCGTTGACTAATACGCGCTTGCGCGTGCTATACGTCTGTTTCATGTCAATGCCGTCAAGACGTCGCGGCGGCCCTGGCGTCGTTTCTCTCTTGCTGCGACTTGTAAACACTTCGGTCTAATGGCTAATAACTAGTCTGGCCTCGCGCGTTTATAGCTCCATCCAACAGGCAGTGACTGCTCCTGTCTTCCTTCAAACATTCCAATTAACAGCAGAACATTCATCTTCGTCTTCATCCAAACATATTTAAATAATCATCAAATTTACCGATATAGATTAAGTATTTATTAATATACTAGTTTATTGAGACTTGGAAACATAAATTGGTTCATCCCATATACCATTCTATACATATTTTCTGCTTAAACAATTAAGTTACAAGCATACATTAAGACATTTATAAATAGTCCTTATTGGCTCAGTCAGCTAAGGCTTCGCTTTAGAAACTGAAGCTACCGTTGGGCGTGGTTTCGAGTCCAGCATGAGGCATGCGATTTTTTAAAACGTCATTTCGCTCATCGTCACTTGCATTCATTGGGTCATAATCTACATACTGCTCATTCGTAGCCCCGTATAACCCCGTATGGTGGGTTTGTTCAGCAACCATTAGCACATATATATATATATATATATATATATATATATATATATATATATATATATATATATATATATAGGCTATAATTATATAGACCTGTATGAGTTTATTTAGAAAATTGACACTATATGAGATATTCAACTTTTCCTCTGCCAATGATTTGTATCATTGTTGATGTGCATATAATTACAGAATTCTGAATACGTCAAACGATTTCTCCGAGCATGTTAACAGCAATGAAATGTGGGATAAATAGTAATGTGAAATGCAGATAGAGATAGAAGTATAGAACGAGAGAGAGAGAGATGCGCTTACATAACGCTATAGTGGTGCTAACAAGACGGCTAAACAATGCACCTTCTGTGTCCAGCCGCCATTTTAATAGGAGACGCGCCCTTCGCCCTTCAAAGGGCGGTGAACACAATGTCACATAACATCGGCATATTATATAATAGCTGTGCTGAGGAGGTGTCTGTAAAAAGGTGCTTTCTGGTACATATACCTTATATGATATGAGATATTTCAACAAGTTTTTAAAGTATAAGACAAAGTGTTTTTTGGTGAACTACCTTTTAGGTGTTGTCTATTTTTATTAGGGTTCCATTTCTATTTGAAAGTTACAAACAATATTGTAACAATATTATCAAAAATTGATCGAATTATGTCAACATTTCAAATTTTCAATTGATATAATTGACACTTATTGAAGTTTTATCAAGAACCTATTCAAAGATGGCTAATAGGTATTGGACTAATCAAGTTATGAAACGATTGAAATTATCAATAGGTGAATCAGTTAGATATTGAGTTAATACATTAGAATCAAGGTGTGTAAGTACACCTCTAGTATATTTTCCATTACATTTCATATATAAAATCTCGCTCATCTTACAACGCATATGCTGCACTTTCCTATTATAAAGTCAATCGTGTTCAACAAATAATCTTTTCTATATCCCTCATCGTGTCCAAACCATAACGACACCATATGTCTGACGGGTGGATGATGGGTGCTCATGGTCTCTATCCAAAGGTACCGTCCAAACTAGAGTATTCCTGCTACTTAACTTTAACCTCGAGACCTATCATTATAATCGAGCCCTCCGAAGAAACAAACGTCCGAGTGCGTTGAAGAAACGAAACCCCAGGATATGGTCGAAGTTAATTGGTATCGGTTTGAAAAAGAACAGGAAAACCGTCGTCTGTAAACACTTTCCAATCTATATTCAAATGTTGCGCGGGGTTGAAATGAAATGTTGTTTTAGGACGCTGTCACTTTAGTATTTCCCATTTGCAATTCTATCTTCTTGTTCATCGTTATAGGTTTAATACCCATCATTCTCATTTCATAAAAAGACGTACATACATGAAGTTTATTTATCGAAAATAAAAAAAAAACAAAAACAAGAATTGTGAATTACTCGGAAAAGAGCCAGAGACAAGATACAACTTTTTTTCTTGGGATTGCGAGATGCTGTGATTGACGATCTGTATCTATATCTAGGCCTACCTTAATCATAAACGCATGTTTGTAGGTGTGATGATGTGTTTAGACAGATTTGAATTATTATCCATAAAATAGATTTTAATAAAATCGAATACTAGTCATTGAAAATTTTCTAAAACTATAAAAGCAGACACTATTCATCGACCATCGGTCTCAACCTGAACCAACCTTGATAAACCCAATCTAAGTTACTGAGACCCTAATCAAAACTATTCTAGCCAAACAGAAATCTGAAACTAATTCAAATTAAAACCAATGTAAAACCTAATTTCTGGTCACTTCGAAAAATAAAACATCTCTGTTCTATAGTATTATGAAATGGCATTTTCCACGATTACTAACAATACTGTTCAATCTACATGAACATAGGCCTGGACATACTTTTGGAACCAGAATGTCCACAATATAAAATCTATCTAGGCATCATGATCTTCATCAAATAATGTTGAAATGCATGTACAACATAATGACAACATAATTTCAAAATTCAATTAAAAGTCTTTGTAAAATTTCTATCGACATAATTAGGCTCAAGTCTCATCATATACGAGATTTTTGTGGGAAATAAAATACAATTTGCAATTTTCGCACTAATACTCATTTCCCCCCAAACATACGAAGCCAATAGGATTATACAAGATTAGCGAAGGATGATTGTGCATGCGAATGGGCCTACCGTGCAAATGGTGGGCGCTAGAGCGAAGTGGTTGGCAGCCGATTTGTCGTTGTTTGCGGGGCAGACGGTCGTACTGGTCGAGTTAGCGGTGCATTGGACGAAGGGAGGTGCAGAAGAGTCGGGGCGGAAAAACCAGGAGGCCACGGAGGCCCACTAGAAGCACAGACAAGAAGAAAACACCGCATTCAGTCACTATTGGAAACCACAGCACAGACAGAGCCCAAGAGAGCGAGATAGAGAGAGATAGAGAGATTATTGTAGAAAGCACAGGAGATGAGAAAAGCTCTGTTGAGAGAGAAGGAGAATGATGTTGTATATAGGCTGATTGAATTTATATATTGCATTAATATTTCAAATGATCCAGTGTCCATGGCATAATATCTCAAGTATTATCATTTGAAAGGGTATATTCAGAAGTAAATTCTCAAAGAGATCTCAAACCTGAAACTATATTTCAGTGAATAATGACGATATTAATTTCCCTGATTTTATTGAAAACTGGAAATCATCATCTCAATTTCAGAAATTAGGATTAATTCATTCATTTTCCAGGAGTCGTGACGTAGACATTACTCGATTCTGTTCATGTTTCTATACTGATTCGGTAATGCCTACGTCATGACTCATGATCTCTGGAGTATAGAAAAAAAAATGTTTCTGGAATTGAGATCATGACTTCTGGTTTTTTCTAAAAGTAAGGAAAGAATATTGACATTATTAATTAAAATCTAATTTCATATCAGGGTTGTGATGTCCTTTAATTGTATCTCACACTGAAATTCTCAGATACCTTTTTTGGCTGAATTGGTATTGTAACCACGCAGTAGATTATGCCTTTATTATTGTTTGGTTCGGTTCTCTTGCCAAAAATTATTTTTAGATTTACAATGAAGTACAGTAAAATCAAGAATATCGGCATACATGTGTTAAAATGCGCCTACATATACTTATTGCATGCCCATATTGTATAGTGCCAATAAAAATCCACTTAAATTATGTCTACTATAAATATTCATCTGTCAGTAAGTTTATATGTCATAAACCGATTTATTGTTTCAACTTCTCTATACTCTTCCTATGGACAGGTAAGCCTACATGTTTGGGTACGTTCTGTGTTCTTTAATCAAAAAAGTTTATACGATCTGGGAACAGTTGTATATATGCTTACGAACAGTTCAAACGGACAAGTTATTTTGATTTTTATTGGTCTATTATGCTACTATAATGTGCATTAAAATAGAAATAAGAAAAAACTTTCAAAAGTATCATCCATTTACCCTCACTATGTTCTACTGAGTACCACCTCGTGCATATCTGGAAACTCAAACTTTTGTCTCCTTTGGGATGCAGAAAAGATGGACGAGAAATAACAATAATCATAAACAACATTTACTATATCTATGTAGGCCTACATGTAGGTCTATTAATATAAACCTCAATGCATCGAAATCGGCGCTCAGTCTACATGTAATGTCGAATTGGAAAAAAAACGACTTCTTGAAGGTAGGACGACTGAAAACAATTCTTTTTGATATGATATCTGAAATTATTATTTGAATGATGCATTTCTATAAATGATGTTTTTTATGTTTTTTTATTGTGTATGTTTTTCGAATTAATCACGAGATACGGGGTGGGATATGGCTGGAGGGGGTACTTTGTCTTCAACTAGCATGTGATGTTGAATTGGAAAAAACGATCTTTGTGGGTGGACAACAATTCATTTCAACATGATATTCGAAATTGCTCTTTGCTCTCATTCTGGTTTGTATACTGCATTTGTATAAATGATGTTTCATATATTCGAATTAATTACGATATACGTGAGTGGGGGTGGGGGTGGGGTGGGGTGGCAGGGGTAGTTTGTCTTCAGCTATAACACTACATATTCAATCCAACTCGATCACTTACATCACGCAATCACACTCTAATGTCATGAGACAATTCATTTTAATCCATTATTCATTATACTTTCAAGAGTTTCGAGTCAAATGTCAACGCTAAATTAAAACGATTTATCTAGTAAGTTATGAACACTTTGGGTGAGAATTATTCGTTTTAAGGCAATTCAAAATAGAGCAAGTTTTATAAACCAGATGTTTGAAATATTCACTTTTCTGTGTGTGGTGGACTGTGGAAGTATAATATTTTTTTGCTTTTGAGAAAGCATAGGCCTATTATTGAAGATCAAATCAAGCGCCTATAACTGATACATAATATAGGCCTACACACATTCAATATTATTCAAAATATTTATTCAACATAGGCTATTCGATATTAAATACTATTCAAAATATTTAAAATATAGAATTTCAATGAGATTTCAAAATACACAATGAATTTTCATAGAAATATATATTATACAACCCCTCACGAGATCAAGGATGATGACTACCATTTATTTTCAATCATTGCGTAGTATTGGCTACATTCAAATTACACCATAACCACAAATAAGATGGTTGCCTGTTCATTTCAATAAGATATATCAATCATTCTTCCAAAACACTTAGAGCAAAAGACCATCCTTGTGCACTTATCAAAATATATCACACCATTTTTTTCATGTCAAATAGATGATGTTATTATTAGTTGCGGTTTTCATCTCCTCTAGACCTATAGTAAAAGACAGGGCTGATGCCTCGTTTGTTCATAATGACTAACACAGTGTATATAACCTCTTTAGTTCGAGTAATCTTACTAAAAGCTTCCCCCGAGCTGCGCCTTATAGTTTGTTTTCCGCACGTCACCCGGGTTGCCTATACATGCCCCTATATTGCTATGCTATAAGCTTTCATATATATAAGCCTGCTTTAGTGATGCCGACAACGCGGGTACATAACCATCCATTCATCTTGTCAGAATCGTATTTTGTTACATTGTTTGTTGGAACATATTCTCCAATATTTATTTAAAATAGAAATACATATCTGTATATCATTATTAACGTTGAGGGAAAGCATATTGGAAAGTAATATATATTTTAATAATGTTGTTTTAGGTAAATCTCTCATAGCGTCAATGAGATTGCTTTATGATTATGTGATATGCCATATCTAATCGATTTATATTCAGACTTGTGTGAGAAAATCTAACAATCTATTATTTATTGTCAGTCATCATTAAATATAGGGCTATACGTCCTCTTTTCTTGTGTTTTATTCCGCGATTCTACATAAGATACACGGGTGAATAATGTAGGCCTATGTACAGCAAATTATGCTTCTAATTAGTTCTTTTACCTGCCACAATCTATGAATGTTCTTGTAGACACACGATTCATACATTTATTTACCTCCATTATAAAACGTCACGCGCTAAAGAGAACCCCTCAATTATTTGTCGTGTCCTAAAGTGTGAAACTTGGTGACATAATCTCTTTACTGTAGGTATATAGTACTTTATTTAGCACTTACCCACGTTCGCTAAGTAACCGTGTGTAAGTGCGCGTGAAAATACACATCGCTGCTTGTGAATATACCGGGATATTATATTATAGAGACATTGCAGAATGTCAAATTGTGCGATAGCATTTTGTCAGCTAACACTTTGTGCAAATTGCATGTAATTATTTATTTTTTTACTTCACCAAACGATGGTCACAGTCATTGTTCCGTTTCTGTTGTTATTTTTAAAGTGTATGTTTATTTTAATGTATCAATTACGAATTTAATAACTTTTTTATTCTATTATTTGACTTCTCAATAATTGAAAGATTATAATAATGAAAATACGAAATGAATTTTTATGTCAAAAGTATACAATTTGCAATTATTATTAATTAATGTTTGATAATTCGTAGCCTCATTTCATGAAGTTATTGTTCTGCAATTCCATGTTATTACACACAGCACATATATACTTACATACCATGCTACAATTAACACGATTAAAATCAAAATTTTAAAACATCTCATCAATTTAATGAAGAGACTTCCAGTGCTACCTAGAAGACCGTGACAAAACAATTGCTCGGAAATTACATGGCGATGAATTAAACATATGATATTATAAGAAATAATAATTAGAAACGTCAACAGAAAAAAAACAATTACATTGCAATTTTACAACGATATGTAGGTCCCAATTAAAAATTTGAAAGAACACAGATAAATAAATTATTGTTATTCAGTATGACTGGATTTTCAGACCTAAATGTGAGGCCTACATCAATGAAAATACCGCGTGGCATAGGTTTATGATCTATTTAGAAAAAAACTGTTATAATAGAAAACCAAATAAACAAATTAGTAATATGAACTAATTTTTTTGATATCTGATAATTTCAAAATACATATTATTATGACCTTATTCCGAAGTTGAATCCCATTAAAATCGAGTTAAATAAAAAATAATGTACAAACATGAAAATATAGTGTGAATATAAAGAAGAGAAAATAGACCAAATAAAATGAATAATTTACACTTTGTGAATGTATTTTCATAATAATTTCTATTCATTGGTAATACCGATCATTTGATATTTGTCGATGTCTCTACTATCTTTAATTATAATCCATCGATTATACATTTTTTTTCATTCACTGGTAGTCCTATAGCACTTTTTTTTACATCATATATTGAAAATTTTCAATGTTTGCACATTAATGTAAATAATTATGACAAGATCTTGTACGTAAAGGGGTATGTCTACATATGTTGGTGCTGTCACAAACTGCTCAAGTTCTACAACAAAATATGTCAATATTTCTCGATATTGTGCGCCTCCACACCCTTATCAGGCGTGCCTTGGGCGAGGGTGGGGGAGGGGGGGAGGGGGGGGGGAAGGTGATTGTATGTACACAGAATTGGATGCCACTTTGTGACAGCCGAACCGGGTATTTTCTGAATAGTGAACTTAGTATTAACAAGACCACTCCCATTACACATGTCTGACAGTCAGTCAACAGGAGAGAATAAAGACATTTTATCAACTCTAATTCGACTAATTTCTCAACTTCGATCATAACACTTTTATAAGCTTGTATACTTGATGCAAAAACCGATAAATCTTCTATAACCACTAATATCTCTTAATCTGTATACAACCTGCATGGTGATGACTTTGAATATTTATATTTCATTCTTTGATACACAAATAGAATTTAATTTGACAACGAGGACATTTTTTTTATTAACATCGAAACGTGACATCGAAACTTGGCTGCATGTGAATGGAAGTAGGGTCGTTTGAACGGGGTACCACAAGGGCGACCTTACCATCCCATTTTCAATATTTTGAATAAAACAATGAACTTTGACACCACGACTGCGCTGTCTGTAACCATATTCAATAAAGTAAAGAAAAAGTATAGAATAATTTTAAAATAAATATTCTCATTTTTTACAATCTCTAAAAACAGAAAACTGGCCATATATGTATGTGTGATATGTACTTATGATATGTATACTTACGATATGTTCAAACAGACAAATTTTCATGAAAATGCTTGCTATATATCTACAACAAAAATATGAAATATTATTGTACCTATATTCTCCACTATAATATATTGATTCTTATGCCATTTCCATGTCAAGACCCGAAACGGTGTAAGTGTAAGCGGGAGGCCTGTTTGCATAAAACATGTCGAAAAACATGAAACTTAATACACACAAAAGGTAGTGCATTAATTACAAAAATAAAACCCCAGCTATAACGATGAAACAAAATATTAAAGCAAGAGAAAAAATATCATCCTTTTTCTTATTCTTCAAATAAATATTCGATCAGAATTTATTAATAATTATTAACAAGTACTAAACAAGTATATATGAAGGTGGTTTGTATTTTGTTAACTGACCAGCACAATCATTTGCTCGCGGCTTAAAACACTCGATCTGTGATTTCAGGCCACTATTAGCCATACAGATGAAAACAACCACACAAATCCAGTTGGTCGGGGCTGATCACTACGCTATATGGGAAGTTATGCCTCTATGGTGTATGTCTGATGAACCGTGGACCTGTGATGAATATTTATTAGTTTGATATCTCTCTCTCACTCTCTCTCTGTATCTCTGTTGCACTTCACTACACATAAGCATGTTTTAAATATAGGTGAAATTGGTTCCTTTTTAATTTAATAGCCATATCGCTTATTTGTCTTAGTCAACTATGACTTTGAGGCTTGGCTGAATCCAGACCCTTATGCGTGGGTTAGGACTGGTGGAGAAATGATTTTGTGACCGTGAATAAAGTAGGCATAAATAGTTTAATGAGGGAATGATAATTTCTCGAAAAGTATTTTATTAGTACTGGTAAGTTATACCAAAGATACTTTATGCGCTAAGATAGGCCTATGGTTACAAATCAAATATTTGTCACGAATTTCACCATTTCATTCACAATCACATGCACCTTCAATGTATACATAAAATGCTCATGCATTAATATAATTACAAATAATTACAAATTCTCTTAAGGTGTTCCCATACAGTCTCCATAAGGAAAAGGTTCCCACCAGGCTGATTTAAAAGATATAAATGATCATAAAATTTGAATCGTGCAAGTTACAGAATTAACAAACACATCATCTGATGCAGACAATATTCTTGTAAAATGATTCAAAGCAAATTTTATAATAACAAAGATGGGAAGATCATTCATAATTAACAGTAACACTCGATATTTTTGTCATCGATTTTTACCTCACACCGTACCGTTAAACATACAGATCCCTAACACGTAACATTGTGAATTTTTATTATGGATATTATGGATTTTATTATGGATTCTGCACGGTGTGAAGCAGTTTCACTACAATATATTCATTTGTGAAGCCACTGCGATCGTTTATATGTTATTTTGACACTGAAAATGTTTCGCTGTGAGTGAGTTCCCTTTAACCATAATATAACTCTCTTATCGAGCCTACGTCTATAGATTAAAATATGAGACTATCGATTCACTGCATAATTTATTAGCAATATGCCAGCTTTGTCTCTAATATAATATTATGATTCATGATGTCATAAAGACGCGACAAGTTCCTTGTAAATGAATAGCTGAGCCTATTTAGCACATTTCGAATTAAATTAAAATTGAATAGACGAGGTATTGATTCTTAGCGTCTTTACTTTAACTCCTTATGTCGTGGCAATACTTAACATTAAATGTCTATACTCGTTAAAATGCGTTAATATAAAAGACGAGTCGGCAAACAATGTTCTTCGCTATGGGAAGAACGTGGTAAATATTATTGATACGTTACAGTCCGAAGGAATAATGGCCATCAACCTTATAGGTATAAGTTGAAGAATATGTGCTTATACAGCCAACTCAAACTTGGACTTTCGGAGCAAATTATAGGATTTTTTCTTACAAGTATGAATGATAGAAGGAAAATTGATGTTTGTTCATATTTTGAGTTCCCATATAGGCCTATATTTTCGATGATTAGAAGATAAACCTTATTTTTCTGTTATTTCTTTCAATAATAGCAATGAAAAATGGAGAATATCCTATTCTAGCCTTTACTAAAGTGATGAGGATGAAATCATGGGAATGTTTCACTATATAAATCCGTAATTTCAAGTTTATGATAATCATTGTAGTCAAGTTTATATATATTTCATTTCATATATCTATTTATTTCAGAATTCCGTATACCGGTATATGAATATTCCAAGATCGAGGCTCTAGTATTGCATTACTGGAGAAACACAAGCATTTCAGTGAGATTAATTAAGCTAATATGTATAAATACAAGCCTAAGCTTTTAGAATTATCACTTTTAGGTAATTTAATACATTGTAGTTCTTATCATGTTCATGTTTCACTTTCTTCCTTTGTATTCGGACAAACTCACTTCTCATAAACTCTGGTTTCATCACATAATAACACAATTACAGATATGTGTACTTTTGAAAGTACAAACACCCACAAAATTTCTCATCAATGAATATTCCAATTTTTTCCCATATTTTATACTTATTTTAGTATCTATAGTAATCTTTATGGTTATTATTAGTTGATATATTTTCAATTGTTATTCATTCATCATTTTTTTAAACTATTTATGTCCGTATTTTTAGAAATTCATTGAGAGCAAATATGCTTACATGCCTAGGATTGGAGTATTCATCAAAAATACTTCAAATAATATTATAAATATATACAATTATTAATTCAAAATTCAAATTCCATCATAACTTCAACTGAAAATGTTGTCGGAGATAGATTTAAATGATCGAACGTATCTACTTTAGTTTTCCCGCTGCTTAGTCCGTCAGGCTGGCAGTGGCGGCTACTGATCCGCTCACCTCCCGCCAAGCTCAACGCGACCCGCCCGCGAAAAACAATCCTCACATCTCCAAGCCCACTATCTCATTTCCAACCGGCAAACAAAGAGAATCAATGATACCTTTTACAAGACGACCATGCCCAACACACACACAATTATCAACCTATTTTTATTATACGGCCACTTATCCCTATTATCTTATACATTTATTTAAGATTTTCGCTGTTATACCCACAAATTGCATCGTTACGTATGTACAAAGTTCCATTCCGAAAGAGTTGAAAAATTGAATTCTTATTATTAAGGCGTATCAAATCATCATGTTATACAAGGGTATACATTTCTTTATGTAACGTGGTTCAATTTGAAAAGACTGTGGTTTTTAAATAAAAGACATCCACAATTATTGCAACCACAAACATGAGTAGCTATATATGTGGCTAGTTCCACAGTCACACAAGACAACTGTAGACCTTAGAAATAATCATAATTGGTTGGCTTTTAGGTGGAGATATAGCAATAACGACAACAATGAGACGCTGACAACAATGGGGGACCGTAGGAAACGTTATTTCCCTTCATAATTATTTATTTGAAAATAAATAGACTATTAGTTACAATATCATTGTTATCCAGAGCATGCACACATCATATTCAAGGTATTTATATTGAACTTTTTTCTATACGAATTTATATATATATATATATATATATATATATATATATATATATATATATATATATATATATATTAGTGTGTGTGTGTTATCATTCATTATAGCTAGAGGCCACAGTGTAATTACCGATTTAAATTAATTATTTAATGATAGGTGATTAATTGAATTATTCTGCAAAATGAGGAGTTTCCAGCAGATAAGTATTATATTTTTATGCCCATTCGAAATATTCACAACATTTCACATTGTTTCATGAGTTTGATGCAGATTCAATGCAGAACAAATTACAGTGACACTTCAACTATAATGTTAGACTTGTTAAATTATATAAAAACAAAGAAAAGATACGAAAACATTACGAGAAATTCACTTGCTGAAGTTATGTTGCATAAAATTATAATGTAGGATCATAGTTTCGATCAAGTGTTCAATAAAAAGATCATTAATATAGGCCTACTGTATACGTTATGAGGTGAATTTTATATTAACCTATGTGCTGAAAGTCGATTGACCAAAACCTATTGTATTCAAACAATTATTATTTCACTCATATGATATAATTTATGATATATTTTTCGTTACAAATTGTAACAGTTAGGCCTACAATTGCAATTGTGATTGTCACAATTTTCATTAGAATTGTCCATCATGATATAGGCATACAAAAATGTATGCATACGTAGGCCTACAAGTCGCATGGATGACCGCAATACACAGCGTCGTAAAAACAAAAACTTCCAAGAAATGTCTACACAAGATAAATAAAACTCTATTCATTTTCATAATGAAACTGTTAGGCCTTTACCATATTTAATTAGCAAGTCCAAGTCTAACTACGTGCAATAGTCTAATTGCAGACGAATCGTCACACGAAGTGAGTTTTTGTTGAGATCCCAGTTTCTTAAAAATAATTGGTCTGTTTTGCTGTTCGTGAGCTGCAATGGAGTGAGAGAAAAGACAGAGAAGAAAAAAAACACACCGAAAGAGTGAGATAGTGTGAGACGTTTGAAAAGAGTTTAGTGAGCATTTAATTTGGTTTGTGATTATGACTGTTTCACGGTTGCGTGTGTGGGTATAGGCATATTATAAATCTAGCCATACGAAAACTTTGTCCGGGGTCGTATATGGGATGCATGTTTTCCACAATACATATAGTCCGTATAAAGTTAATAAGAGCCTTCAGTGGAAATTATAAGGTATAATCATTGGGGGACAATCCCATGGTTTGGCTTTGACGCGTTTAATACCCCTCTGTCTTTTTCAATAGGCTACGCGTAGGCCTGTACGATAAACACAGTAATTTCCAACTTATAGAGAGATACTGGCGATACCCTACAGGCCTCAAAATGATGACGTGAGGGCTATACCGAAATAATAATTATAGATATGGGCGTTGGGAACATTCCGAACACATTTTGAAATGTGTCTTTTAATCATGCGGTGGTTGAGAGTTGTTGGTACGTACACTCAGTGATTATGGCGTTTTAAGATTACATTATATCCTTTATTATGTTACAAGTTATAGGCTGTTACTTAGAAATAGCCTGTTGCAGGCTTAGACATTGAGAACCATTTATCAATGCTTTTTCTTGGATAATTTGATTATCTATTATTATAGGGGGTGATAAAATCATCGAATGATTTTTATCGATAATATTTTGAAGAGATGTATATACCGATACTCAATATTGGGCGTAATATTAAACGAAGGTAATTTAGATTCGAATTATTTTCCTGCCTATATAAATTACATACATTTTGAATGAAGACATTTTTCTGTCATCAATTCTCTCAAAATGGCGATATATATATTAATTCATATATCAATATAGCTTTATCACATTTTTGTGTTCCACTTCAACTCTATGTAAACTATAACCTCAAACAACGATTAAGTTATCCCATAGTTACTGTTTTCAAACATCGCCTTTCCATTGAATTACAATTAAAACTTGATGAGAACTCATCATTATAACCTATTAATGAACGACAGATACGTAACTTGCAAGACAGATTTTAATTGCTATAATGATCAGTTTGGACTTTTCACAATCACGATATCAATACCTGATGTCTTTTGGACACAATAATGATATGTCAGTTTTTGCTCGATAATGAATTAGTTGGCGTATAGGTTATAGATGTGTTTTCGTCGTAAGACTTGTCACGATATTCATAAGGATGTAGAATTACAGAAGAATGCCTTCGAGGTCTTCCCACAGAATATATTTACAATATAATATTTTATGAGTGATGAATTTCACGTCGCAACGGTTCGTGGACATCGTAATTATAAGTGAAACCCAGCTTCCCTACATGACTCTATGGAGACTGTGAGAGGCTTATTCGACTTAATAAGAAACGTAAAACTAGCTTTTAATAGATAATGGTTTGTCCGACGGTCTAATACACAGTCATGTGTGATACTCGGCAGCGTCGTGTGAACACGATTAAAAAGTCCGTCACGAACTTGGCATGGAAATATAGGCCTGTACTTTAGCCCTAATTGATTTGATATAATTAGTCTAATGAATCATGGTTATAAGATGACTCTAAAATAACTAGAGATTAATTGTTATAAATTTATTAATTAAAAAGCATGATGATTATAGACCAACGAATATTAATTAAATTTTTGACCTGAATCTAAAGGTGTAAAATAATACTTGAACGGATCTGAATCTTCATATTTGATATCATGTAAAAATCACTGTGTGAATTATTGTGTGAAGTTTATGATATTTGGTTATTAAATTAGAATAAATAGAAATGTCGACGTGAATCTTTGATGAACTCTGATAGGCCTATTAAGGAAATTGTCTATAGGCCATATACGTTTCGTCTACACAATGCAGTAGCCTATTTGCTTATACGAGTAGGCCTATGCACTTCACATTCAATTTCAAACACAGATATTCAAAATTCTAAATAGGCCCTAATGGCATCATTACGAAGAACTATATTGCAACAACCAATTGATGATTGTAATTTTTCATCAGTCGATACATCGACATTTCAAGATACTTATTTCAAACAGAATTCAAATGGCACTATTTGTGCAATAATTTGTCCGCCAATATTTTTTTCACCAATAAATTTTCCTAATTTGTCCAATAATAATCTGTATATGAGTTATAAATAATTTCCTCACTACTATACGGGCCTATCCTATAGGGCTACGTACTATACCATATTTAAAATTATTGCTAGTTCACTCTGACAATTCGCACTTCAGTATCTTTAAAATACACCTAATCTCTACCTCCTTCAACTCAATCATTGCTATTTGATAATACACTTAACACAATTACGAACAATATAGGCCTATTTCACACTCGCAGATAAATTCGCGACGCACTAATCTATATTATATTGACTCACATTAAGAGGTGCCAGCCTCGATGGCAGGCCATGCGATTGAAGATTCGCCGTCAACGGCAACGACGGCGGTGGTAGTCTGTCACACAACATCCTCTGTTGATGACAAGCCCGTTGACGTTGCTGGGTCGTTGATGACGACGTCATATGGGGGCCCGGAGGTCCCAAAGACCCGGCGTTATTGTGCATTAGGAGCATTGATGGGCAGAATAACGTTGATGTGTATAAGGCCTATGGTATAGTGTAACAAGTCGAAGCACCAAGATTCAAAAACGAAATCTACACATGTTTTCAAACTGTTGATATTGCACTTATCACATTTTAATTTATGACACAATAAATGTCGAATTAATTAATGGTAGTAATACGAATGTATTGATTGAACTATATTTCCATTTATAATCAACGCTCGAAATACTGATTAAAAGTTATAAAACTGCGCGGCTGAGTATTCTTGACAAGATCACAATTTAAGAGAGTTTAATTAACTATTAAAGGTAATATAGGCAATACTAATTGATGTATTAATTTAGCAGACGAAAGGTAAAAAAACACCGGAGGCATGTAATGTCGTCTTCAGTCCGTTTGGAAATATCACTTTGCCACATAAACGTATCATAAAAATACCACATATTTCTCCATTATAATTTGAACAGTGATAATCAATAAAAATAATTTCACATTTTATTCAGATACATTTTCCGTCGATGAGCCCTTCGCATGACGAACCCGGTTTCTTTCCCGCGACACATTTTACTAGCTTCAAACAAATACCACTATTACAGAGTTGTCAATGTTAAATATAATAAATTCCAAAAATTTGGTTAACACATCGCACACCGAGTTTAGTGCAGTTGAGACAATGGAAGGGGGTGAACTGCGTTAACTTCGTATTCCATTCAATAAGCCTACAGTTCCCATCCACGAGGCTCAACGAGCAATGCCGAACTAAACCGAACACATATACGAAACAACAAAATAGAACCTTAAGTTGAAAAAAAAGCGAACAGGAAATTGGAACACATGATCTCACTGATTTTGATCAGGGGAATTATGAGAGAAGTTTTAGTTCGAAAATGTGGCTGATGGTTTTTGTATTGAGAAATGGTAGTGTTTGAGGAAAGGGTCAAGATGGGTCGATATACGTGTCGCAGGGTGGGTGGGTGTTTTAAGGGAGGGAGGGAGGGAGAGAGAGGCGATCTGTGGGGAGGGATGCTACTCTATAGTGTCTCTTAGTTACTTACCACTTCCATCATGAGACCATTCGTAGTTGGTGGCCCTGGGATCTGAAGCTTGGCTAGCGATTGGTCGCTGGCTAGGCGCATGTGCGGGACAGCCGCTTTCATCTTATCCCCCCTCACCGGTGGACTGGTGCGACCCTCTCCTACAACGACGACAGATAGAACAACAATCAACAATATGAACAACAAACTGACAATGGGGCTACAGGCGTAATAAGATCAAAACGAAAATAAAAGATACCCAATCACTGATTAGCAAACTCTATGACAAAATGTTATTATTATGTTTTTTATTGACATTTAAAATATTTTCCAATTTTATCTGCAGAAAGGAGAATTAATATTTCTGAACAACTTATAATATTGAAATATATCTTCTAGCGGTATAGCATGTAAGTATTGGAATCAGTATACATTTTATTCGAGATATTAAAACGTTACATTATATTTACATTTTATATAATAATATTTTAGAGAACCTAATGATTAATTTACTAATCGGTGTAAACCTATACTCTATACCTCTATAAAGCAAGCTAAACGATCTGATCAAGTTAATAGTGCGGTTCTATAAAGTATAAAGTCTGAGGTCTTGTATATTTTGTACATAACATGAATATTGATTGCGTTACTCGATATTTAAACAGCGCTCATGCACACCCTCCGGCCTACTATTTAACGCCCAATTTAAACAAGAAAATTAAATCGATATTACTATTAGAAGCCGCGAGTCAATATTGACAGATCGTATATAAGCGCCTTAATTTTCTTAAATGGATATACACTTAGAATTGCACTTAAAATTGTATATAATGATTCGGGGAAAAAACGTAATAGTATAATTTCTCATTAAACTCTGTTTTTGGTGGAAGGGCCGTCTTTTTTTTTCATAATACAATTGTATTTTACAAATGAAAGCATGCCTTCGATTGAACAATAAAAGTGTATATCATATCTAGGCCTATTATCATTTATTATTTGAACAAATGCATCGTGAAACTGAATGTCTGGATGAAGAACTTTTAGACTTACCGTTTGAATAATGTGGAAATGACGGGGATTTAAGTCTGAAGTCGTTCATTTTAGAATTGTCTCAAGATTTATAGTATTTTAAAGAATATAATAGGTTCTAAGCAGTCAGATAGAAAAATGTTCAAAATCACTGTTTATATATCAGATCTGATATTCGTTGCACATATAACTGGGCGCTCAAAATCGCCTTCCCACTCATCACAGAATCATGATGCGGTAGTTAACAGACGGAAGTGTTTTTATTCACTCTCTGACATCGTAATCAACTTTATGGTGAGCCATTCAATGATTCAACAAATCGACGCAGAACTTATTCAATATAGCCTATACCTATAAAGTGTGGGTTTGGGCTGGCTTAATATTCTCGAAACGATATATCACACGTCGAATTTAAAATTGACCAAGTCATCAAATTACTAAAAACAAGATGATATTTATTCAAAAAATTATCAACAAAACACAATTTCATATACATGACCGTCAGTTCCTCTCTCCATCGAATAACAAAAGATCACACACTATGCTCTAAATAATCAATTGATAAATACATTACAATAAAAAAATGTATCGTCTAAACTTTGTGCCGGCTATTCTGGTCGCGAGATACCGCTAACGTCACCACCTCTTGCCGGCAGTCCTTCGCAGCGCTCAACGGTGACGCGTATATGTGTCTAATCACAGGGTGGTGCTACGACTTGGAAGGGTTAGCTTGGACTCTGGCACGGCGGGCGACGCGGGGCCATGTCAAACCAGCGCCGCGGCGCTCACGACGCGGGGGCGGTAGAGAGAGGGGGTGGTATAAAGGACGCTCACTTCTCTATACACGGACGCTGGTAAAAAAAACATCTCTGAGAGACCCTCCTATCCGATGTCGCGACCTCATCGCTACGGTCATGCGCCGTTATAAATAGCGTGGTGGAGGGCGGTGACAAACACAGTCGGTACGCAGGTGACACTATTTTGTGAGACCGTCCCACCTAATGTCGATACCACGCCCAAAACGGGGGACAAAAGATGCGCGACAGGCGACATCGGAGAGAGGCGTGTCGGCAGGGATTTTAGATCTTCGTAGAGCACCTGTTACTTGGTCTTAAATGTGTTGATATAGTAGAAAAATGGAATTGACACAATTGCTGCGTAGCTATCAATCTCACAATTTTATTTCGATAAGAACTGATATAAAGTGTACACCTAACACATCCTGCATACCTATCATCTATATAAGGATTTTACCTTGAACCTGATCTCTTTTGTTATCGTCATTACCAAAACTAAGGATTCTATATTGAACCTAAAAATAATCGAATTAGAAGCACTTCAAAAGAAAACTAGACAGTTAAAAATAGTAGTCACATAGAATGAAAATTCTTGATGGGTTATCTAAATCGATCGAGCAGACCTAATTGATCACCGATATGTGAGTTAAGTATGCTTGCTAAGTTTGTGCACTAGATGGTAGCACCCTGCAAGATGGGTGTTATGTTCAACACATTGCCTTGTTCCCATCTGCTGCCGAGCCTGGTTGAAATACACAAGGCTCGTGCCGTTTGGGTTCAGTTTATTGAGAAAGAAGTTACTGTAGACCGTGCTCGGCTATACGCTTTTTGTCTGAGATGCAAACGAATCCAGTGTGCAATATGTCTCAATATCTCAATCTTATGTGTATATGAGATTTGTGTCAGTTTTGGATTTAGAACTATTATAGGCCCAGTGATAATAGAAAACTAATAACTTGTACACTATACGACCTTATAGATGTAATTATATAGGGTATATGAAAAAAAATTGTTTGAATTAAAAAAATGAACAGTGTTGTTTCAACCATATACTAAATAATTCAACTTACCAATGCCCATACTTGCATAAGTCGGCACCATTCGGTTTAGACAATCATCGCACTAGAAGTATTTTCACATTTGCTAAGCACCGGTGAAATTGTATTCCAAAGTTTTTCTAATGTAAATTTCACACGTTTCATAAGAAAAAATCCAATAGTACACGTCAATATATATAATAGAATTTCACACGTCAAGATTCTAATTCCTTATCCTATGAAATTTCTGTTCAATTCGACATGATTGTCAAAGTCGATTCAAATTGAATGTCACACGTTCAAAATGTTCCCATCAACGTGAACATATACACTGTTGTCTTTTGTTTATTTTTATCACCATAACCAAACGAAAAAGCCTTCTGTCTCTGAGATTATCTATAGCCTGTCACTCGGTAAAAATTGGGCCTATTTATCATTCACTGGCGAGGAAAAGTGTGTGTAAAATTGACAATAAAAACTGTCACTTCAATCAAACTGTCATCAATATATTTTCACTATTGAAGCTCACATATAGGAAATAGATTCACTCACTAATGAAGGCGGAATGTTCACTAAACAATTAGGCCTATTTTTACACCTTTATCAACATAACAATCACACTTCTCTTAAAAAACAACGCAATACACCGAAAAAAACACACATTACTTCCTAATCAATAATCTTCAAATCGTATTCAACGTTTATCCTCCTCTAACGAGATCACACAGATGAAATCACATGCACTTGTTGTTGTTGTTGTTGTTGTTGATTCGTGTTAGCGTGTCCGGAATGTCCTCACCGCGCGTCGGTCAGACGTTCACTGACGTCTAGCAGGCAGCGTGGTCGCTGGATGCGACACAACGCCGACCCCCTCTACCCCCACCAAGTCGCAGCTCTTCCCCCTCTCCGAGGATGTCACCAGCACAACGAACCACAGCGAACAGGGCGGGGACGATGCGGACAGATTATTGGATGTGAGCGACACAGGTATATGGAGACAGATGGTAAGTGGGGGTAAGAGGACAACGAGACACCCTCTCCTGTGGATGGAATAGTTATCATGTCATAGTCTGTAATAGCTGTCAATAGGCCTGAAGAGTTTTTGAGTTGCGTGATACAGGTTATATGGAGATGGATTGGTGAGTGGGGGGAGAAAGACAACAATACATACTCTATATGGGAGGCTTATAGACATGTCGCATCAGCTGGTAATAGCTGTCAATAGGCCTGAAGAGTTCTGTGGATATCTTCTTTGTATTGATGGATGTAGGCGTGTAATTATTGTAAACATATAATTATGTGGATATCAGGCTTGATCAGATATAAAATTTTATTTTCGAATTGAGAATAAAATAAAAATAACCTTTGATGACAGTTAACCTTATATCAGTTCTAATCAGCCAAATATGAATTTCGCAATTATAAAAAACTGATAGCAATTTGATATAACATGACGTATTTAGTTATCAGGCCTGACTGTAATACTGGCTGTTTAGGATCCAACAATTTCCTCAAAACCATATCCAATACAATTGGCTAAAACTATTGATAGTTACATTGGCACGATAAGTTTGGAATTCAGTCAAAGTATACGATTGATCGTTCAGACCTGAAATAGGCCTATAAAATATTCACATTATAGTAAATATGGTTGCTATAAGTTGATGATGATAATCACCGAATCTATGGGAATATCGTAAGCGGAGGTCTACAGTCTGCCTTCTCAAAGTGTGGCAGCAATTAATGTGGTTTAAAACCACGACAGTGCCATTGCAAACAATTAATAGAGGATAAGACGAGATCAACGTCAGTGTGAGAGAGACAGACAGAGTCTGAGTCTGCACACTATAAGCTCCTATATAACAGAGGGAAAAAAGTTCCCATCAGGAGGATTTTCCAAGAGAAATGATCATGAATCCTTAAGGGGGTGCATGCACTATGCTTATAAATGTAGGGAAATTCATTTTTACTAATTTTTCTATGTTAACGAAAAAATGTTATTGAATGAAAAGTATATCAACTCCAAGACAATTTCATGCTCTTTCATGGATATGACATATATTTCTGTGAATTTTGGATCACTGTCATCTGCACGATCAAATGTTAATTATGTCATTTCAATCGGATGAAATTGGAAGATTTGAAAATCTACTCGTGCCATTCTCATGGAAATTTTCCACATCTTCCTATTGTTTTCCGAAATAACTATCGAACCGATGTCTAACAGAAACAATCCCAACCTACTCTGGTTTAACAACAATTAGTTTGAGTCCATTGGTTGTAGGCCTATTGCCACACAAAATAATGATAATAAAGAAATGAAACCAGCTTTTTTTGGTATAGCAAAATGGAAGCCTTCGCTATACACTCATGAAATGAGTAAATATGGAGAGTACTCTGAAAATGATCAAGTCCTAATTCCAGTAAAAATCACCTTCACCTAAAAGCATGCCATACTTAAAGTTCTACATTTAATTGTTGACTACGCATTTGGCATCTGTTATTTATTATTGGAAGATCAGTATACATATAGCTTCGTGTGTTGTCGTCACCATGGACCAAATGGTGGAAAGATGCTGTGTTTTTATTACCTAGAGATGACATAGTGCCAACTTGACAACGTAAACAATAGAAGAACATTTGGGAGTTGTATAAAGACATGCCACAACATACGCGTGTTTCGAAACGAAGCCAATTTAGAACAGATGAAAATTAAACTTTATAGCCGCAAACATTTAATAAATGTATTAGCTTTGAATAACACTATGTAGGCCCTATACATTTTAATTTATGATTATTTTTATGTCTCAGTATGGTTTTTGATTATATATTATACCGAAACCACATGTGATACATACAATATAGGAAATTTTATGTCTTCAAAAGTATATGTTTCCTTTTAAATTCTGAAAATATTTCAAAAGTATGGCAAAAAATGTGTCAAAAACTATAGTTTACACGATAACTGAATAAAAAAAGTCACGTTTCTAATAAAAGTTCTTACTTTTTTTTCATTGAACAGGCCAACTCAGAAACTCAGTTTCTGTCATGTTCATAATATGTACACCTTTAATGTGAATGGATATCAATGTATTGATAGAAAGAGAGAGAGAGAGGGAGAGAGAGAGAGATTTTCCCTCTTTTCTCTCTTTTCTCTATATAAAGACGTTTTAAGAATGCCATACCGAATTATTATTTTCAATAATATAACCTACCACTATACAGGCCAATATCGATAAATTGTCTCAGTTCTGACTTGTTGCTGCACTTTGCAGGTTGAGTGAATGAATAGGCACATCATTCGCTTTTTGTTCCAAGGAAGTGAGTTGAAACAGCCTCTTGAGTGAAATATCTCTACGTTCCTCTCCCTCTCCCTTCCACATTCACACTCTCTCTCTCTCTCTCGCTTGCGACTTACAAGGCGTGAAAAGGAATGGAAAAGCAATGCATGATAACGTACAATCTCTATCAGTCCCTCGTTATCTTTCTGCAATGCAGATCATCGGGGACAGGATATGAAAGCCTATAGCAAGTAATTGTTACTTACTTCATATAATAAATACGAGTGAGTGGATGGCGAAGCGAAAAGGCGTCTTACGCTTGACTGGGACTAATCTTAACGTCCGACAATGACCACTAAGGAAGTTGACCGGAATAATGACCCATATAGAAACGTATAAAAGAAATCACAATGCAATGAAACAATAAGACAGTTTTTGAAGATTTCTTTTTAATTTGGAATAATAAATCAGATTAAAATATATGTAATAGACTGTTTATTGTAACGATACAATTATTTCAGACAATGAGATTCTTTTGTACGATTAAAGATGGTCGAGATGCATGATCAAATATGAAGGTGGGATGCAAATGGAAATGTTGTGTCACAATAAGTTTCACCAGAAGAACATGACGTATGTAATCACAGATTATGCAATCAATCGAAATATTCTATAATTCCTTCGTTGCATTAATTTTTTAGTTACATGCTTTTCATTCCATTATGACACTTATACTTTGATGAACAATCTGAGATGATTTTATTGTAATGTATAATCCCAAGTCTAACTTTGATGATTCAAAATTTGTTGATCTGCAGTGTTTGGACTATACAAAAGATTCGTTTTCTCTTTTGATCCAACTTTTAATTTCCTCTATATATTATGACGTAGCCAGTTACAGATACTTCAGTTCTTGAATCAGCTTCTATAGTTCATATAGAATTGAGAAAAATAAAGTCCCTTTTTCTATTTTATTGAATAATTTCTTGAAAAGAATGCAAACACATTAGCTTATAGCCTATTACATTATTATATTCCTGCGATTATTCCATTCTTATAATATGAATAATTGTTTCTATGTCAATGAGTACAAGAATTACTATGTACTTTTTTTAAATACATACAAATTTATTACAGATAATGGATCTGAAGATATTTAATTTCGCGGCATTTTCCTTTATGTCAGTACAAATGCATAAAACCAATGACTGATGGTTTCTTGATATTAAAGTCATCAATATCTTACACATTATTATTTCTTCTCAACATGAGTTTTGTTCTCTATTAAGCCTACAGAATGACATGTGCTGAGGTATTATGCTATTATAGATTCAATATTAAT
Source organism: Brachyptera putata (assembly GCA_907164805.1). Taxonomy (NCBI): domain Eukaryota; kingdom Metazoa; phylum Arthropoda; class Insecta; order Plecoptera; family Taeniopterygidae; genus Brachyptera; species Brachyptera putata. Next base: position 8,042,536 of record OU015471.1, on the reverse strand, counting down.
AACCCAGTGTCCCTATTAGGTTATAGCATCTAAGAGAATCAGAGAGAGAGAGAGAGAGAGAGAGAGAGAGAGAGAGAGAGAGAGAGAGAGAGAGAGAGAGAGAGAGAGAGAGAGAGAGAGAGAGAGAGGAGAGAGAGAGAGAGAGAGAGAGAGAGAGAGAGAGAGAGATAGAGAGAGAGAGAGAGAGAGAAAGAGAGAGAGAAATAGAGAGAGAGACTAAATCTAAAGAGAAGAGCCGCGATCGTATTATTCTACCCCCCCGATCTCTTTTAGATGTAACTATACTATAAAAGCAGACCACAGAAATCTCTTCCTCAAGATCAAGGTAAGAATTGTAACGTCTATCGTGTGGTTCATGTTTTTACCGCAAGTGGTGGCGGCGCTTGACGCTGATCAAATAAAATAAATTGAACCTGTTCAAGAATGGAACAGTGTGGAAAATAAATGAGTGTATATAAAACACGATCGGCCCGTGAGAAAACCATGATGGCTGAAAAACACGGCAACTCTTTATAGAGATAATTTATTTATTTATTAAATATTTTTTCAGTTTTATGTATAAATGAGAATTTATTCGTATTATCAAACAATTCTGCCGAATAAGTATGTAGCCTATATATAATATTTCATATATATAGTTATATGGTCAATTTGTTGGCAGAAAATGAGAATTTATAGGCCTACAGTATTCACTATTCAGTTGGGCTGAACAGGAATGGTGATTAGGGCCTACGTTGGATGAATTTAGAGCAAAGTGTGTTATGGTTTATATTTATGAAGAAACAAAATGAACCATTCAATGTCAAACAACATTGAATAACTATCACAATTACCCAACAAACAAAGTACAAAATACAACAAAAATCATCAAATAATGATTATTGATAAATTATGATTATCACAGAAAATTGCTGGCGAACCTCATAAGAGCTTGCAGGAAATTAAAACCCTTATAACCAAACAAGTTTCAAAAATAATATCAAATGAATATTATTATTATTGAATTTCTGTGATTATTAAATATTATCACGATGCATAAATTGAAATGTTATAGAGATCAGATGACAGATGATAATAAGAATATTGTATACTAAGGAAGTTATGTATAACTTATATATTTTCTTTCTCCCCCTGCTGCTATTAACATCCCCTATACAACGCCTCCACCCTCACGATATAAGTGTCCGTCACACGGAGTGATCGCGTCAGTAGGAGTTGTATTAGACATTAAGTGTTACTTCGCACTTCTCAGCCAACTCTTTCTCCGTCTCTCAGCCCCGTTCACATACGAGCTCCTAACATAAGCCAGCCCCGTTCACATACGAGCTCCTAACATAAGCCAGCCCCGTTCACATACGAGCTCTTATCATAAGCCAGCCCCGTTCACATACGAGCTCCTAACATAAGCCAGCCCCGTTCACATACGAGCTCTTATCATGAGCCAGCCCCGTTCACATACGAGCTACTATCATAAGCCAGCTTCGATCACAAGAGAGATTCGATCACAAGCCAGCTTCGATCCCAAGCAATAGCTTCGATCACAAGCTAGCTCTATTCACATAGGAGCTGCTATCACAAGCCAGCTCTGTTCACATAGGAGCTGCTATCATAAGCGAGCTCCGATCACTAGCGAGCTCAAGCTGAAGACAGAGTCGTCCGCGATGAAAATAAGATCACTTTCAATAAAGAACACAGATTATTTTGTTGATTCGAGGGAATAATTGATGAGGAATCCTATAAATTTTTACAAAGATTGATAATAATATATTACATATCATAGTGATAGATCGAACTAATTAAACTCAATTTTGATGTTTCTGTTGAGAATAATTTCAATTCGAATGTGTTGAATTTTTAAATATTCGAAACCAAAAATAGAATCAAAAGTTGAAAATTGAAAATTAGAATGAGTGATGATATTGGAAAATGGCTCCATGGTGGAGGTGCCAGGTTAAATTATATCCCAAGTGAGATTATTTTTAAATTCAATACGCTCCTTCGTTATAGATTATTGATGATTACGAGTTGACAAAACGTTAACTTAAATCCGAATCAATAAACATTACTTATTCGACGTCGATTTCCACTATTAAATCAACAAACATGTAAATGATCATATTAATCATTATAGGACCATATTATAATATGAAAGATTGAACCAGAAGGCAGTGCCGCCTGTTATTTATAATCGCCTATTAACTTATGTAGCGATGTAGAGAATACGAGCCAGCGTTTCGTGACGCTTTGGTGGGCTGTGAACAAACTTCAAGCACCCTCCATTAATATCGATATCATTGCCCTCGCCTTGTCATAAAGAGATTGGCATTTAATTTGGCGACCAGTCACTCCGGGCCAACTTACACAGTTTCAAAACAATCTAGAAAATATATTTCGAAATGAAAAAATATATAATATATTAAATGAAACCACACCTTCTAATAACTATAATAATATACACTAGAAACAAAAGTCCTTTCTTTTAAATTAGTTTCCTCCTACACACTATAACGGTCAGGCTACCTGAGAGCAAATTCTTGTGGTTTAGGAATTGTAATAAAAAAAGATTTAAAAAATGATGGGAATAGATCATGATGGCACCGCATCTATTGGATTATTCTAATTACTAACTTATGTGTGGTATAACTAAATAATAATAACGGCAATGCTGTGATTGTGAACGTTTCTTCATATAGCTTGTTAGTACCGCATAATTGTATGTTTTTGCTCGTCTTTTGATCTTCAAATCCGGGTTCTAGTATTTACCGGACAGCAATTAATATTTGAACGTTTTTTTCAGGCTCGCATTGAAGGCACGCATGCAGTAAATGGAAATATAGAGTAATTATCGCTGTATTTATTTCAATGATTCATCAAACAAGAACTAACGACGCTCGAGCGTTATGAGAATGATTGAAATAAAATTTGTCGTGAAAGGTAATAATTTACTTCTTCATCAATGAATATGATCACATTGTAATTTTGAATACACTATTATTGGAGACATATTCATGAATCAGATCAGGAGTACTGTACTCTTTTATACAATTATAGTTGATTTAAACTATAAACTTTTATAACTGAAATCGATAAGAGATAATTATAACCGATTGAATTGTAATATCGTTCTCTGATAATAAATTATTGAACAAGAGAATAATTCGAACAATACGTACATTACATAATTATTATATATAGGCTACTCATAATGGTTTCAAAATTATTCCATAATTTTATGCAATAATCATGATCATGAAAGAATGATAAGTTTGATATTGATATTTGTAGGTATAATTTAAAAAATAGTTTTCTGTATATATATATATATATATATATATATATATATATATATATATATATATATATATATATATATATATATATATATATATGCCTATATAGATAAATGATCACAATCTGGTAGGTATCCATTGAGAAGTATCCACTATAACATCGACCGATATATCGAGAATTATTCGTGTAGATAGGCGTAGCCCCACACGACAAGTCCCCAGCTAATATACGATTCAAATCACAAGAAAGATCCACGCAAGTAAAACAGTGTCTTAGCTCATCCAATATCACGGCACGGCATATACCTCCAAGTCGTGTTATCGAGTCGAGGGGCGAGAAGGAGGAGGCTTTACTTCACACACGCAAACCACTCATCATCATGTGGACAAAAATCAATCTCGTTTTCTTCTCATCATTTCATTCTCTCTCTCTCTCCCTCTCTCTCTCCTTCTCTTTCTCTGTGAGACGGTTTTCGTTTATCTCTGTCCGCTTTGGCCCTTGTGTGATGCTCGTTTGGACCCCCTGTAATTATCTTCTCGACCCTTCATTTATGTCTCGAGTTCTTTTTGTTTTTCTTCGAGTTGTCTTATGTGTGGTGAGTATGTGTTTATATAGTCTGGATGTGTCGTGAAAAACTTACTTTCAGAAAACTGATCACCGAATATATATAGAACAGGATACAATAATTATATGCAATTTGGTTTTTATTAAAATACTGTTCGGTACTTTGTAATTTTTCAAACTTTTTTTATAAAAAGTATAGAATCTGCTCATAGATTTACATAATACGTTGATGATGTTTCACAAAAAAATGAGAGAATCAGAAAAAACAGATCGATTTTATCTACACTAATATACATAATTTAACATTATGAAAAACATTGAATTTGATACGAGATGCATAATTCTCCTCCATCTCTTATTTTCCCACTATTCTCAAACTATGGCAATAGTGATATTTCTTAAATTCATTATGGGTTTAATGTCGGACTGTACTGATGACTATCAACAATAATACATGTTTGAAAATCGCACAGGAGTTAAGTATATGTCCTATAATTACATAACTGTGAACCATTCACTGTTTCACTTAAGCCATCTCATTTACTTTCCAATCTCAGAAATTCCGAACGGATTGAAGGAAAACTCTGAGAATCTTAATGTTCTCCTTGAATACATCTATTCGTTTCGATGTATTCCGTGTCACATTTGTATAAAGTACCAATCACATTTTCCTCAATAACATTCATACCTACATGAAGATGTTACACATCATAACCCATCATCGGGTAAAATAGTTACAAACCTCAAAAAACACATAAAAAATCAGCTCATTTTGTACAACCCCAACACCAAACTTCAATTATATTGTTTCCTTCATTTAGTTGTTGATGTTGGCTTGTTCTTCGGTTGTATTGTGTCCGTGTTTACTGCTTGGGCCTGTGAGATCGAATGGACTCACGACCTCATTATGGGGGACGTGGCGCTATAAACGGGCCTCGGATGCATGGCTCAGATGATGAGAAACGAGCAGAAGGGTGTCGTAAAACCTGGTCAAACTCACCACTACATGCGAACATGGCTCGGCCATCTACAACAACCTTCACACGGTACAAACTTAATGGCTCTAACAAAGATGCATATCTGATATATATAATTGATATTTCATTTCGAATCTCATGTCATATTATATATAAGTATAAATGTAGTAATTAATTTTATATATGTTTGAACTTATATATTTTTTTATCATCCAAGATCACTTGTTTCATGTGTCATATCTTTTTGTTGTTGTTGTTTTTTTATTGAAATTTTCATGGAAAAGATACATACATTCCACACTAGAGCTCATCAAAGCATATTTGGGCTTGTCTGTGTATAAAATAACAGCACACAGCACACAAACGTGAATACAAAATAAAATGTCAAAATATAGTTACAATATATATATATATATATATATATATATAATATATATATATATATATATATATATATATATATATATATTTATATATAGGCCTATATATTCATATAAATATATTTACAGATAGACCTGTGGGGCATACATCGAATTATTTATTCTCTATAAAGAGTGAATATATAAATAAATAGCCTACTTCTTTCACCGATAATTTTCTTCTCACAAATACCAGACTTGACAAAATCGAAATCAATCACCCCAGTATTTCAAGCAACTTCTGTATACATAATATGCTTCCTCGAATAATGCATGTATACCGTTACACGTATACTGTGGTTTATTTCCAAATGTCCAAGCCTGTTTTCTGTCTCCCAAGTCACCGGCACTCAAGTCACCGGGCAGGAATAAACTCGCTCCCGTTCGAGCGTCCCGACGTCGTCGACGACATGCGAAGACAAACGACGTGTGGACGACGTTGTGTCGTTGAGACGGCGGTGTCCGCGCGGGAGGTCCAGGTTCGTATCCCGGTCGGGACGTCTGAACAGTGCCAACAATCACATGTTCCGGGCATGTGGCATTTGTCATTGGTAGTTGGTAGCCTTCACACACACACACACTAACACATACCACGTTATGATATTGTATACTAGGAAAACGAAGCATGTGCGTTGTGGGATGAGCGATAATTCATAAGAAATATATTGGGAAAAATGGTAAAGGTAAACCTTTGAAAAATGGTGAATCTTGATTTGGATATATTAATTCACTGCATAGATGATTCATCTCTTAATGATATCAATCATTTCACGAATTATAATTGGTTTCAACCTGTTTATCATCTTTTAAAAGCTGTCTTGAAGATTTCTTCAATTGATGTAAGAAAATACTACTATCAAATTCATTTTCAAAACTGCTCTTCTAGTACAAGTGAATCTTTGGAATAATGTGTCAATCGTCAATCCTATCAATCGGTGTCAATCATATGCTTGAATTCCGTAAAAGTTTTAATTTGTTGGAAGTGAATATTTTTTTTCCACATTTTTCCTTCTAGGTTATTTTTATTAGAGTTTTCAAAATTTCGAAATTCTTCTCAAAAGTGGTTCGACTCAAAATTACACAGTATTAAGTTAGATTGTGACACATACGTGTATGCCAAGTTCCAATAACATATTTATCCTCGTTTGATCTGTGGAAGGAGAAAATAAATCGTTCATTTCAGGTAAGGTAAAATTTAGACTTCGCTTAATTCATCCAATGAAGGAAGAATTAAAGTACGACTCGCTGTCGGATATGTTTAGAACCGTACCTGAGAAGAGGAGATATAGGCCTATGAAGCATTCGAAGGCAAATGGTGCATCACCAGAATGCAATATATCATTGGATAGGCAACACAGCGATTTAGAGCTGCGATGCAACCAGTCATGTATCAAAAATAAAAATAATCTGCAGTTATATCGTGGTACAAATTACACTACTTCATTATTTATTGCACTACGCATTCAACGTTCATTTGAAATCATATACTTTATATGAACCTTTTATGCATAAAAACAGAAATCATATAAGTGTTGACGTAATTATTTCGCGCAGCATTTCTTCTGGATACATTGAAGTTGTCTATGTATAGAAGATATCTCGCACTAATTGGTAGAATGCAGTATAGAGTACACTACTCGATCTACATCGTATACTCGAGCTCACAATATTCCGATTCACAATATAATTCGTACTTCAATCACCAAGCAAAACTTAAAGATCCAAAAGTTCACTCTCATGTTTCTTATAGCTCTGAGTTAATGTCTGCATTAGGAATTAGGAATTATATTTTATTGTTTCAGTCAACGTTTTCAACCATATTCAATACTCTGATGTATTCAAGAAGAACATTTTTTTTTTATAATTGTGAAATAAATGTAGAATTACATATAAGATCAAGATATCAACGTTGAACTTGTCATATTTGTGAAGAACTTCAACTTCGCACGAATAATTACGACTTTACTGACTGAGCCATCATTAGATAATAGGTCCATATCCATCGACGATGAATACCTCATGGACATGAAGTAACTTGGAATATGGTATCAGACGAATTTTGAAGTTTTGTTCATCGATTCATGAGCGAATAATATAATGAATCATTGTGAAAAGGTTGTTTTTCAGAAAAAATCGGTCAAAACGGATTTTCCGGAAAAAATCGGAAAGTATGGAATTCCCCATAAGAATAGGCCAGGGGAGAATACTTGGAATTTTATTTTTTTCAAAAGCTCTCAAATTTATCTGAGTGTGGGAAGAACTATCATACACATTTTAAGCGACTTATGGAACAATCGGATGTGAAACAACGAAGAAAACTCATTTTTAATGTACTTTTTTACACATCAATTAAAGCAATTAAGAAAAGCAATTAAGAAACTATTAAATGTGAGCAACAAGTGTCACCAATAATTAAAACGTTTAAAATCTGTGATGGATATGAAGAAGGCACTGGTTTAATTGTTTGGAAACCAAGGTCCATACCAACAGACAGCCGCGGTTTTTAACCTTTGAAGTGATCCATGGCCTGTATATGTACATTGAGCTGACCAAATGTTCTTAATTCTACATTTCCATACTTCTAAGCTCATCTCACAACGCATATAAGGCGTTTTTAAAACAGTAGTGATATAGAAATATCAGTAATAATAAAATAAAGTCGTCAGGTGTTGTGATATATGAGGCAGTCAAGAGAAAATAATATGTGAATAATCCAGCCTAACGCCCCAAGAAAATGGTACAATTTTGTTCAACAAAAATTTGAATGAACATCTTTCAGAAACTGATTGAAAGTTGTAATTTCTTCAATCAATTATGTATTTTTGTTGAAATGTTGATCCATCAGATTGAAAATTTATAGGATTGGTCCATGTTTGAAAGTATTTCACAATTGTGTATCTATAGAATATAAGTTACTGACATAAAATAATTGAAAAATCTTGATTCAATTATTCCAAAATTGAAAAAATAATAAAATCATTTTTTCATCATAAAAGATAAATTACTGTTAAACAATAGGTATATTATATAATAGCTTTTCTCTTAATATTCCGTGCTCACATAGGCTAATACTTAGGCCTATAGTGTGTTTAAAACTAAACAATTACTTTATTCAGCAGCAAAGGAAATTGTCTAATTTCCGTTATTCAGTAGTTTATCTAAAATAGAGCGCGATCATTGTGTTGGTTATAACGTGCTTGTATGTGCATGCATGACGTCACAATATCCTGGGTCCTGGGTTCAAGCCTCACGCAACACAGTGACGTCCCCCCTATACCCCTCATCCCTACCCCTCAATCTTCTCCCAATCATGTCAAACCTAGATCGTTATGAAACTATACATTTTTTTCAATTTTCACACTCAACAAAATCAATTAACAAATATATGAAAAAAATAACATGAAAAAAAGAGAGAAAAATGATTATTATCATTATTTTCTAGATAACAAACAACAAAATTAGATTTTCACAATTCCCACAAAACCACCAAAAGTGGCCTTAAATCAATTTAAATTTATGTCATTTTATTCCTCATTATTATTACAGTTGTATAAACAGTAGGCTCCGTCGAACATCAATTCGAATACCCCGATATTTTAAAATCGATATCAATATCGAATCGAATAAAGAAAGTAGTGATTATAATCACAGTGGAAATTTGAAAAGCTTGGTTTGGATAGCAAATTTCCATTCAATTCGTTGATGAATACAGAAGTGAATAAATGTTATTGTGCCGCCCCCATGGCTCAGTCAGTTATCGCTAGCGGTAGAAACTGAAGAACGGGAGTGGGTTCGAGTCCATGGGTTTTTGTAAACGTCCTTTCATCTCTCATCACTTCATCGTTTCATCATCACCCGCCCATTCGTATCCCCGTTTAACCTAGCTGTTGGTGGGGTCGTTAAGCAGCATCAAAAATAAATGTAATTGTTATATTTTTTGACTCGTGTAGAGACCAAGCGTTCTATGCGGGGATATCGTTCAGCTGACAGTCGGTTAGTCGGAACGAAATGTGATTTCGGTCGTCTTCAAGAAGGCTGTGTTTTCAGTGATTGTTATGACACGACACGAGTGCCGACTTACGCAGCTCATCCATCAATGCCATTTGTTGCGAGGAAAAGAGAGGAAACGATGTAAAACAATACCTCATTAGGCCAATACTCGAGCTGAACACCCTTTTCGTACGCTGTTGGAATGTTTTGTTTTACTATAGGAAAGCGCTAGATTGTGCGCGTTGAATTGTAGTGTGATTGTTCTACCTTCTCATTGGAAAAAAAACATTCAGAAACCGATGTCTTCAAAATAATGAATGAATAATCTATGAGTTGATGAATAAATAATGCTAAGGCCTAAATTGAAGAAAAACTGAAAATATTTTCCGTCCTCGAGCTATGTATCAATAGTTGATAACTGCCATTTTCTCTTCCTTTTGCCAACAAAAAATTTGAAGAAATAAACTGATTACCTTACCTCGTACGTAACCTATACACACCTACATTTACCTAATATATTGTGCACCCTTGAAAAATAACCTCACATGACATTTTGCACATCTATAAATACTGACACAAGAAATATGGTATAACTTAGTGATGATGAAACATCTGCGAAAAAACTAATAATAAGGGAGGATAATGAGTCTTAACTCCAAGCAGCAAGGATTGACTTCGTATTGAATAGATAACCACAGCAAAACATAAATTGTTTCCCAATCACGACTATGAATGGAAGTAGGATCGTTTGGACGGGTACCACAAGGGCGATCTCACCACTAAAAAAATATATATGGAGAGAAATAAAAAGAATATAAGAATGAAAAAAAATAGAAAGGAATATGTAGAAAGTAAAAAAGTATATGAAAGTATGAAAGAATAAGGAGTATGAAAGTGATAGAGCATAAAAAGAAATATATACCCGCGATTTCATCTCTGGGACTCATCCACTTTTGGAGCAATATCAAAAGAAAATTCAAATAGAGTCGCATAAAAGAGCAGCCGGTAAATAAATTCGACTCGAAACTCTACAACAAATCTATACAAAGCCATTGGGGAGTCAATTTCCATTAGGTTTTAGATTAATTGGCTTGGTTATGTTCTCTACAGACACACATTACAGTTTGAAAAGTATATTGAAAAGTTACATTGACCCTTTTGGGATGCTGAATTCCATCAACAGATCAGTATTCAATGGCTTTAGAAATCGACGGCGAATTCCATATGGAAGACAACCTTTGGTATTATACGTAATGACCAATTTATGAAGTGCAATTTTCGAACATACCTTTTACGTATTTAATCCTTACCAAAAACATACATTACATTCATTCCTTCATTCTATCCAAATCAACCAGATGCATGTTTCTATACCTCATATATAAGCCTATTCATTCATTATTCAAAATACATATTAGAAAATGGATTGGGAAGGAACTTCTGTATGAAATGTCATCACATTATTCAATAAAATGGTAATTTCCTTACTTATCGTAGCTGGACCGAACCTATGTTCGATGTACGATTTTTAAATAACCTGTCCTAACAGATATATGATAATTAAAGTATATGATTATAATAATGATGATAATAATAATAATTCATTTTCCATAGTATACATTTGGTAATATTATGTTTTGTCGAATGTATATAAATATATTTACAGTTTGAAGACTGAGCAGATTTACAGTAGAAATTATATTTATTAAAAATTCTTCATTTATAGGCCTACACGGTATTACCAAAGTGAGAGTAGCTCTAACTGACAGTTTAGAGTTGTTGTCACCATGGTTACCCATACTATTTGATCTCACCAACTCTCAGATAAAGGCTAACTGGACTTGGTAATTCCGGTCCTGAGAATAGTAGATATTTTTCATTCAAATGTTCAATTTTGCACAAATCGGTCGTGCCAACTGATAATCAATGAATCAAGCACTAATAAGCAATTGATAACTCTCATTTTCGTCCTCAACCTATTTTCGAATAATTAGTAGTTATTAATCGATTAGTAAAACCTTCTCAAAGTGCACTAATTCTGGAGAGCCTGAACACTTTTTTGAAAAACTTTCAACTTCTACAAGATTCTACATAGAGACAAACAACATAATGTTATACCAAATCAGCCAATAATGTAAACGATAGGCTACTGTCAGGTGACGTCACATCATGCACTCATTGTTGGAGGAGAGAGACAACAATAACCACCAACTCACATTTTTAACCATCATCAACCATCTGCTCCAATTTAGCTGTCACCAATTCACAATTTGTTGCTATGGAGACGATTGTTAGTCATAAGTATGAAATCATATAGTTATACACACTCACACACATATATATATATATATATATATATATATATATATATATATATATATATATATATATATATATATATATATATATATATATATATATATATATCAGAAGGGGTGATTTTCTTCACATTCATTGCACCACGCCTACAAGTTGACTCTCGACTCCTGCTTTCAGCTCGTCGCGGTTCTGGACTAAAAGACATGTTGTAAAGTGGGAAGATGTGAGAGAAGAGCTGGAGTTAAAAGGGAGGTGTGCCACTGTGTGGCCGGCCAGAGTCGCCACTCTGGAGTGAAATTAGCCATTAACTCTGTGTGATGGATGAGATGGGATGGGACGGGAAGGAGGAAATGGAAAAACAAGACTGGAAAATAAAATCTATTTTATTGCACTTTGAAGAAACAACAAATACACAGATGCAACTATGTTTCTGATATACAAGACATCCTTCATTCTTTCTTCGAATTTGTGGACTTCTAGCTCGCTTACCTTTCCTTCATTCTATTGTCGCTGTGGATAGAATATAATGACCATTCATTCTATCCCACATCACAATGCAATGAATAGAAATCTACCTTTTAATTATTTAATACATCTGAATGAATGAATTGAAAAAAAAAATAATAATCAACGTTTAGTTTTTTTTTTCAAAAACATAATCGTATTCGAAGAACAATACTTGTCCAAAAATGATAAGAAGTTGATCCCGATTTCAGAAAATGACCAATAATTGTAAATTTACCAATAACTCTTCATCCGAAGTTTTACATGACAACTGGGCTATCACGACTTTCATCCATAACGCGAATAACTATAGCGTTTTCCTGGTTACATTGATAACTTGTTATATAAATGAATATCAATGTTTTACATCTACCTGTTGTTTGAATTTTTGTATATATGTGGGAATATATAATATTTTTTCTCAATTTGTTATCAAACCTCATTAGCGCTCGTACGTTTCGACACATGAATACTTTCAGAATACATTAATATCTAAATCAGGAATAGAAACCATCTGTGAACAAGACATAACATAATAAAAGATAATTTCTTCATCTCCTGTATCCTAGTCAAGTATGAACAGTTAATTGAATTTGCGCACGCATCATACACAGCAATATGTGATCGCTTCAGCTACCAAGGCTATCCGGGCTGAGTGTTGATAAATGATGTCCAGCAATTCATCATGTGGTTTGACGCGACACTGATTCTCCCCCTCCCCCCTCCTCCTCTCTCACCTCCCCTCCTATCATTCCTACTCCCCCTCAGGCCGCTAATGGAGTGGAAAATACGCTGCATGGTTTTGTTGCATTATTATAAGCCTATACGATACAAAACACAGTTTTCCATTAGGTAAAAAAAGTAATCCATGAAAATATATATACAAAATTAGAATAAATATATTCTAAAATTAAATTATGTGTGTTGTACGGTAGACTCTTCTTAAAATTGAATTTTGAACGTAAACAAACAAACAAATTAATTTCTCCTCTCAGCGGTGTGGGGGAGGGGGGATGGGTGTTTCACAATGTATTTTGAAGTGAAATGATGAAAGAACACTATTAGTGATATCATGGATTACATTCCGTATAGATTTTAGTGAATAATTAGACAATTAATTGAGTATGAAAATTGTAATTGTAGACTGTAACTGTTTGTGTAATTGTTGTAAATTGTGAGTATAATAATTGTAGATATAATCTTGAGGAAATCTCAAATAATACCTATTTCAAATGGCTACGTCTTAAATCATGAATGAATGAGTTACAAAGAATTTGAATAATTGAAATCAATTTCTTCCTATGAATTCTCCAATTCAATTATTCAATCCTTCAATTTTATCATTTTGAAAGTTTACTCAAATTTCAAAATATCTCGTCGAAATGTTAAAAAATTGTCGAGCAATAACTTATTTCCATTTCCCTTTTGGTCTCCCACCCCACAACGATTCTCTTCGTATTTGACATAGCTAGTAATTAAAACGATCAGAAAAAACAATTCAATTTAATTCCCGTCATGATAAATGTTTCCTTCGTGCCATCACAATACCACTTCCCTCCACTTCTCCATCAACAACCTCTTCTACAGCGTCGTTGTTGACCTCTATTAGATAAAAACTTATAATTTTTCAATTAAATCTTCGATACGAAATAAATAACCATAATTCGTTTTGTTCGTTTTTCGTTTTCCAGCTCGCAACAAAGAGAATGTTATCGACGAGAAGCAGTTGATCCCGGCAGGGGTCTTTGGTTCGATAGTCTCCCGCTGGAGCGCGGCAAGGTCGGCGCCGTATGACGTCATATCTAGCAGACGGAGGATTGTCAACAGAAGGTGGATCAGATGTGGCTCCTATTTGGCTCAAGACATGCTTCTTTCGGGTGGGGTGGGGGGGGGGGGGGGGGGGGGGATGGTGGATGCCATGGCCGGTTCTTACATTGCACTGTTGAGGAGATTTTGGTATAGCAGAATAAATATGCAACAATGTTTCAGTAAAAAGGTCATTAAAAAGGTCAGTAAAAAGGACAATTCAATTCAAATTGTCGATATGGCCACATTTTTGAATTTCAACACTCACTTATATATATATATATATGATGAATAGTCACTTTTCGGAAATTTGCCCTTCCTTGAAATAACTGGTGGCTCTAAAAAACGCCGGGGGCTTCGACGTTTCGGCTGAAAACGTTCAGCCATCTTCAGGAGTCGTTGTAGGTGTGGTAGCCGGCAATCTTCCTCCGGCCCTCAAAGTCTACGCTACAGCATATATATATATATATATATATATATATATATATATATATATATATATATATAGTAATAACCTACTCTATAGTAACATTGTAGATTTTTAACATCTTGGTGTAATTGTCTTGGTGTACATTATCTTTATATGTGATTGAAAATTTGACTGTTTTGAATGCAGTTTCTTATTGTGTATCATAATACACAATTTGGTTTGATGACACGCTCCCACAATCATCTTCACTACGATCTCAAAATGAGCCTCCCTTTTAATTAAATCATGAATGTGATCAACAGTATCCTCTACAATTCCCAAGTTTATCGACTGTTTTGGTTTAGTTCTTCGATGTGTCGGCAATTCATCAGGCGATTGGCTGGTTGGCCGTTGTAAGAAGCGATTCACGGCCCCCCGGAGTCACTAAGATGATCCAGCAGGCTTTGAGAACGACACTCCAGGGGGCGCAGATATTTTGACCTTATCCCCTCATCCCCCCCTCACCCCATGTGGATCATAATAACCCCAGCCCCACCTACTTTCACGATCAAAAGAAAGAAACACGTAGTTTTTAATTAATTGATTTTACTTTTTGTTACATAGGCCTACAATGTGTCCTGGTGTAGCGTACCTTGTCTTCTTGAGTCCTGGTTTATAACACTCTCCACTGGTCAGTATTTCAACTTTTGGCACCATATTATATAGGCATATATATATAGGCCTATATATATAAATATATACATTGTATATTTCAACAAATTATAGGAAATTGCTCGCGCCTCTAACGTACTTATAAACTTACAGGGCCTAGACCTTTGAATAACCAATTACATGATTACATGATTAGTTTCGGTGAACGTAAATGGCGTGAAAGAACAGAATAAACGGATGACCCTGATATAACGCCAAGATATTTACCCATAGGTTATCAACGATGCCTTATCACTGGCTAAACACGAATGGTACGAAATGACTTCGGTTGAGGTGTAAAGAAACTGGACAAATATAAAGAAAAACAGTTGAACAGTTAGCAGGAATGAAAGAAGAAGAATGAGAAGATCGAGCTAAGAAAAGAGAGAAGTGATTGTGATTGGCCAGGGATTGGCGTGGCGCTCGAGTTCGTAGATCACGAGGTTGGTGTTGATGGGAAAGTCATTAGTTGTTTGATGGAGGAGGAGGTGATGACGGGTGGGCGGGGGTGGGAGGGGGTGGCTCACATGAATTCACCCCCGCTGATGTCTTTTCGTGTGAGCGAAAGATCGATTTGTGTTAGTGGACGACGCGAACGCACAGGAAAAACAACGCATTGCAGTCTGTCCAAAGATCTCTCCTGCTGTTCACCCCCTCCCCCCTCCTCCCTCCCTCCCCCACCCACTCACACCGCCGGCTCTGTTTCTACTCTTAACAGTGATTGACCACGACTTCTGCTTCGGAACACTTCGATTGTTCGACGCCAGGGGTCGACAATGAGTCGATTGCGAATGATTCCAATCATCCCGTCAGGGGTTTCGGTCGATCGTGTTGTCTATTACGGTTGAACTGCAAAAGCGGTTGGCGACTAGAGTGCATGGGCGTCGGTTTAGTGAAATATCATCTTTTTAGTGATAATTCTTGAACGGTATGAAATACCAACATTCTAATATACAAGGGGACACAGATATTTTCAATACATTTGAGATGGTATAAGTATATAAACCATATTTAAGTCATATCGCATAATACACAGTTGAAAAATGTATTTTTCAGCTGTGTACGCTTAATGGAAGTTAAATAGTTCTAACTCATACCATCTTGAAGGTATACAAATTATCTGTATTCACCCCGTATTTAAAATTGGTTTCTCATACCGTTCGAAAGTTATTATCAGTAAACTGATATTTAGATCTCTAAATTGACTCCATTACACTGCTAATGATGAGTGAGATGTTATTTTATTAGGAGTTTAGGACTGTGTGGAGGAACCGGTCTATGGTTACTATACGGAACCATCCCAGTTTTCAATTATTTGGCAGAGGGGAACCGCGATGCCCTTTATAGTCAGGATGGACGACCATGGAATCGAACTCTGGTCTCCTTAGTCTTGGTTCAGTGCGCTAACGACTGGTCTACACGTGCCAGTATATGTTCTATATTCATGATCACTGTAACGTCGAGTAGTTTCTATGGGCCAACACTTGTGAACTGTGGATAATAATAACCGTAGTCAAGTCAAGTAACGTTTAATTCAAGTTTAATATAAGTTCTGATGAATTATATGACTTTAATGCTGTGTCCGTTTTGTTTCAGATAGTTTTGAAAAAGTTTATAAAACGACAAAATTTTCGTTTTTCGTTCTGCTCAGTAACGAAAATGAATATGTACCGATTCTGCGAGTTCCAATCTTGACATATTTGTTGAATATTTAAAACTTATGTGTTTAAATGTCTGACCAGCATATTCTGTGTAGCAACAAACACTCTACAAAATCAATAAACAAAATATAGTTCATGCAATGGATTTGATTAGAATTGAAAAAAAAACACCATCAATGATGAAGTATATCTTTAGACATAGGGCTAGTGAGCGAGAGAAAGAGAGAGAGAAAGAGAGAGAGAGAGAAGAGATGGAAAAGAGAGAGAAAGAAATGGAAAGAGAGAGAGAGAGATGGGAAGAGAGGGAAGAGAGAAAGAAAGAGAGTGGCAGAGAAGAAGATAGAGAGAAAGATTGAGAGAGAAGAGAGGGAAAAGAGAGAGAGAGAGAGAGAGAGAGAGAGAGAGAGAGAGAGCAAGATGAGAGAGAGAGAGAGAGAGAGAGAGAGAGAGCAAGATGAGAGAGAAAGAATAAAAAAGAGGGAGAGAGAGAAAGAGCAAGAAGAGAGAGAAAGAAAAAAGAGAGAGAGAGAGAGAGAGAGAGAGGGGGACAGAGAGGGAGCGAGAAGAGAGAGAGAGAGAAGAAATGCCGATGGAACGTGTCTGTCGGCAAGAGGGCGATGTGCCTACTCGAGCGACAAATCGTTCGACCCGAGAAGACGCCTTGTTTTGGGGACAAAAAGCCACGCGGAAACCGCTGATAATTTGTCAGCGTGTTCCTATGATATATTGCCAGTCGAGGATCAGAGGGCTGAGCTAATGTCTTGTGACCTCTACCACGTCTCAGCGCTATACACTCGACTTAATAGGATTTCTGTATCATACATCATTTATTTGCTGGATGTTTTTATCAATGTCACACTCTGTTAGGCCTAGTGGAGACCTAGCTTCTAATAACAAGGGATGATGATTTTATCGAATCGAAGTTCCACGTTATATTACTTTGATGAAATACATTTTTTTTGTCACCTGTACGGTTATAGATTTTTGATTGTCCATGGTATTTAATTGGATGAGCGATAGCAAGATATCCACCTCACTCTTATATATAGAGCTTTATGTGTTTTTTTTTTCTATTGGTTTGTAAGCACTGTGCAGGTCGCACGGTTTGACTGATCATCATGAAACCATTTTTGAGAAACATCACCTCGAAGATTCTGAAATCCCTCAAAGATTAGGCTGGTCGTAAAATTGAAAGAAAAATGAAATCTCTCTGGTTTAAAATTGAAAATCTTCACTCTCGAACTGCATTGCAGTCTAAGACTAATGACTAATGAGTACTCCTTGAGTTTTGCATACACACATATATGCATGTAAGCATTGCATACATGAATTGCATGTTTGCACGTAAACATGTGTGCTTTTTGTTAATTCAAATCATTTTCATAAGAAAATTCTCAAACAAATAACAGGAAAAAATAATAAGAGGCATTATTCTCATGACCTGCGAAATTTTAAATGGTACATGTGAAATGCGAGTCCATGGAAGTCGATCTAGCAGAATATCAGTGTGTTTGAGATAACTTCTGAACGGTATTAGATATCGAAATGCTGATAGAAAAGAAACACAGATATTTTTAATACCTTCAAGATGCTATAAGTAGTAACTATTCATCTCATATCGCCTGATTGCCACGCGTTTTCGGCTAAAAGAACACATTTTTTCAACCTTATACGCCTGACAATTATGCGATATGAGACAAATAGCTATAACTTACACCACCTCAAAGGTATTAAAAACATCTATGTTTCTTCTCTATTAGAATTTCGATATCTCATATCATTCAAGAGTTATCACCAAAAATCTGATATCCCGCTTAATCGACTCCCATGAACTCTTTACCAAACAAAAAAAACTAAAACACGTTTGATAAAATGGACGACATGAAATGTGTGACATTCTAGATCAAGTATACCCACCAAGAATAATATCATAACAATAAACGAACTTGTACCATGGGAATTTGTTCCTGTAAAAACCAAAAACCATCATGTATTTAACATGTATTTATCAATTGGTTCTCTGTCTTGTCTAACATTGTCCACGGTGGTCCTGAGTTTTAACAATAAATTATTGTTGTACCGTAGATAACATAATGAAAATCGCACCGAGGTACACAATGTAACGTCTGACTGTCTAACTATGTGATGGAAACGAAGAAGAAAGGTGGAACTGACTTGTTCTCATGGGGAGTGGTGTGTCCCCAACAGAGTGCTGATGTGACGAATCTTGGTACAGATACGTGTGATGGAAGCGGACCACCGGCATGGGACGCACTGTCGACCTAAACGAATCCGGGTTCGATTCGAGTTGAATACTTTTACGATTTATTCGGTATTAAACAAATCTTACTCACCTAATCCATCACTAAAGAGCCGTTAGAAGATTCAATGGGTGGTTGACTTGAGTACAAGAGACGTTGAGTGTGTATTCAGGAAATGGTTATGAATATATTTTTCTACGATTATTCAAGTTTGGATGGATTTAGTTTTGAAAGAATTGATAATCGATTTTTTTGAAATTAATAACAATAGGAACGAGTTGAAAAAACGATCTTTATGTTGATATTTTGTTGTATGCTGTGGATGTTAGATTCATGCAGTTAAAGGTGACTTATGTTGATGATAAAATTGATTTTTGACTTGTACGTATCTAGAAAAAATTGGTTTCGGTCATTTATAGTCGTACCATTTAAAATCATCCATTGAATGTCGGAAATACATGAATTTAACTCAAGTTGTTCTTAAAGGAACCACACAAAGTTCCAAGGACTGAAGGAGGTAGTCAAAATACTATTCAGTATCATGATAATGATAATATGTACAGTTATAGATGTTGATAAATACAATTTAAAAATATTTATATTCCGGTACTCAAAAGAAACGAAATGTCTGTGTGTGAATATAAAACTACTTGGAGAAAGCTTCAAGGATCTTACAATAAAGTACTAATCAGCTAACTTATAGTTGAGGTACGAGAATAACATACGTAATCAAGGGTGATAAAAACATAGCCCGTTAACTATAGCCTAATCTACTAACTATCAATTCATTAAACTGGAACTTAAAGTAATAAATAAGCCGCTGAATTTCCTCGACTGTAAGAAACCGTATCTGTTGTGACCGCGGTGACAAGTCAGCACCTGCCACTCAATACCAGAAGGCCGTGCGTTTCGTCACGCCCCCAATGATCTCGTCTCATTCAGTGACGTCACGTACGACTCCGGACAATCGGAGGTCCGTGGGAGATTCACGCTTTTGTCACATCAACGACTACAATTACCTGGACTCTATACTCTACACGAGAACAGGTTAAGAACTGACTTTTACCGGGTTATTGCAATCTATGAAAATGATCCAGACCGGGGATAGCGAGAATTTTTCTGCAAGTCGGTTTTTAAATTGGACTAAAAACCATGGTTGAAAATGACAACATTTGTGTGGATATTTTCTTCTGTGGTTAAATAAAAAAAAAAAAAAAGCCCTGCGGTCGTGACAACATTTGAAACTTATTTTGTTAAAACAAGGGACTGGGTCTGGAGTCAAACCCCGAGTCTGTGAGGTAGCTACACTTACAGTAACACCACAGCGTCATACTGCTACTTTATTATAACGTAGCACGGGTCGGTAACTGAGTCTTGACGTCACAAATCTTGGTGTTCCTATATAACTTTTAGTCCCATTTAAAAACCGACTTTCAGAAAAATTCTCGCCACCGGGGATTGGTCAACTCTACTGAAAAACAACTGTGCTAAAACAGGATTGATCCAAAAATCAACCGATTGTACTAAAAACCAACTGAACTAAAAACTATCTTATTTATTCTTCCATTTCTTCAGCAACCTGTACAGAAGTGAAGGTGAGGGATTTGGTACTTCTCATTTACAAATTGTTACCTCCCATTGAATATTGTATGGGTATTTTACAGATGGTTAGGTGGTTAAGGATTGTGTCAAATGACATTTCTGCAACTACTTCAACTTCTGCAGAGGTTGTTCAAGAAATATAAGTTTAGGGTCAGTTTGTTTTTAGTAGGCCTACAGTTGATTTTTTAGACAGTCGAGTTTTCTGACAGTTTGTTTTCACTTCTCAGTTCAATTGGTATCTTCTCATCCACACCTCCACCCTCACCACTATTTCACTCTCGTCAATTAGTAACTCCCTGGACCGCGAGAAAGCGCTACAAGCTTGCAGGATTATGCTGGTATCTGCCGTGTGACCATTATCATCGTTTATTATATCAACAGTTTGCACAATATACAGGTGGCAAAGCTTTAATTCTAAATAATCACTAAATAATAATAATTGAATGCAAATTAAAATGATACGCTACATAAACCAAGTCTATTCCATCCATTTCACTATTCTTCATCCTCCATCTGAAAGTTGCTACCGATTTGGGCAATTTTACCATCAAATCAATATTCCACAATGTATCAATATTTTAGATGAGCGTTAGCGAAGATTTCCATGCAACTCTTACCGAGCTTTGTCTGTGTGTTTTTTTTTTTGTTTGTTTGTAAGCACTGCACAGGTCGCAGGGTTTGACCGATTGACATAATTTTTTTTTATACGCAAACTTATCCAACTTAGAACTGTATAGTTTTGAGGTCAAATCGGTTGGACCATTTTTGAGAAACATGATTTCAAAGTTTCTAAAAACCCCATAAGATTAGGCTGCGCGGAAAAAATTGAAAAATAAAATCTCCCCTATATATAATCCAAATTTTCCTCAAATGAGAACACAGAAATAATACACATTAATAAAAATTGACGTGAAATTCGGACCAGCCGTTTCTAAGAAAATAATCAAATACATGTTTCTTATTGATAGAAAATATAGAAATATCAGTGGAAAAATATTGAATTTTTAAATTCACGGCATCCCAGATCCATTGGCATCGGATAAAGTTAATTTTATATGATCAAGGTGTGTAGAGTTTCGCTCATCTCACAACGCGTATTCCGCGTTTGCCTAGTATAGACTAATGAATCATTTGAGGGGCTTCTTGTTCTTTGACTTATCTTGTCCAGTATTGTAGAGGAGAACGTTTTTATCTTGAGGAAGGGTCACAGCTTGATTTCCACAAATCCATTGTCCAGCGGCCCTGTTGTTGTGCATCGATTGTCGTGCTCGAAACTAATTCACTTTAATTTAACATTGTCATTCTTCGGTCTACACTCGTCACTCTGTCAGGGGGCCATCGAGAACTCACTCTTTTTATACTATAGATAACCATTTTTTTTTATTATTATTATAATTACCCCCGTATAAGCTAGCTGTTGGTGGGGTCGTTAAAAAAGTATAATAATTATATTCTCTATTGCCAGATTAGGAATTGACATGGTGAAATATTTGACATGTCATTATTTTAACTTGAAAAATACTTGAAATTAAAGTTAATTATCATTGAAATGTTATCAAATGAAGTATAGTTTTTAAATTGATATTCTGAATCTAAATTTGGTCAAAAGTTATGGAATCCGAAATTCTGGTTTTTAAATCTAATTTGGAAAAGTTTCTGTTAAAAAAGCGTTTAGGGTATAGTAACATTTAAATATTAAAAACTCTTTTAATCTACATTTAAAAGCTGGACCTGATAATTGTTTTAAGAATGTAGGCAAGTGGTCAGATAATTTAGGTGCTGCATAATTAGGGCTGTTTGTTGATAGAGATAAATTAGGTTTTCGCAAATGTAGGTTATTCCTATTTCTTGTTAAGTGGCTATGGCTAAGGCTATATAATCAGAATTTTGTGTCAAATCATACCTGAACCCTGACCACATTTACAACCATCCACTCTACAGGGTTATGTCTGAACTCGACTGATTCTAAACTACTCTCATTCTTTTAAACTCATAAGAATTTGTGTTGTTTTACGACTCTTCAACGACGAGGTTATTCGCACCGATGGCGACTCATAAGCCCATGTCACAGAACCAAGTGTATACTTCATTCCAGTATACGCTCTTCAGCGTCACCAAACGAATCTCGGTCTGAAAAACATTTTCAATATGGATCGAGACTGATTCAGACCTTCATCGACACCACCGACAACATCTCAATGAACAGTTCATGTATGCTAACAATATCACGTGTTGATGAACTTGCGTGAGATTCCAATTAAGTTCCGTCGAATGACAGTGAATGGATGTGTGGCAGTCCATCAGCTGTCTGGGCCCGTCGCAGATTGCAACTCGTAGAAGGGGTTGCGTTGTAAGTGGCGTTGTTGTGTCACACGCCTGTCTTCGCTTTTAGGGGGTTGCTGTTACTGGTTAGTGAGAGAGAAGTGTGGCAAACTGACGTGTACAAGTGCACGGCAATATATATTAATAGTTGAAGGGGTAGATATAGTTCTATACTTGTATTCACGAAAGAAGACGATCGTTTTGTTATGTGTCCGAATTTCTATGACGCTCGAATGGTTCACACTTTTTAGTTGTAATCGCGAATTTTGCTTGGTTCAATGAGTCGAGTGGACGAGTGCGTAGCTAGTTTACTGAACTGTCATTCAGGAGACTGAGGTTCGATTTCCGCCATGGTCGATCATCCTGAAAGGGTTTTTCGTGATTTTCCTCTGTAGTTCAGGTCACCACTGGGATAGTTCCCCAACAGGCTACAACCGACTCCTCCGCAAAATCCGAAACACCCCTCTCAAAAACCTCTCATCTCATCATGCTGTCATCTTATATATAATTCACCCCGACTCACCGTACTCATCAGTATCGTGAATTGATGTGAATTTGAATACTGAATTCTGGTTAGATCAATTCGACTTATTCTTGGAACAGATTCGGGGCAATGAAGATGATAATCATGTGATGTTAATTCTTATAGGAAGAGGTAACATGATATTATGGCATGACAAGAACGGAAATTGTATGAGTTGTAGATTGATGACAGTAGATGTATGTATGTATGAGTGAGATCTATGGTATGATTTGAGCTTGGAGAAGTTTGTTCTACTAACACGTGAAGAGAAGTAACACAGAATTGCGTGGTTCAATTTTTTGATTTATTGAAACTTTGACATTTATCTGATATATGTCGAGGAGTAACAATAATATGATGATATTACAATTATGATAATTCTATTGTATACAAAATCAATTTCGAGATACTTCTTCTAATATTTATTTAGCCTATATGAACAATAATTCGGAGTGGGCCGAAGATTTACCAGTTTTCAATATATTCACCATTTCATCGCAAGATGAACAGAAGCAATTAATAACGGCAAACATGATGCAGGGGATAGCAAACAGGAGGATTATATGGATAACAACCAGGTCTATGTACTGCTGATACGAAGCTTGATCCTCCGCTACTACCGGCAGATACAGCTGCTCCCGATCCTGCACCTGATCCTGATGAAGATGCTGCACCACTGCCTCCAGATACAGCTGCTCCCGATCCCGATGAAGAAGCAGCACCACTGCCTCCAGATACAGCTGCACCTGATCCTGATGCTGCTGCAGATCCTCCGCCACAACCTCCAGATACAGCTGCACCTGATCCTGATGAAGATGCTGATCCTCCATGACTTCCCCCAGATACAGCTGCTCCTGATCCTGATGAAGATGCTGCACCACTGCCTCCAGATACAGCTGCTCCCGATCCCGATGAAGAAGCCGCACTACTGCCTCCGGATACAGCTGCTCCTGATCCTGATGAAGAAGCTGCACCACTGCCTCCGGATACAGCTGCTCCTGATCC
Source organism: Brachyptera putata (assembly GCA_907164805.1). NCBI lineage: Eukaryota > Metazoa > Arthropoda > Insecta > Plecoptera > Taeniopterygidae > Brachyptera > Brachyptera putata. The sequence goes on along the minus strand of OU015471.1, from coordinate 8,018,172 downwards.
TGATGAAGATGCTGATCCTCCATGACTTCCCCCAGATACAGCTGCTCCTGATCCTGATGCAGATGCTGATCCTCCATGACGACCTCCGGATACAGATGCTCCTGATCCTGATGAAGATGCTGCACCACTACCTCCAGATACAGCTGCTCCTGATCCTGATGAAGATGCTGCACCACCGCCTCCAGACACGGCTGCTCCTGATCCTGACGCTGCTGCTGATCCTCCACCACAACCTCCAGATACAGCTGCTCCCGATCCTGATGCAGATGCTGATCCTCCATGACTACCTCCAGATACAGCTGCGCCTGATCCTGAAGAAGATGCTGATCCTCCACCACTGCCTACGGATACAGCTGCTCCTGATCCTGCAGCAGATGCTGATCCTCCACCTCTGCCTCCAGATACAGCAGCTCCTGATCCTGATGCTGCTGCTGATCCTCCACCACAACCTCCAGATACAGATGCTCCCGATCCTGATGCAGATGCTGATCCTCCATGACTACCTCCAGATACAGCAGCTGCTGATCCAGATGAAGATGCTGCACCACTGCCTCCAGATACGGCTGCTCCTGATCCTGAGGCGGATGCTGATCCTCCATGACTTCCTCCAGATACAGCTGCTCCTGATCCTGATGAAGAAGCTGCACCACCGCCTCCAGATACGGCTGCTCCTGATCCTGATGAAGATGCTGCACCACTGCCTCCAGATACTGCTGCTCCTGAACCCGAGGCAGATGCTGATCCTCCACCACAACCTCCAGATACAGCTGCTCCCGATCCCGATGAAGATGCTGCACCACTGCCTCCAGATACAGCTGCTCCTGATCCTGATGAAGAAGCTGCACCACCGCCTCCAGATACAGCTGCTCCTGATCCTGATGAAGATGCTGCACCACTGCCTCCAGATACGGCTGCTCCTGATCCTGATGCAGATGCTGATCCTCCACCACAACCTCCAGATACAGATGCTCCTGACCCTGATGCTGATGCTGATCCTCCATGACTACCTCCAGATACAGCAGCTGCTGATCCTGATGAAGATGCTGCACCACCTCCTCCAGATACGGCTGCTCCTGATCCTGATGAAGAAGCTGCACCACTGCCTCCAGATACAGCTGCTCCCGATCCTGAGGCGGATGCTGATCCTCCACCACAACCTCCAGATACAGCTGCTCCTGATCCTGATGAAGATGCTGCACCACTGCCTCCAGATACAGCCGCTCCTGATCCTGATGAAGATGCTGCACCACTGCCTCCAGATACAGCTGCTCCTGATCCTGATGAAGATGCTGATCCTCCACCACTAGCAGCTCCTGACCCCGAAGCAGCTGCTGCGGCTGAACAGTGGCCTCCAGGAGGACAGCGAATGGCCTTCAAGTCGTAGCATGCTCCCGAATCTGATCGAAGTATATCGGCGCTTCTTCGCTGCTTGGCCTCCGGTAGCTATGGGAATAATACATCATTATCAGATTGGAAAGTGGGAATGTCAGTTTAATCGTTCGTCAATAATCTCTTCAAATGACGCTACATATTTTTTTAGTGTCCACTCACTGATGATTAGTGAATTCTGCTAAAATGGGCGAATTATCACGCTTGGTTGCGCGTATCATTTCACTAGGTTGACTTATAATCATTTTACCAATTGATTTCCAGTTGGTACACCGGCTTCAATTGAACTCACCTCTACAGTAAGCAATAGTAGAGAATATTTTGTTCAAATGTGGAAAATGACATTCAATGAAACGTTGTATACTCGATATCATTGTTATTGATGAACCAGATCCTAATATCAGAACAAAGAGGAACACATTGCTATTTGTATTGTTTCTTTGACATTATTATTATCATTAGCATTAATATCAATATTATAATTATTATATTAGGACTGTCCGTAACCTTCTTAGATCTGGTATGTGAAGCATGCAAATTTGGAAGCCCTATGTTAATATCAATACATTAGTAATAGTTCATCATGCACTTATTGAATCAATATTGAGATATGGTATTCTATCATGGCTGTACAACTGATAATTAAGTGAATGAGATTGATTTTTTTTTCAAAATCATTAAATGAGAAATTTGATATTGGTATGAAAAATGTGAATAGTGATCTATTAACTTTCAAGATCCTTCACTTTTTCATATTTTTAATTACGAACTATTTTGATACTGATTATAAGAATACAGCCACTCACCAACACGTGACAAGACAGAAAGAAAATTTTGTTGAAACTTCATTTTATATTTCTTATGGTAGACAAGAGAAGCAATTCATAATTCCAGAATTATTTAATAAAATTCCGGCTGAATCAAGAAAAGTATCTAAAATATCTCAAGTCAAAATTTACCTAAATCGATGGATTTCTAGGAATGTGCAAATACTTGACCAGAGTTGCAAAATAGAGGTACACAAATAATTCGTACCCAATTACATCTAATGCTATTCTCTCATTCTCTTAAACACTTCTTGTAGCCTATTTAATTTTTCAATTGGATTATTCAAAGTGAAACATATATATTTTGTCATTTAGCTGTTTTTATTCTTATCTCACGTAGCTTCCCAGATGTTCATTTCAAATTACTACAATATGTGTTAGCAGTGTGTAGACCCACAGGCAAGCCAAAACGTATGTGATTTTGTGAGTCTACGTCATTATCATAATGTACTACTATCATTCTTTCAGTCAAAAGTTTGCCAGAAATAAATAAAGTGAAATAATATATATTTATAAGGATATACGCAAGCTATTCTAATTCCTAGCCCAGACAGTGTTAAGAAACATGAGGGTGAACTGTTGAATCCTTCAGTTCTTCATAGTGAAGACAGTTCGAATTCTTTATTGAATTGGAGTATTATGATCCTTGACTATTACTTGATTGAGTACCGATTTCCATTTCCGAGAGATATCTTCTTGATAGGAAGCTCCAATGTAGACTGAATAAATGGTGCGAGAAAATTTCAAGTTCATCTGTATATTCACCTTCAGGTTTTGATGCATGAAATGTTTATGAAATTTCTAATTTGGACTGTACTTCAAATCCTTAGTACATTATATGACCTAGTGGTGTAATTTGTAACGCGGTAACAGCACAAATTCAGTTTTCAAAATATAGTTGGTTGCATAGAGCTAGTACGCTGTTGTTAATCCATTTATATCCAATGAATGAATATAAAAAATGTATACCAGTCCTGAGAGTTTTGGTTAACGCTGATAAAATATGATGTAAACTTACCGGGTCGGCGAAACCAGTTGACAATACAGCCAAGATGCAGCAGACAGCTAGGAGTTTCATGATGAGCTGGTCGTAGTGTACAGTCCGGTATTCAATGTGAATAATGTCTTATTCACTGTTGATCTACAACGAATTGTGCTGATCCATGTCACTAGCCGAAGCTTTTATACGTAATTAGTTCACATTGTTGAATATTTAGGCGTGCTAAACTACTGCATTCGTTGTAAACAATACATAGCCGAACATAGTAGTAAACAATAAACATGAAACTTTCAGATTGGATCAGGACTTTACTACAAACATGTTTTAGTAATTAATTGGATGAGCTAAGCAAAAATTAAATATTTTCGTATCAAACAAAAAGTTTATTTTTATCTTCTGTTGACGCTCCACAGGTTAAACAAGAAAACTTTTTCGATGAAACTTGGCACACACATAAAATTAAATATACTCCCATCATCTGACTCTATAGTGTTTTGTTTTGAGCCAAAATCGATAAGATCACTTATAGGAATAAACCCTAATCATTCCGAAATTTTGAAAAACGTCATAAAAATAACACTCGAGGAAAGATATGGAAAAGTAATTCTCCGAAGAAATCTTTATTCGGTCCTATTTAGGTGGAATAATTATAGGCGTACACATAATCCCAATGTCTTTCATATATATCGGGTTAGACATATATTAGATATAAAAATCAGTATGTACTTTTCAATATCAATCAATAGAAGCTAGTGGAAAAGTCAAAAACTATCCCAATTTTTTTCCAATTATGACAGTTGCTGCTAGAGGCACAGACAAGGGAAGCTATGAGCTAGAGGCGACAGTTGAAAGTCACATAATTCAATGTTATTCAATATTTTTTGCATGCACTATTTGCGTGCTTTTTTTTATTACATTTTTATTGTTCGATGTAGAATGTTCGATTTGAAATTATTATGGTCTCGTGGTGCATACCAAAATTTACTTAGTTACTCACAAGCAGTGGAATTGAATTATTACACTACCTCAGAAGTGATGGTCCTTGGTAGTGAAAGAATGCATTGAATACAAAATCAGTGCTATTGGTATCAAGTGCCTATATTCTGGGCCTGTTTCACTACTTTGATGATGTCAATTCATATCTTTCCAGGCCTCGCTTTGCTGGGCCTGCTTTGTTGATGATTTAGTTTTATTTCAGAATGGGCATGAACTCAATGATTGAAGTAAAATTTAGGGCTACTGGAATTCAATTTCTCTCAAATATGACGCAGTTTTAGTGCAAGTCCTATACTTACCCTTATATAACAATTGAAATTGAAATCGTGTTAGAAATAAGTACCATTTTATTATAACACCTAGGTAGTTTCATAACAGATATATTGAGAGCCTCTCTCTCTATATATATATATTTTATACATATATGGGATGTTTTAGTCATGTCATAAAAGATACGTCTCGACCGAGATTCGATCTCTCCTTGCAGATAATGATCATATTTCAGCAACCAAATGAAAATGGTTCTCACCCAATCTATTCGGAAAATTGTTATCACTGTTACTTCTTTAATCTACATATGCTAAAAAGAAAGGATGTAAATATAAAATAAAGATGTACATGGTGGATGTAGATGATCTGCGGCTCTTTTCGTGAAACTTTAGTATCTAATACTTACGATGTATCGTTTGTGTTATAAATTAGGGCAGCTTAAATAAAAAACTCTTCATCCTTATAATAACTTTATTATGCATTCTGGCTTATACAATTCTAAGGTCTAGGCGGGTATGTTCATACATGTAAGCATGAACATAGGTTTGAATAGATTATAGTCACCCGTTCATATCGAGTCATATGACGTCATGAAAGTCTGACGACAACATGTTGTACTAAAGAGATACATCGATATTACTGTGAAATTTTCATAATGTCAACTTCTCGATTCCAAAAAATTAAATATGATATTCTTGCTCTATTTCTATAGGATGCGATTTTTCAGATTGTTCAGGTTGTAGTTCAGTAACTTCTTTTGTCTCTTCTGGTTATCGAAAGCGTCATAATATGGGCCATACCGCAGAAGAAGAGAGATATTACATCGTTTCGGTTTGTGCATAGCTGCATTGATAATCCCAATACGTCTACATACGTTGGCTGAAAAACAAAAGAACTTCAAGCTCAGAGTCATATCAGTTCTCAGCCTAGGCTAATTATAGGATGCGGTACTGAAATGTATTATATTTTCAACACCAAAATAAAGAAATAATATCCAGCTGGGTCTATCATCAGTTGTATAGTGTATGGGCTCTTTAATTACAATGCAATGTGGGATAATAACATTCTATTCCAATAATGATCTGCTCAACAATGGAAGATTCAACTTGACTAAATTTGCTAACGTGACAGTAGGCTACCCACATCCCACTTTATGCAACAGTGGATTGATAATTGAAAGTCCAACAAATAAATTCTTATCTTCACAGTGTTTAGTTCCGTCTCTTATTGTATCTTAGTACCGGTACTAATTAAGTTGTTATTTCCTTCCTATTTGCGCCTAAAGGTGCTGAATCTGACGACACTTTAAAATCTATTTGGGATGAAGTTGTAGGATAATTCATCAGTTTGTAGATTACATAGATGAGGTTGTGGAAAAAACTATGAGGAATATCAGAAATGGAGTCAAAGAAGTAGCATGACTATAGAGAACAAACTACAGAACGTTAATATTCTTATTCGAACAAATATTATTCGGAGATGAATGAAATCTTGAGTGTAGATTGACCTACAGTTAACAAAACAAAATTGATACATTTTTTGTTCGTTCCCAAGTAAATACTAGTAGAACAGGTAGTAGTTGCCTTCGAACTTGTATCAGGAACTCTGTGAAGTTTGAACGCAACTACTATCTGTTCGACTAGTATTGATTTGGGGACTCATTGTTATCAGATCAGTCAAGCCCAAATAATTAATACATACTGTTGGCAATGAAGATAATATTCATGCAATGTTCAAGTTTTGTTTGAGCGGTACCATAATATCAAGGCATAACGGTAACGGGATAACGTACATTTTGAACACTGGAAATCAGGATAAATTTTGTATTGTAGGAGAGATGGAGGGTTTAGTTTGAGGTTACTGTAGTAGGTTATTTCGAAGGATTAAGTAATTACAAATATGCAGAGTTCTATTATTGGTTTATTGAGAATATAACATTTTCAAAATATGTGCCGAAAAAATATATAATTTTGAGAGATATATAATTATTACATCAATTTAGTTCTACACAGAAACAGAATCAGAGTGGATATATTGATACAGATAACTACGAACAATATTCCAAAGTGTGTCAAGAATAACTAGTAATCATTAGATCCAACGTTTTATCAGAGCTGCAGGAGACCAATCAATAACCGCAAACTGGACGTACAGGGCAGTAGTGATGTGAATTGTATGGATAACAACCATGGTAACCATGAATTGGGTATCCAGAGACTGATCCTCCAACACTGCCTCCAGATACAGCAGCTCCTGATCCTGATGCAGATGCTGATCCTCCACCAATGCCTCCAGATACAGCTGCTCCTGATCCTGATGCAGATGCTGATCCTCCACAAATGCCTCCAGATACAGCAGCTCCCGATCCTGATGCAGATGCAGCACCACTTCCTCCAGATACAGCTGCTCCCGATCCTGATGAAGATGCTGCACCACTACCGCCAGATACAGCTGCTCCCGATCCTGATGCAGATGCAGCACCACTTCCTCCAGATACAGCAGCTCCCGATCCTGATGCAGATGCTGCACCACTGCCTCCAGATACAGCTGCTCCTGATCCTGATGCAGATGCCGATCCTCCACCACAACCTCCAGATACAGCTGCTCCTGATGCCGATGAAGATGCTGCGCCACTGCCTCCAGATACAGCTGCTCCTGATCCCGATGAAGATGCTGATCCTCCACCTCTGCCTACAGATACAGCTGCTCCCGATCCTGATGCAGATGCTGATCCACCATGACTACCGCCAGATACAGCTACTCCCGATCCTGATGAAGATGCTGATCCTCCACCTCTGCCTACAGATACAGCTGCTCCCGATCCTGATGCAGATGCTGATCCTCCATGACTACCGCCAGATACTGCTGCTCCCGATCCTGATGAAGAAGCTGCACCACTGCCTCCAGATACAGCTGCTCCTGATCCCGATGAAGATGCTGATCCTCCACCTCTGCCTACAGATACAGCTGCTCCCGATCCTGATGCAGATGCTGATCCTCCATGACTACCGCCAGATACTGCTGCTCCCGATCCTGATGAAGAAGCTGCACCACTGCCTCCAGATACAGCTGCTCCTGATCCTGATGAAGATGCTGCACCACTGCCTCCAGATACAGCTGCTCCCGATCCTGAGGCGGATGCTGATCCTCCGCCACAACCTCCAGATACAGCTGCTCCTGATCCTGATGAAGATGCTGCACCACTGCCTCCAGATACAGCTGCTCCTGATCCTGATGAAGATGCTGCACCACTGCCTCCAGTGACGGCTGCTCCTGATCCTGATGCAGATGCTGCACCACTGCCTCCAGAGACGGCTGCTCCTGATCCCGATGAAGATGCTGATCCTCCACCACAACCTCCAGATACAGCGGCTCCCGATGAAGATGCAGATGCTGCACCACTTCCTCCAGATACAGCGGCTCCCGATCCTGATGCAGATGCTGCCCCACTTCCTCCAGATACAGCTGCTCCCGATCCTGATGCAGATGCTGCACCACTGCCTCCAGATACAGCTGCTCCTGATCCTGATGAAGATGCTGATCCTCCACCACTAGCAGCTCCTGACCCCGAAGCAGCTGCTGCGGCTGAACAGTGGCCTCCAGGAGGACAGCGAATGGCCGTGAAATCGTAGCATGCTCCCGAATCTGATCGAAGTATATCTGCGCTTCTTCGCTGCTTGCCTTCCGGTAGCTATGTGATTAATATTTCATCATTAGTGTGGAATTTAGGAGGATCTATTCGATCATCTCTTATATTGCCGCCATGTGACATCGTATTTTCATATCCTGTTTTACCAGCTAATGATTAGTGAATTGAGCAAAATGGACAATTATCACCGCTGTTTAGATAGGCCTATATTATTGTCGTACCAATAATCTAGCTATTAGTTCTTCATTCTCAGTTGGTTCTATCGACTCTTAGTGGATTTTGGTCAACAGGTAGCTATAATTCATAATCCTTTTTCTCAAATTTGGAACTTCGAATTTTTTCCAAACTTTGTATAACTGCCATGATATTATTGTTATTGATGAACTAGATTTTTTAAACAGAATGCAGCTGAAAATAATGACATTCGGGTTGTTCTCATTTTCTCAAAATGAAGACATTCAAACTATCCCATAAAAAAAAGAGACTGACTGAACTGTTCGAATCCATATTGCCTAATCGGTTACACTTGCTACATTCTTCGACACGATCATAGATTGGACGTCATGCATAGGACATTAGATTTCTCGTGGAATCCGTAGTGTAATTTGTTACGTGGTAAAAAAGCACATTTATATTTTTCGATATATAACTTTGGTTGCATAGTTTTGGGAAGCTGTTGCCTCTCCATCTGTTTGATAACTATAATCCTATTTTTCACTGTTGTTTAACGACCCCACCAACAGCTAGGTTGAACGGGGTCAAGATTGAGCGGGTGATAATGAAACGATAACGTGATAATTGGTGAAATGTCATTTACAAAAAACCCATGCGATATACGGGACGCTAACCCATGCTCAAGAGTGACTTCAGTTTCTACCGCCAGCGATACTTGGCGACTATAATCCCAGGTAATATACAATAAATAGAATTCGAAGTTAAAATATGAGGTACATACAATATGTAGTCCTGAGAGTTTTTGTTCACGCTGATAAGATATGTTGTAAGCTTACCGGTTCGGCGAAACCAGTTGACAATACAGCCAAGATGCAGCAGACAGCTAGGAGTTTCATGATGAGCTGGTCGTAGTGTACAGTCCGGTATTCAATGTGAATAATGTCTTATTCACTGTTGATCTACAACGAATTGTACTGATCCATGGCACTAGCCGAAGCTTTTATACGTAATTAGTTCACATTGTTGAATATTTAGGCGTGCTAAACTATTGCATTTGTTGTAAACAATACATAGCCGAACGTAATAGTAAACAATAAACATGCAACTTTCAGATTGGATCAGCACTTTATCACAAATATGTTTGTTTTACTAATTAATTGGATGAGCGGAGCGAACAAATTTTTTACTGTACTGAAAAATATATTTTTTCATTGTTATGCTTCACAGGTCAAACGAAAGATTTATTTTTCATAAATCTTGACATGCATATTGTCACCATCTAACTCTATACTGTATAGTTTTCAAGCCATAATCGGTTGGACACTTTACGAGAAATATAGTTTCATAATTTATGAAAGTTTATGAATGGGGTGGTAAGATCGCCCTCGTGGTGCCCCGTTCAAACGATCTAATCTTCCATCCATAGCCGTAATTGGGGAACAATGATTTTGTATCAAGTTTCGATGTTATTGAAAAAAAAAATCGAAAAACCCAATGAGAAGAACCCACAGAAGAGAAAATATGGAATAAAAAGTCTCCGAATTGATTCAAATTTCTACTGAAGGTATACATGAATTACAGACCTACACATAATTACGAAGATTCACATATAGCGGACTAGTATAACATATTACTATTAGTATGTTTTTTTCATACCAATTTAAACTATTGAAAAAACTATCAACTGTCATTTTCCAATCAACTGATCTTCCTTATTGTTGAGATAGGTCCCAGATTATGTAGATTTTATTCCAAGTTGGTGTTTACTTCAATGTATATCAAGCGATTAGTTTTATTTTGTGAGCACCCAGTTGAGCGAGTTTATCAGTCGGCCGTCTAGCGAGGGAATGTGAGTGAGGGGGTAGTAAAGTGAAGGTCACGACAGAGACAGTTTAGCGACAATGCGGTCAGGGGTGGTTTGGATAATACATCCTGTGAGAAAAAAAAGATTGTTCTATCAGTACGTTGGTTTGGAAGTGTTATATAACAACGTGTGCGAGTGTGGAGCTACACAACATCAACCGGTATCGTTATAATAATTATTAATTTCAATAATTTTTTCATTGCTATTCATTTTCCCCAACCATCAGTTGAAGGCTGACAATAGACTCGGTAATACAATCTCCAAGTACTAACATAGAAATAAGAAGGCTTGATTGGCAAAAACATGGTCGCCTCATACCCTAATGACCGCTCTCTTCGTATATGTTGGCTCTTTACTGCCGAAAGACGGCTAAGGAGAGAGATTATTGGGCCTTCTGTTAGGGTGGGGAAATTCACACTCATATTTTTTTTCCATGTTCAAAAACCAGTGTAATTGAAAGAAAAGTTCACATCTCCATGATGATTATATGCTCTTTGAATAATATGGCATTCTACTTCAGTGAATTCAATCAGTTTTAAGATAATACGTCAATGAATAGGAACAAATTGATGACATTCACTGACGTATCATCTGAAAACTGATTGAATTCACACAAATAAAATGTCATGATAATTGAAGAGCATGGAATTATCTTGGAGATGTGAACTTTTCATTCAATTACACTGGTTTTTGAAAATAGAAAAAATAGTAGAGATAAATTTCTCGATTATTGCAAGCACGTGCACGCACCCCCTTAACTGAGAATTGGGATATTTTCCTAAAGAGGTGGAGAAAATAATATTTCTCTGGAGTGAATTAACACGTACACAAATTCATAAATGTTTTCATTGGTTCATATTATAATATACTAGAAGCTACATATCTCTATTTCCTCTCATAAAAACAGACAAGTCGAGTCGAGTCGATTCCTGACAATCTGTTTGAGTAGTCCACAGAACGGTGTAGTTAACCTTAACGCGATGTCCATCAGTAACAGTGTATCATGTAGCCGGCTATCATAGGTTATCCTGGCATCGAGTTTTCCCTTTGGACACATTCAGGAGTGTTAGAAAGATGCCATCGTTTTTATCGCCTGCTTTTGCGCATGCGTACCACATCGGTACAGGTTAAAAGAATGGTCTCGGTGATCTTTGGCTCACAAATCAATCGCGTCCTCTCAATAAAGAGATAAAATAAAACCTATCAGTATAACTTGTTACATGTGGAGCCGTTCGGACTGGGATATCGCAAGCGACAGGGAGAGAATTTAGTGTCGTGAAAAGCAATGACATAAATTTAAGAGTCGTCGCTATTATATAAAAGTTTATGGTGGATGATGATGGAACAAATTTTATTTCGTACACGCATTAAATTTGGAAGCAGTTTCTTATTTGTAGGTTGATGTTTATCTGTTGTGAACGGATGAAACAGTTGTAAGTTTTGAACAAGTGATTCGTGGGAAATATAAGAGATGTTTAGGGTTGCAATAGCCTGCAATTTATTCTTCATCATTTTTTATTATCAACTTCGAAATCTTGACACAAAACCATTGTTTCCCTATTAAGATCAAAGGATGAAAGCAAAGGATGAAAGTTTGAGATCGTTTGAACGGGGCAGCACAAGGGCGATCTTACTACCCCAAAGAAATATTTGGATTTAATATAGCTCATATTTCAACACATTGTAAAATAGTGATAAGTTAAGAAATGAAGAAGAAACCAAAAGTCTTGTTGGGAGAGTTTGAACATTTTTATTGTTAAGTCACCATAGGGAAAGAAGTTTCCACCGGGGTGTTTATTTTTGAAAATATTGTGAATTTTCATTATGGATCGACCATATTTTAGTAGGTATTTCTCTGAATGGTGTGCAGCTAGCAGTTTCACAACAATACGTTCATCCGGAAAGCCACTACGATAATTTATGCTTCCGTTAGTTGACAATGAAAATGGTCACAAAACATGCATCTTGCGTTACATACACCATTTGATTACTTCTTGAGATATTTTATCGTGTGTGGTATCGATGTGTTCGTTAAAGAACTGGCTTTGGGTTAAGCTATGAATAAATATTTCAACCGAATGCGTTTGGGACTCAAGACCAGGGAAAGTCACTCAATTGTTTCTCGTAGTTCGAGGTAACCGAAACTGATTATTTGTATCAATACAGTTTCAGGTATGCTGATGAAAAATAGCTCAGCTGATATAGGAAGATTTTCTTGACCAACGTATAAATTGTCATCTTCATGCTATCTATCTACTGGTTTTCGTGTATGTAACGTTTTAACGTATTTTTCAACTAGTTTTTCCAAAATTTTCTCGGAATTTTCAACTTTTTTCCATTTCAAACTTTCAATACGCTATTTTAATCTCAATACATCAATGAATAACGGAATGTTTGATACATTTTTGTGGGTGGGTTTCCCTTAAACATTATACCTTTCACATATTTTCATAAGAATCACGCCTGTATATATACAAAGGAGAAAATGAGAGAAAATTTCAATTAACAAACACTCTCCTGGATTTCTTGTTTACACTGCAAAACATACCCGATCTACAATTTGCTTCAATGAAGTTGAGTTCTACATCTCCTAAAAGTAATTTACGATATTATTTCAAATATTCATGATAATTAAGTAAACAAATTCAAAATCTCTTGGCCACATTTTAATTCAACCCAAAACATTCTTCATCGCTTGTAAGTGAACTGAGCCTGGGGTCAATTACCGAGTACATCACGTTAATATTCTGGAATGGCGATCTAAGAGCGATCAGTTCGGAACACAGGAAATAATATGCTACAGGCCTACTGGATATACGTACTTTTCTCTTCTAGCACGCGTCAACAGCTGGTCTAGTTCTCATCGTTGTTTCGCCCCTAGACTCATCAGATTCTGTCAAACGACGGCTCTCGTTTAGAGCAGCCCCCCCCCCTCTGACCTCCCCAACCCCCTCGAGAATATGTCCAACGTAATTCATTTCAGCCATACTACGTACTGTACGGCTCGCAAAACCCTTTAGAAGTGGATAAATGGTGCGTATAACTCTATGGCAAGATGAAGTAGAAGTGACGTATATGGCTCTTAATCAGTAATTTCGAATATTGCTGTGAGATACCAAATATATGAATACAGTTAAAATGTTGATGAGTTATTTTGTTTTCAATTTTTAAGGATTATCCTTATTTTTGACCCATAATTACATAATAAGTAAAAGTTGAATGATTCTCCACAATTATTTAATTATGAATCTTGATATTTCGGTATTGTTGTGTATTACAACTACCTGGTTGAACCAACTGATAATTAGTGAACTAACTTGTTACTAAATTAACTGATTGATACTTAGTCATCAGCTGGGACAACTTTTTTCCGTATCAACATCGAAACTTCATGCAAAATCATTGCTACCCAATTAAGGCTATGGATGAAAGGTAGGATCGCTTGGACGGGACACCAGCGATCTTATCACTCCATTTTAATTATTCAAAAACAATTAAGTTCAACATATGTCTGTGACCATACTTTTTCGCCGCAGATAAAAGTATTTCAATTTTCAAAAGTCCGGAACACATTATAGCCCATAAACCGCTTTTGTGACACGAATGTTGATATCTTTCACTTCCAACTTAGTATTTCAGGCAAAGTTCACTTCTTTCCATCAACAGAAGATATAAAATTTATCAATATACAATGAAAAATGGAATTGAAAAAAAAATGGTATAGAGCTGTCTCTGAATATAATCAATATTGGACCTATTATTGGACATATATTGGAACTTTTTTAGAAAATATATTTTCTAGACATTCTTTACAATAATTACTAAATGTTTGTTTGCATCAAGTTGGCATTGAACGGCCTATACGTGCACTCAGTAAACATCACATCTTATTGTATAAAAGTGTTTCCTGAATAATCATATTTTATTGCTGAATCGTCATATTTCATCGAGTTGAAAGCAAACGACAAAAACATTCCGACAGGTATGTAGACACTAAGTAATAAATATTATGCAAATGCAGTTGTGTTTAACTATACTGCTACGCTAACAACTTTATGGAGTAACTCTTCTTGCAGGACAAAATGTCGTTAAACTTATACTTGTAGGCCTCCAGTAAATATCTGCAGAGCACATTGGAAACAGATGAGGATAAAAACAAGATGCAATTAATCCAATGCGCGTGGAATGTCGTTATTTGACTACTGTTTGTCATGTGATGTGTTGACTGCAAAAATATGGCGTTTTTTGAGACGAAGTAAAGTGTAATTGAGTGTTTTTTAGATCAATCATAATATCTACGACGTAAAGCTCTTGAAAAGTAATGATTTTTTCAGATTCCTCGTTTGGATAATACTTCCTGAGGTTGATAATATCTCTATATATTAATTATAAATTATAATTACAATCCAAGAGAAGTGACAGCTGTAGTTTGAATAGAATTGCTGACATTTTGATTTTCTGTGTGAATCGTATTCGTAGAATGAGATAGATATATATATATATATAGTGTATGGGAATTTTCAGAAAAATTCCATCGAAAGTTAATTTAATATGTACATCTGTGATTAATATATATATATATATATATATATATATATATATATATATATATATATATATATATATATATATATATATATATATATATACTATATATATATAGCTATATATATATATATATATATATATATATATATATATATATATATATATATATATATATTATTATCATTATTATTATTATTATTATTATTATTATTATTATTATTATATCATAGTACGAACGTCGACAGAATTTGTCTTTGTATACTCAGGAACTGAAGTCACGTCTCACGTTAGCCCTTACGAACATTGACATCAGACAACACAGACAAGCATGGAATCCGTGGACTTTTGGCAGTTGACAGCAGAATTACTCAACATAAGATCTTTGAAGCGAGGTTGAATTCAGCTCAGAACGTCAGACGTTCCTACCGGAATAATAACCTATCAAGGAATAATGTTCTGCGCAGAGATTTCCAGGTTGCTCTTTCATATCTTCAATTGTTTTAATGGTTGTTTTCATAATTGTTCCAGGTCTAACACTATAGTTTTCAGAAACATTTCCAAGTTGAGTGGTACATTGCCTGACCTGTATAACGCGTGAAAAGATTACCAAAAAAACACATGGAAACGAAGTAGGTTTTTTTTAGGGAAATAGAATGAAAGGTTTCGCTACGCTGATCTTCATTTTACAGAGTACGATTTACAAATGCATCTTTCTAACGCGTTAAAACCTCAGAGTAACAGTAAAATTAGTTGGTCTTAAAATTATTTGGTTGGCTTCTTCTTTCGTGGATACTATCACAAGATTATTACAAGAGGAGGATAGGATTTTGATATAACAAACTTTGAGTAATTGAGACAAAGATATCTGTGTCAATCTTATTATTGATTGATACGAAAAAATACGAATTTCGATTCGTATCTGAATAATTGGATGAGCGAACCGAAGATTCAATTTCATTGTACTTGAAAAAAACGATTTTGTTTCACGCTCTACGGTCAAACGAAAACACAAATCTTGATGGAACTTCATTGGCACATACACATATGGCGTTACAAGCTCGATAGTGTATAGTTTTGAGCCACAATCGGTGGAACCACTCTTGAGAAAAATCCATCGGGTAATTTAAAAATCTCTCAAGAATAATCCAGAGGAGAAAAATGGGAGAAAAATATTATTTCCGAATAAATGCAAATGTTCTGATAGTTGAGGACACAAATAATGAATTTTATTCAAAATTTCAAATACCTACATCAAAGCAGTCGATTAAACAAATTTTTTAATGTGATATTTTTTATTTCGATGAAAAAATTTGATATGTATTGAGAAAAGCGCAACAAGTGAAACTAATTGAATCCTGAAACTATTGGAATGAACATAGATGAAACAAGAAAACAGTGACATAAGTAAACGATCAAGTAATTTGTATAGATTCCCATTCCTATATCTCATATAAACATATCTATATCGCTCACTTGGCCACTTGAAATCGCATATGCTGCGTTTTCCCAGTTTATTTAAAAAGTGACACATATCTCTATTTGTAAATGTGTTTGGTTTACTCTTGACACCAATGCTGCTAATGTCCGGATATATCACGAAAACGGTTTATACTTACAATTATGTTCCGGATTTTTGGAAACTGAAAGACTTTATCCACGTCGGAAAAGTATGGTCAAGGACAGCGCAGTTCAGGTGTTAGAGTTAATTGTTTTTAAATAATCAAAATGGGGGATAAAATCGCCCTTGTGGTGCCCCGTCAAAACGACCCTACTTTCATCCATAGCCCTGATTGGGGAAATGATTCTGTTTGAAGTTAAGATGTTTATAAAAAAAATTGAGATGAATGTACTACATGCATTTTTTTATATTGGGTTCAACGACGCACTGTTATGATAACTGAGATCTAATGGCGTCGGATGGATGATTGATGAGATTATGGGATGATAAGATGAAGGTTCTTTGGGTAATGATAAGAATAGTGGGAAGGAAGCGGTCATGGCCGACTTACGGTATTAGCCTAGACTTCAGAGGGAAATCATGAAAAACCTCTGTAAAGATGGTCGGCGGCGGGGATCGAACTGGGTTCGGAATTCCCCTCGCCTCCCGGATCACATGCTACATGCAGTGTTCGGTACGCTCCTAGTCAGTATATTTGCAAGAATCAGGTATTGGAGCGGGTAAACGAGTGTTTGTAAGGCGATGGTTCTGTCCTGTTTCCATCTGGCGCCGACTGATTGATAGAGGAATGATCGCAGGGGCAGTGACTGCTGGGCTAAGGAGACGTGGACATTAGGGGATAAGACGGGACCTTAGAGAAGGGGAGATTAATTGAACGATTCAGTGGACCACACCATTCTCTCGAGCTCAACTTTTACCCCATAGGTCTTGTTGAAACTTGAAAAAAACATCTTTTCCGAAATAAATTTGATCTTCCCGTATGAGCCCGTAGTCAACATTTCATGAAAATAAACAAAAATAATATATATTTTGATCAAATAATTCAGGACGTTCCTCCACATAAATTAATGTTAGAGGAAAGCCGCAGAAAACATTGTAGAAATGTATCAATTTGAATACTTTTTTGCAGGTTGGATAAAGATATCCATCATTTCATGAGAATTTTCTTCACGAATCATTTCATGAGAATTTTCTTCATGAATGATTGTTTACATACTTACTACGCTTACGTACTTTTTCACTTACATCGACTGAAATTTGCTGGTCTCTCATGCATGTAATAAAAATAATTTCATCTCAAGAATAGCCAAAAGTATAAACAGTGGTTTGAAATTTGGTATTAAAAAATCAGTCCATTCATTCCATTCCACACATTTTGTGAATAAGCTCCTGAGAAGTCCTGTCACGTGGTCAAGGAGTTCAGGGAGTGTGGGTGGGGAAGAGACAGGGATGAGGGGAAGAGCCGGGCATGCATGCTATTGAGCTGTAAATCTGTACGAATAAGAATTGTGTGACGGATAGCGCTGGTACATGCGAGCCAGCGACCACATATATCAGTTGGAAGAGCTTGGGTTCTTCTCTCCATGGTCAGAAACGGCACCCGGGTTTGAGTCCCGGGAGAGATCATGGACAAAGATGTACGGCGGCCGCTCTTCAGATCTCATAGACAAATGGGACGAAATCAAATAGTCTTGTATATTCCTATGTAAACTAAACTATCACATGAAATGAAATCTCTACTGATGTATTGTCGAGCGTGAGTTCGAGTCCCGTATAAGGTATGTGTTTTTGTTAACGTCCTTTCACCTTTCATCATTTTCTAGTTTCATTATCAGCTGCTCATTCGTACCCCCTAACTGTTCTACGTTCTCATTTTAGCTGTTGGAAAAGCTTGGTTCTGACAATGTGTATTTCTGATTTTTCATTCATATCCAATCCATTTAACAGGATTTTTTTTTCTGTATTTTCATTTTCCACGATAAAATTGACTTATCATTGGGATTAAATACAATGTTTCGACAAATAATGGAATCTCTATTGCTCATACCTAATGTATATGTAAACATGATTTCATATATTTATTTGAATTCACGTTACATTTCATCTACTTCCAGAATAGTTTCGTTCCGACCATATGTTTATCTGATTTTTCATTTTCATCTAATTAAATCTCATAACATTTTTTCATGTAATTTCATTTTCCACGACAAAATGAACTTATCAATGGTTTCTTCATTTCACCATCCTTCTCCCGATGGTGCAGAATCTCCTCCAAGTCGTTCTTAGAGAGGAGATAGTATAGATCCATGAGATACCCCGAAGGCGTTGGCGAGACAAGTTCAATTATTGGATTAATTGTTGTGGCGGTGTACAAAGACATTGAGGGAAGGAAGGGGGGCAGGGGGGTGGTGGGGGGTGGCGCAAATGAGACCCCAATGGCTCACAACTCGACGACCAAACCCAATTATATACAAGAACTACTGCCTTAGTACACATGACTCGAGTAGGGTGAGAGAGAGAGACAGGACTCGTCTAGGGTGATAGAGTGAGATAGTGGTGCATGTAGTGAACAACCTAATTGACAAACTCCTCCATTTCAACTCCGCTAGGACAAATAAACAAACGTCCTATACATTATGTGTGTTACATGACTTGGGTTCGAACCTGGGCATGTTGGATGGTGATTATAAGTAGCTATGTTGATTAGTACAAGGTAGGCCTACTGTTTTGTGTAATATATTTCAAAGTGGAATGATCTTTTGGTCAAGGAATCGTCAAACTCTTCTGTACGTTTAATATAAAATGTAATTATATTTATTTTATCACTTAATTTTCATGTTGGGAATGTGTCCACATTTTTTTGAATTTGAACCCAGAGTTCAGGTGCTCAAAACTCAATAGTTCTTCTCGTTATTCGATAGTTCGAAATTTCAGAACACGGAGTATGCCTACATGAACATAAAATTTCATTTAATTCATCAATACATCGATTTGTCAATTTAAATCTAAATTTAAATTTAAATTTGAATTTAATCAGAAACTTTATATTCCAAATGATGAATATCCATATATATATATATATATATATATATATATATATATATATATATATATATATATATATATATATATATATATATATATATATATATATATATATATATATATATTTATATATATATATATATATATTCATGACTATATAAGGGCTCCAAACTATAGTCAGGACTGTGTTTGTTGAAATGAAATTGCAATAATGTAACCGATAAAGGCATTATTGTAGGGGTGTGATTGAAAAATTATTTGTTCAATCCGAGTTCAATCCTCATGTACATCATCTCAACTCCTGACTAAAACTATAACCATAATTAACTGAAGAAGTTCGAAGATATTCGAACTCACTCCGTAAAATCTTGACCAAAGTTAATCCGTCGATGATTTTGTTACGCATAAGATAATCACTTGACTCTTATATAATAACATAACAAGCTAATAACATTCATTAACATAACAATTACTAATTTATTGTAATAGGAATTCTTGTTCAGTTTGATTGATAGCATCATTACACCAACTACTTGCAGTAGAAAATTAGTAAAATTAATGCGCACGGTCTTTTGCATAATTCTTTTGATATATGCAAAGTAATTTTTTGTTGGCAGATGGTTTAAAGACTCTATAACAGCTATGTTGTTGGGTTGCGACAATTTAGCCCGCGTCTATGATAGGATCTGGCGTGTAGTTTAACTGATGGATAGCGTACGCATGTACCCACAGTCTTAGCTGTATGCAAATTGAGCCCCCTTCTCCCCCTCCCCCCTCCCCCTCCATGGCTTTCTTTCGGGCCCGGGTGATGAATGAGTCCCCGTGGTACAAGGGAAAAGAGTTTTAATTAAATCGTGTAATTGTTTTAAACCTTTTTTTTACACTTTTTTTTGCGCACTTCTTGTACACTTTAAATGTTTTCTCAAGTTATAAAGAGCATTAATACAGCATGGATAACAAAGACAAGAATGCGTTCGTCTTCGGTGTAACAGCTTTGATTGACAGCTGTTTTTGTTGTTGGTTTTATGAGGAATGATATATTGACTTGTCTTACCTTATTGGTGAGTGGTCGATCTATAAAATTAGAATGTTGGATCTAGAATAAATATGCAGTATAATATGAAGTATCTCATATATTCATCTAATATTAGGCATACCGTAATCACAACTAATATCATAAAGTATCTTATATATTTTTATATATTTTCAATTATTATCATGTCAGTAGGGTTGGGTTATTAAATACATTTTTGAACCACTTTATTTCTGAAATTTGAATATATTTCAATTTTCTCATGAAGCAATGCAATAATGAGATAATCAATTCGAATTTTATTATATAATGAATATTCATTTCAGATCAAAGATTTACATAATTAATGTAATAAAGTAAATGAAATAATCGTATATATTCGAGTTAATAGACCTAGGCAATCTCTCCACTCGAAACTTATAACTCAATCTTCATATAATTAGCTTTAAAACGACTATAACTGATTGCACGTGTCTTATAACTACCTGCCAAATAGAATTGATGCTAAGATTTCTGTCTTGATTCAAGTTAGCATCATGTCTTTGACATTTGTTGAAATGTGTAATCCTTGACTCCGTAAACTAGCAGGCCTCCGGGCTCGAAACTTGTCTGTCTTAAGATCTTCCCCAGTAAGAACTAGGAAATACAATCAAGATGCAACATTAGAAGCAACAACACACACATTTCACAACACAATAATTAACACAAAACTAATTAACTAAGACGTACCTTTGTCTATACATCTTAGGTACTGTAACTTGACTCTAAATGTATGCGATGTCGAGCTGAACTTTACCTTGGGGCTTATTATTTTACTTGACTTCTGTAATTTCTCTGATTCCATTTATCACTGATAAATTCTCTCATATAATGGATTAATTAAGTCATTAATTACAATTATGAATATTCCATTTCGAGTTTGAGAATGTTGTGTGTAATATATGATATATATAAATATATATATATATATATATATATATATATATATATATATATATATATATATATATATATATATATATCGTACATATTAAAAATCGTTGTTTATGAGTTAAATGAAACACAATAGTTTTAAAATAAATACAATTCTTAAACTGTCATCCTACCGAACTTAACATATTATAATAACCGATCGACTTTTTATGTCATTCATGTATAGATTCAATTGATATAAATAAAATAGATTCCGATGACAAACACGAATCTGTTGATAACACCCTGCATCCCGTTCAGCTTAACCCAGCCGCTCGAGTGTTTTCAACCACTCTCAATTGGAAGTAAAACCAACTCGTTTTATTCATAGCCTCACTTTAAAGTTCTATTTTTAATCAAAATATCAACTCGAAAACTTCGCTTGGTCCAAATATCATAACTCAATGTTCAGTATTTCATGCAACTCGTTCGGTTGTTTATCGGCAGAAAAGTCATTATGTTTCTCCACGTAAAAGCACGTTTGTCACTTGAGTTCTGTGTGACGTCACAGCTTCTGGTTATAATGCTGCTGGAAATAGCCCACATCTGCAATGTGTCAACTGCTGTGTGAGTGTCCCATACGTTTTCGGTGCCGATACAGATTTAATGTGCTTACAATCAGCTAGCCCTAATGGTCTTATGCAATAAATAGCATTGTTGGATCTCGTCCAGAATTATTTGGAATATAATGTATGGGAGTATGGTTGAGCTTTGGCACACGGTTCATTGGCATTCATTCACATTCACCTTTAGAGCTTGACTTTTTTTTTATTGAAATCGAAATTTAATACAGAATTATTGTTCTTCAATTTAGGTTGAGGATGAAAGTTAGGATCGTTCGGATGAGGCATCACAAGGGTAATCTCATCATCCCAAAGAATAATTGATATAATTTTTTACCAATCATCACGTTATTTCATTATCGTGAATCATTTGAATCGTGAAAAATTCAAGCATTCGCAATGGGGAAAAACAATCTTTAATCTTATTATTCACTTGATCATCTCTTTCTGTTTCTTCTTGCATTCGTCTCTATTATTTCTCATTCTTTTCCTAGTATTTATTATAATATTAGTAATTTTTATTCAGATTTTGTTTCATTCAATTCAATAATCACATTCTCATCATTGATACTCATTTATTTATCTATTCATCATTTATTAATTCTTTGTTATGAATTCAATATATTTCAATTCATTTTCCAAATTTTTATTGTACTCATTTTTGCTTCGTTTGATTGATTTACCAATCAATTTCTCTACCTGTTTCTCAATATATGGCGAGAACTTAAGTCCAACTGATAATTAAACTAAAATATATATTTTCTCTTATTGGATTATATTCCATTCATTCCAATCCATTCATTTTCGATAAGACGCATATGCTGCGTTTTCACAGAAGTATTACCTAAATCATTTACATAATTGTATTAGAATTATTCGTGAAAAACATTGGTATAACGAATACGATAGTCAAGTTAACAAGAAAGGAAAGATATTGCATAGATTAACAAATGAACATTCCTAAACAATTCGCAATGAAATTACGTAGTCTCTTTGGTTCATAACTCAAACAGGGGTTTAATTACCCCCCGCGCTGTCAACCCGCTTGTCAACGCTGAGGGGGGGGAGGTGGGGAGGGGGGTTGAAAACATAGAAACAACCCCTAAGCAGGAGTCATTACAAGCTAACTGACACACACACTGTCGAAATCACCATGCACAAAGAACTAATGGAGACAAATGACAAATCGAGCGCTTCATTTTATTTTAGAAGGCAACAGTTTGTTTAAAGTTTAAGCGGTTATTGGGGGAGAACAATGAAATTCATTTGGATGTTTTATTAATATAAAAAATACGTATTAACTCGGGTTGACGGTTGATTAATAAATTTCTGATCGATACGATATTTTGGGACGAATTCGATATTGAATTTGGTTTATCGATATTCGATTAATTTTGTATCTAAACAATGATCGATTTCGAAAAAAAACTGACAAAGGTAGAATGAGTAATAATAAGTGACAGAAACGTAAGGAATTAAACACCCGAACAAATTTCTTATTGCTGTCAGTAATGCGTGTGTGTAATGTTTAATATGGATACGTATAGTAAAGGTCTCGACATGCACATAATAAGTGATTCTTTTGCCCTGCCAGTATGGGATTGTTATAAGATCACCACCAGATTTCAAATGACTTTCTTCTTTGAAGAATATTTTGACCATCTTAAGAGTCGAATATAATTTTTATATTTTTGTTGAAAGGGTGGAAACTAAAAGAAACTGAAACAGTGTTACATGATCGAGAATCATGACTTTCAATCTCGCATTTTTTCCCAGTCGATATACTTCATTCGATTCGAAATCTAATGAAAATTGAAAATTTCGATAAATTTCTTTCGACATTCGATATCAAAGTTTCGATTTCGTTTTCGATTCTGTTGTGTTGTGTCGCGAGGATGCTAGTAATTTTGAAATCTGATTTTTAAATATATTCCATTGTCAAATACATTTCAATTCCAAAATAATTTCAAATTTCAAATGTATTTCATATAAAATTTCTTTTGAGATATTTTTCAAGTTTCATATTTTTTTATTTATTGGATGAATTTTAATTTTCGAACCAAACCAGGGTTCACAAGAATATACAGCTTGCTAATAATACTCGATGCTTACAGAGTTGTGGAAGAGAACCAGTTCTCTTGCCAGTTCTGGGAACGGCACCTCCACCATGCAAGCTTGGGCTGTGTTTAGACCGGCGCCTCCATCATACAGGCTGTAGCTCAATTGTGTAACCTGAACTCAGAATATTCGTGTTTGTCGCTAAATATCAGTAACAGTGGCATGATTGAGATAATTCAGAAATATCATGAGAAAAAATGAAAATATATTAATTTTCCGAATGATTTAAAATTCACTAATCAGTTGAATAACAAGTTGAAGGAAAATGTTATAGCTCAATTAATGAATTTAAATCAATCCATTGAATCTGTTTCAATACAATCTGGCGATAACTTGAATCTATTAGCGTCTTAAAAATGAATAATGAGATGATGGAAAATGAGACGTAGGTGTCTAAGGTAATGGGAAAGAAGAAATATGTAACGGGAGAGAAATTAGAGGAACGGTGGCTATTATCGTTGAAACCATCCCGGATTATCATATACCGAAAAAGAAAACTACGAACAACCACTATAAAGATGATCGGTGACCGCAGTCGAACCGAGGCCCGATCACCCTCATCTCCCAGTCACATGAAGCAAGTATGTTACCACTGAGCTACCAGTGCATTTTTATTCTCGTTCATGAATAAATTGAAATGTCCACAATTGATTCCATATTACGTAAATTCCTCTCGAAATCTCGCGTTGCTCATAACCATGTATTTCCAGCAGATAAACAGGACGTTGTTATATCACCTGAAAGTATTTTACAGACGTTTAAACAAACTCAACCTTCGATCAAAACGAGCTCAGTTCAATCCTATACACACGGAACGTTTCTTAGCGTCACTTCACCTAAATATAGTAGAAAGTTATCTCAACGAGCAGGAATTCCTCTCGCCTTCCAGACAATCTGTTTTTCCTACTCCCACCTCCTCCCCCTCACACTCCTTCTCTTCCATCTCTGATGACCCACACGTTCTGTCTTCCCACGGGACTTTTTCTCCTCCCCCCCTCTCCTCCTTCAGCCACCCTCCATCAAGTCTTGACGTCATTTACTACCCCCTGATCGTCGGGGAAGTTATCCCAAGATTCTTCCCTCATCGTCATTGAAGAGACAAGCAGATATACGGGGGCTCAAACTGTCTCGGCGCCCGGCAAACCTCAACTAGCAATCACATTCCGCCCCCCCTCCTCCTCCCCGTCCCCCCTCAAGACTTCTGATCCACAGCTGGCTTGTATAGGGGCAAGGGTTGAGAAACTTGACACTATCATATCAACAGGCGCGTTATTATGTTATTATATGACTGTACACGAGGTATTATGTAAAGTGAATTTTATTATTTTTTATTTATTTGTTGTATTTTTTGGATGTTGGGAACTTTCACTCGGTGCTGGAATTCTAGTTCCTTCAACAATTATTTAATGGTGGTTTTTGAACCCACCAAGAGCTAGGCTATATAGGGTTCAAGATTTTTCATATTTTTTATTTTTTATTTTCGTTTCTCGGAAAGTAGGTCTATTATGAATGTATAGGTAATATGTTTCCTTATCCTATGAGATAATAAGCATGAATCAAATCACAATTCATGTTTTTGTACAAAAACTGACTAAGCAATTACAATGAAATTTGAAATATATGGTTGTTGATGCATGTATTAGCATTGTAGAAACTAATAACAATGGAATATACTTTGGAAAACAAAGCAAACTATAAACCGAAACTGTTCATTCTCTAAATGTTCATTTTATATATGAATACCAAAAAGTGCAATTAATTGAGTCATAGTACGAAAGATAAACTGATTTCTGAGCAGAATAAAATAATAATAAATTGTTGCATGATCAAAGAAATCGAAATTAACATATCAGTTCATCTGCTTGAAACTTTTTAAAAAAGATTCTGCCTAACTACCCCACCAACAGCTAGGGTATACGGGTGTACGAATGAGCGGGTTACCATGAAACGATGAAGTGATGATAAGTGAAAATGAACATTTTTCATGATGAAGGCAATTAAACGCAATTGAGTAGACCAAGTATTTAGATGAATACATCTAAATGCGCCGTGCTGTTCAATTTTGATACCATTCACTTCTTCCTTACACGGTACATCTGTAAATAGTTTCATTATATATATATATTATATGTATATATATATATATATATATATATATATATATATATATATATATATATATATATATATATATATATATATATATATATATATATATATATATATATATATATATATATATATATATATATATGAATAGCCTATATATAATTATCGGTATGTGATTTGTCTCGACGATTTACGCGCATGTTTTAATTGCTTTGACATGTGATTGTGTTTTCATTGCGAGGACAAATTACAGCTGGCACTATTAACTGTCGAGAATTACTTACGACCGAAGTGTCCAGTATTTATGTGAGGGGTAGTTTCGCGTGATGTAGGGGGGGGGAGGGGGGGGGTCAACAATCACACTTTACGGGAGACAAGCTCACGGCAAAGAGCTAATAGCGACGTCTGGAGTAGGCATATAACTCTCTTGTTAACGACGGCATTCATGGGGACGATATAATGACCAATACGTTACTAAACAAACTGAAAACACTGATCACTGATCACTGAAGTCTTTTTCATGTGATTTTGTGGAATGTGTTGAAAAACCATCGAGAAATAAATCAATATGGTTCTAAAATTGTATGGATTTTTTTTTAGTTTTATTATAATTGCCAGATCGAAAAACTGTAGAAATAAATCTTTCATGTTATTATACGAATAATATGTTTTCTAACTGCGCACTCTGATAATAAATACTCATAATTGTCTTTTCGATATTCGTTTACATTCAAGAATGCAATTTTTTTGGTGAAGCATCATTATTAGCAGCTAATACGGAATACTACAAGTTTGACACATTTTACTCATGAAGGGGTGCACGCACGGTGTTTATACAATGGATAAATTTATTGACACTATTTTTTTCTTTACTCACGAACCAGCGAAATGTATATTGACTCCTATGTATATGTGACTCTATTTTTGTGAATTTAATCAATCTTGAGAAAATATGTAAATGAATTTGATCACATTCGTGGTATTCATTCGCGAATTATCTTGAATCTGGTTGCACTCACAAAAAAATAGAGTATTATATGGAATATGTATATAGATTAGTAAAGAGCATAACATTATCTTGGAGTCCATATCTACTCAGTTATTCAATTTCTCTGGCTCGTGAATATGGACCAAATTGGTGGAGATGAATTTCTCGATTTTATGAGGACATTGATGCAGCCGCATAATTCCTTCAGATCTGTTTCAATTCTTTCCTATATATATAATTACTGTTTGTTTCATAATGTAGCTATACATGTATGATTTATCTGACTAGTAATAGAAATTTCAAGATGTTTTAAAAATAGTCCATCTTGAATCGTCGTTCCAGTCCCTCCATATAATATGGACTTACAGTTAAGTATTTTTGGCAATAATAGTACATCAATGTGATGTAGAGGTTGTTCCACAGAGTTCATTACCATTTGTCAAGTGAGTCTATATACTTCCGAAGTCCGATTGACGGGAGTATCCGTTATAAGGTCCCTTCTACCCGCAAACAACTCCAACCACCGCTTTATGACCTGATGCACATCTGCACACGTTGTAAGATGAGCGAGATTTCATATGTGATGCCTTCACACATTGGTTTTGAATTCATTCTCAATTCACCTATTAGTTATTTCAGTCGTTTTATGATACAAATGGTAATTCACTTGTTGAACACGTCGCAGTTTTCTCAATTGGTAAATTATCTAAATTGAAATCGTCTTTTCAATCTCAGAAATTATGATTCATTCATTTGTCCTCCAGGACCTGTTGTTTTCTCTGAGTTGTGATCTAGATATCACTCGATTCTGTTAATGTTCCTATACAGAATCGGTAATGCCTACGTCATGACTTACGCACGCTCTCTGGAAGACATAAATGTAATTTTAATTTCTGAAATTGAGATGAATATTTCTAGTTTTCTCTAAAATTAGAGAAAATATATATATCGTTATCATTGATTAAAACAAATTTCCAGGTTTGTGATATCATTCAACTATTGCGTGAATAACTGGTACCGATATTCTGTGCGCAGGATTAAATACCATGCTGTAAAGAATGTACAAGAAGTTGATAGTTTATTAGGTCTTCTCTTCAATAGTTACTGTTATAGTATAGTGTGCAATGTATGGCTGAATAACAACGGAGGCCTACTTCAGGTTGAGTTCGAGATTGTTTGGATAAAGTTGACTATTTATAAACCTATGCTGGAGAGACCAAGGAACATAGAAGATCAAGAGTTTGGAGTGGCTCCCAAAGTTTTCAAGTGCGAATTTTCTTATCATATTTTCATCATTAAAATTATCAATTACAATGAATGAGATTGATATCATTCCACGATACATTCGATGCATATTATTTGTTGAAAGACAACATAACCCTGAAACTAGATTTTCTCGAATAATGACGATAATAATTTCTTCAATTTGAGAGGAAACTAGAAATCATCATCTCAATTTCAGAAATTGAATTTTTTTTTTGTCCTCCAAGACCCGATTTATTTTTTCGTGACGTAGACATTACTCGATTCTGTTTATGTTTCTATACAGAATTGGTAATGCTCACATGACTCATATGGAATGCTATTGCTGTTCCATTGGTATGATCGCTATAATCCAAGGTTTAACGTTATTCCTCAGATTACAACGTAATTGGTGAAACCGACACTAAACGATAATAAGCGGATTAACTCATAATTACCCTTGGTTATAAGTGATATTTTCGTGCCTCGATACATAACTAGGAAAACGCAGCATATGAGCGATATAGGCATAAGATGCGTTGTAGATGAGCGATATGGACATATGGCTTTACAGACACATTGATTATTAAAATCATAAATTCATAATGTCACTGCATTCCTGTTTCATCTTTTGCTAATTTCATTTGTTTTACGATTTAATTGGTTGTACCGATTGTTCTTCAGCTTTGAAAGCATTCTAGGACAATAGCTATTCTCGATGGATTCGCAACTGAGCTCAACGTTGTTTTGGATCTATGAACCGATCCAAGCCACCAAAATCGACTTCTCAGGTATTCAGCTAATTTGTAGGCGATCTAGGCGGCGATGTTTCAATTTTACATCGACTACTCCGGCCATCAGAGCCCTGTAGAGACTGTAGCCAGCTTATATTGGCGATCTAGGTGGCGTCGATGGTGTATCTAGGTGGCTTCGAAGTTTCTTAGCACTGGAGATGATCGTCAGCTGGGAGAACATGGAAGAAGTCCAATTTGCGTATCTATCGTGGATGACTTCTGTCCCATAGATTTAATTTGACTTGAATGGAGCTCAACAAAAAAAGCGTATTTTCCAATATATATCAGAATTGAGTTCCCTCTCCGCTCATCCAATTATATAAAAACACAATTTCATTACCTGTAAAATATCTGGAATATAAATCTTCTTCCTACAACTTCGACGTCACTCAGCCAGTCTCAGATTTGAACCTCGCTCCAGTCATTCGAACGTTCCAACCTCCTAGATCGAGACAGACGCCAATGTATTCTAAACATGTCGAGCACAAGCAGGGTACAAGCGTCGCTCAGTGGTCTAGGTGCGGGCGACGTCGAAGGCGCCGCTCCAACGTAAACCAAAGCGACGTGACACACTGTACCAACATCGGGTACGATAATAAACAAAACGCGACGGGCCACAGAACTCAATAAGAGGGATAGATTGGTAATAGCTGTTTTTAAATAGCTTCTGTGTACACGAGGTAAATGTTTTTACAGTCACTGTTGGGGTGACAACATGTTTGGAGACAAAGTAGAAAAGGAGAAGTTAGCAGAAAGAAATGAGATATGGAGATACTAGGTGAACGTAGCATATGGTTGCGAGATGAGCGAGAAAGTTATCTGAATTGTACTCGAAAACTCTACACACTTTGACTTCCAGTCTATTATATCGCAAATAGAGGTAAGACCCACTCCTTCACCATGATCCCGCTCGGCGCTCGGCGTATATTCTAAGTATATCTACACACCTCATCTCATATAAAATATACTCAGATTCGATTAATATCGATCTAGATAGCCGTGAATCTCGGCCACATGTTTCCGATATTGTTTCTAGTAATTCGATGGATAAAAACAATCAATTATAGTAGTGTTCAAAACGGCTGGTTCAAATGTGTCATTCATGTAGAGAGTCGATTTCTTTCAAAATATTCCATTTTTTAAATTGTCCGCTCAGTGAGTCCCGTATAAGGAATGGATTTTTGACTTGTAAATGTCCTTTCACCTATCATCACTTCATAGTTTCATAATCACATGCTTATTCGTACCCCGGTATAACCTAGCTGTTGGTGGGGTCGTTAAGCAAACAATAATCATCATCACCACAGAAATGATGCCCCGTTTGATGCTTCCGAGAGACGAGGGACTTCGAAGTTTACGGCGAGACTGTCTCGCCAAATTTGGGAAGTATGGCTATTCTAGTCTATGCCCAATGTGCGTGAGGATTCAGGGTTGGTGGAATGAACGCGATCGTGAAGTGCGATTGCACGATTACTCGACTCTTTCTGTATATAGCACTTTATAACGAATTTAGCTTTCGACCTTTTACATGTATTTAATTACTCACCTGCAACGAGATTTATCTCTATCCATAAACTAAAACCGGAAGTATATATTTCTTTTCTGACAATGCATTTAAGAGAAAAGTATAAACGAAGCAAACATTCGTGATAACTTGAATTTTGCCACAAGAATAATATAGAGGGTTAAGTAGAATAATTGAAGCTAATTTAATTATACCTAATAAGACTGTATAGCAACTCTGGAAAATCAAACCCTCATAATGGGATATATTTCGATATAAATATGATGATTAAATAAAATATGGAAAATAAAATATGATGCAGAGTAATGATAGCTTATTCAATTATACATCAATATGTTATACTGAGACGGGTGGTCGAGTGGTTAGCACACTGAACTGTTATTCATGAGACCGGGGTTCGATTCACGCCATTGTCGACTATCCTGACAGAGATTTTTCCTGTACACCTCTGTCGTTCCGTTGATCCGGAAAAAGCGGTCCGAAAATCTAGCTCGAAAACGAATCGGAAAAAACATTCAAGAAAACCGGACCGGAAAAAAACGGTCCTGAAAAACCGGTCCGGAAAATACGGCCCGGAAAAAATGACTCCAAAAAATTCTGGAAAACTGATCCGGAAAAACCGGCCCAGAAAACCGGTCCGGAAAACCGACGGTGCGTGACCGCTCGGTGAGCGACCAGTCGGTGCGCGACCGGCTAGCACGCTGAGCCGTCATTCAGGAGACCGGGGTGCGATTTTCGTCATGGTCAACATCCTGAAAGATGTTTTCCTCTGTCGTTCAAGTGAATACTGGGATGACTTCTTGATAATATCACCGTCACCATCCCACTATATCCCACCTATATCATCCCACCTAAAAAATTACTTTTCATCACATATTTCCATCGTCTAATTCATCATTCACCGGAATGGTCATCTCCACAGTCCGTCAATAAACCCAGTGAATACATTTCACAGATGTTTTTCTACATTTATTAACATATCATTTTTTCAAATTATAATCTAATCACTGAATTACATTTTTCATTCACAAAAAATCATAGTTGTATACACAGCTTCTCAACATAAACCATGTCCAGCCGTTTTAATAATGAATGATTTATCATGCAGGTAGAGGTGCCGGGTTTTTTCGAAAACTTCAGAAAACTTCGAATATTTCATTCACCGAAGTGATCTTCATCACATACAGTCCATAAACCCCGTGCACTGGCATTCGAATCGGGCAGGGGGGGGGGGGGGGTGAGGGAAGGGCATTGACCCTGCTAACTTTTGGCCAAGGGGGTCAAGAAAAAGGTCTTGAAAGACTCAATTTGTCTCGTTGTCTCCTGTTGAAATCCACTTTGTTAGAATCAGATGTCATTTTTGTTTTAAAGTGGCACCCCATACTTCCTTTCTCCATGGGTCGCAATTGTTGAGTTTGCCCCCCTCAACTTTCACAGTGTTCCAACGCCCCTGGATAAGTAGAACTTTGTTTTCCAAGGAAGATTTTCAATTATTTCAGAGTTGAATCAACTATTCGAATCACTATAAGATGAGTTTGTTTTTGACCTCACTTCCTAGTGTAGAATCTTTCTTCTGATCTTTCATCATCCGTATTTTTTTTTGGCTCTGATCTAAGGTAAAAGAATCTACATCCATTTTTTTTCATAACATTCGAGCATGTATATAAAGTGATTTTGTATATCGTAATCCATAGAAGAGTGAGATTTTCTTTTTCTTTCCTACTATAGTGAAGTTTATTAAATAAAAGTAGTAAATGCAGTAATTAATATAAGTACTTATAAATAAAATCTTGAGTGTGAAGAATATCCTCAAAGTACATTTTATTAATCAAGACTAATGTATGCAACTGCAACATAACGTCGTAATAATTTTCTAATGCCTTTTGAAACACAGTTTTATTGTATTCATTCTGATTTTTCTATTTTTTCTAAATAAACGTGAACATCTTTTTCACTTTCCATGTGATTGTTTCTACAGTATATAACTTCCAATAAGAAGTTATATTCCACCGTTTGACCTGTTGAGTGCTTGCTAATATGAATATCAATAAAAAACAGCTAAACTTCCCTATAAACCATACTGAACTCAAAATTCCATGTATCTCATCAGATGAGCAAGTGGAGACTACAATTGAATTTGCCGCTGAACAATAAATTGGGGTGGTTTTTATACATGTTCCCGATTTTTGCGCGGCATACGGGTCTGACAAAGTATACAAATCAATCGAAACTTCTTTCTTTCAAATTTGGAAAAAATTGGTAAATAAACAATATTTCAATTCACACATTAGTTATGGTGATGAGAATAGCATCGGGAAAATTTTTACAATTTTCAATTTTAATCTGAATAAAATAAAAGTTTCACAGAATGTTAAAATTGTATCTCAAAACGATATTGATTTATTTAGTGGTCGTTTTCAGTGAAATGAATGTAGCATTGGAATAACGATCAAAATTAACAACAGCTTGACAGTGCTTCAAACAAAATGTGTAGAGTTTTCTATTCACATTCCCACAAATATCTCGCTCAACTTCCAAATACTGCCTTCACCCCCGTGTAATAAACACCACTGCCCTAGTACAATCAAATTCATGATATCAGCTAAAACGACCGTAACTTCGGTATCACATATAAATCTTATTACAATTTAAAATTCAACTTACATTGTCGTAACCAATCGTTTATTCCCCAACGATTTCAGCTGATCTATCTGAGCAGCTAGCAGGAGGGACACAAGAAGTACGTACCTTGCAGGATACTCACGTACCGCGTGTTGCCTAGCTGATGGATCGCAAGGGGCAGTGTGCGGCGGGCAGCCTACTCCCAGGGGGCAATGTCTAGGTTGTGAAGCGAAGGGCCGGCTGCTATTCTTGTAGCCACATAATGTGTCACTCGGGAGTCGACGTCGAGCACTGGACGTCCTTTCATCTTAAACCACCGACAAAGACGTCGACGTAATGCCACTGGTATAACACTGGCCAAGATAAGAACCGTATAGTGTGACGACTCATCTACAGACCCTGGTCAAGATGTAGTGATATCATAATGAAAATAAGGTGTACCCACTCCTTTACCACAGAGAAGTAACCAGAGAGATGCATCTTAGGTAGCGAGCGGGTGACCGATGCTCGTACTGCAAATATAGGCCTCGCGGCCATATTCTTCTTTTGTGTCACCATATAAACCGGCATAACCAAGCTTGAATGTGTTGATATCCATTCTCATGCAACGAAATTACGGAATAGTTGTGTATTAGTAAACTCTGCGAGTAAGAGCAATGCGAAATAGCACGTAATGGCTATGAGCGAGTCACAATAAAAGTCCAATATGGCGGATTGTCGTCATTTTTTGGAACACGGCCTTGTACGCCTCTATAACCCGTAGATGCATCTCTCTGTATACTTCTCTATGTCTTTACTATTAACATAGCCGGTATTTTTGGTTTCTTGTGGACAAATCAGAGCCAGAGGTATTGATTGCAGTTGGCGATTTGCGACTCCCTTGCAGTGCAAGGGATACGAGTTACTACGGTACTGATGGCATTTATGAACTTACAGAATCTATCATTCTCACTGCTCACTGCTGAATGTCACTGCTAACATAACTAACTATACTGATCCGTGTGTAGATCGATATAGAAGCGACAGTTGCGCTAGCAGCAAGCTGGACGAAGAATAAGTCTCCAAATTACTCATTTCGAAGAAGCGAGTGGGTATACGAGCGAGCAACAATCGTCGACAGGACACCCCTCAACCGTGCCCCCTGGAACTCTCCTCGAACACCAGGGTCCTAGATGGGTCCTAGATGGGTCACCACAGTAGTACTGCTTGTTTAATGACCATTAACGTACGTATTCGAGGGTGCGAATGAGCGGGTGATGATCATAAAAGATGGTTGAAAGATGCTTACAAAAGTACATGCCTCATGCGGGGCTCGAACACAAGCCCACTGTGAAGTCAGATTCTGAATCCCTGGCTAAACTTGGCTGAGTGAGTTAGGGGATGTCGAAGAGTATAGTGTAGTCACTAAGAGATGAAGGCGCGAAACACTCGTACGCTAGTGCTGTGGAATGGGGAAGACGGTCGATTGAAAAACTTCATCTCTAGTTTTTAACTATATTGGGTTTAATGACACAGTGTGATGGTAGCAAAGATCCATTGACGTTGGATGGATGATTAATAAGATGATGGGATGAAGAGATGAAGGTTTCTTGGGTAATGGGAAGGATAGTTACGTCTCAATGGTAAACTTGCCACAATTAGAATGCATTTTCAGTTCTAAAAACAGCCTGTTTTTGCGACGTTTCACCGGAAATTCATCCTGCATCCTCAAGCGACGGTGGTGAGCAGGAAAGAAAAGTGAAGAAAAGCAGTAAAGTAATTTACCGTAAAGACACACACATATATATATATACATATATATATATATATATATATATATATATATATATATATATATATATATATATATATATATATATATATATATATATATATATATATATATATATATATAGGTGAATTACTTTACTGCTTTTCTTCGCGTTCTCAGCATTATACCATTCCACAATGAATGAATATATGAATTCAGAGAGTTGCAATTTCTACAATGCTCCACTTCATGTTCGATTCAAACACTTCTATAAATCGTTTTCGAATAAAACAATCCATTTATACACTAAATGCTGAACTCGAGTGAATAAATACGCTTTCGCGGTGTTGGGGTACAACACTATAGACACAACACTGACGTTCTGTCGGCCACTAAACAAACGCGTTCACAAGACTTATCTACGAACGACGTGACAAACGACGCAGCGACCCTCGAATGCAATTCAACGGGGGGGATTTATCGGGCGACGCCGCGATCAACATGCTAGTAGCGTCCCGACGCCTGAGCTCAGAGTCCCATGGAGTGCTGGCCAAGTCACAGCCCCCTTGAGTACACAGGCAGGCTATTGATATGACGTAGGTGACAGAAGGGCTGTATTGAGGGTAGGGGGGAGGAGAATCTTTGGACGTTACTTGATATATATATAGGGTCATAAGGGAGTACGGACTTATACATTTTGTCAAGATTCACAAATGTAGTGTAGGCCTATCTAGGAAATATATGTTTATGTCATTTTTGACTGTTTGGTCTGAGCAGGGATGTAAACCATGCAACGACCTTCTTTATGATGAACTCTCAAAACTTCTAATCCATAAATAGCAAAAAGTCATTAAGGGTGAGGAGAATCTTTGGACGCTACTTGATATATATGTACAGGGTCTTATGGACTTATACATTTTGTCATGATTCACAAATGTATAGTGTACGGTACTTTGTATAATATATTTATGAAATTATTTTTGACTGTTTTGTGTGAGTAGGGATTCAAGCCATGTAACAATCTTTTTTATAATGAACTAGCCATACTCACAATTCATGAATAACAAAAAGTCAACTGTTAAAATGCGAATTATGTCTCACACTGATTAAACACATTCAGTTTTTCACACATTTTGTTTTCGTTTTGGACTCACATTGTATTTACAAGGTGATGTGAAGAGGTGTTGAAAAAGTGATGAAATGACCATGCTGTCAAAGTCACACAAAAAAGGTATTGGTTAACCTTCCTTTATCTGTGGTTATACTTCCATCCACGGAAGAATGAGGCTCGATCACCCGCGCGCTAATGGTGTGGAATAGGGGGAACGGGCGATTGGAACCTTCTTTTTTCGGGGATATCATCATATAGCCATTTCATAGATTATATCTCTTCACACTTGATTACACATGTTATTTTATTGAGTTAAAATGCTGTTAACCAACAGATAACCTACGGAACAAATTTAATTGATGATTGTAATTTCGGGCCTGATTAGGTATATAAAGTGATGGTGACGCATAAACAAATACAATTCACGTTTCTTATACAACTACTTCGTACTTTTCAATATAAGCTTCAATGTTTATTTTGAGTGAATTGAAACGCACTGTAATATCGATCAAGATCTATTGGTGTCGGTGAATGATGAATGAGATGAGGGAAAGATGAGATATGAAGAGTTATTTCATCAGGTGTTTTTTGGACAGATGGATGGAGTCGTTATGGTCTGCTCTGACAGAACCATCCAAATATTCACGTTACCACGAAAATCCTGAATGAGGCAGATCAGCATAACGGGAATCGAACTGTGGTCTCCCAAATGACTGCTCAGCGCGCTATTCACTGATCCATCCTACTCAGTACTTCAATTTATCGGATGCATGCACGGTGCTTATACAAAATATGTAGAAATTCACTTTCAATATTTCTCCCACGTTCACGAACCAGTGTAATTGAATATAAAAGTATATCAACCCCTAGATAATTCTATGCTATCGGATTAATATGACATTCTATTTTGATCTATTTTGAACTTTTGAGATAATATGTCATTGAAAATCAAGATTCTGATTAAATTAATTGATATTATCATCTTGAAACTGATTGAATTCACAAAAATAAAATGTATTTTTTGATTTTTTTTATATTGGGTTCAACGACGCACTGTTATGATAACTGAGATCTAATGGCGAGGGATGGATGATTAATGAGATGATGGGATGATGAGATAAAGGTTCTTGGGTAATGGGAAGGATAGTGGGAAAGAAGCGGTCATGGCCGACTCATTGTAGGAACCATCCCGGCATTAGCCTAGACTACAGAGGGAAACCACCTTGGAATCACATCATTTACACGATGGCTTCATGCATCTCACTTAGATGATATCTATAATATTACGATCATATTGTAAGCACATGGGTAAAAACAAGTAAAAGGTAGCTGTAGCACATTTTTCTAATATTCATAACAATGTATACCTACTCACATTGCCGTTCCGTTAAAACAATACAGATTGTTTATCATTCTAATTGTGATAATTAAACTATTCACGACAAATATACTTGTTTACAATAGCACTGTGTATGGTTAAAAGTAACTAGTTTAATACACTTTCTGCACGCTGGAGCACTAAGTCCTTTTAGTAAATAATCACACGAATCAATAACTTTACGACTTGCACGATTTCACGTTCAAACATTTATAGGGGTTTTTCAAATAAATTCAGTAAGATTTTCCATCACCAAATTTACGCAATAAAAGTAGAACTGTCAAAACATGTTATGTAATGAAAAGTAACGTTGGTTTATAACTTATACATCATTTGAGAGCTTGGAGCAAGTTCGAAGTGATCGTGGGTGTTGTAGGTTGAACTATACGGGACACGATCACATAACTTGTACACCAGCTCACGATATTATCACAGTTCAAACATTTTATAGCGGGGTTTCAAGATAAATTACAGGGTAGACGGATTCTTCCCATCACCAATATTGAACATGTCTAATCAAAAGTAGACTGTAAAAATGTGATGGACACTGAATTAGTTGTACGTTATTGGATTTATTAACTTTATAACTCATTTGAGAAGTTGTTGTATGGCTGATTCTTATGTATTGTCAGGAAAACCATTAGTCATGTAGATAGTTGTTGAAGGATGGGAAGTCTTTGTCGACACATTCTTGATCTCAGCATTTTTCAACAGTGCCATCCATATTTTCAAAATACGTAAATATTGAAGTTTAAAATTGAAAATTTTGAGATTTTTTTCTAACGTTTTGTTATTCGATTTTTTCAAATTTGATTTCCAATTCAATTTTCATAACCTAGAATAAATACCTCATATAATGACTATGATGATGAATATTCCAGATTTTTTGGAAACTTGAACTCTCAATTTGATTTTTATAAAGCTGGAATTTGATGAATATCCGTCAGAATATTATCAAAAAATGCATTAAATCTCATATTCCACATAAAACTGAATCATAATATGAAAAAAAGTCCAACATCCTTTTGTAACGTTGAACATTTTGATTTATATTCCTTCTTGTATTGCTAGAGTGTATCTATCTAGTATAGGATGCATAGCCATACAAAGACTTACTTAATTACTAGTATACTTCTTCGGGAGTCTTTCAGCCACTCACGAGTTCGGCTAGTTTTTATATATGAAAAGGGCTCAGCAAAGCACGGGGAGCAAAACGTGAACGACATCACCAAGTTGGCGAACGAAGTGCTTCCTATAGCATCTCGTCGGGTGTACGTTTCAGAATCTTACTTGGTAGTAGGTTGTCCTGAACGGGCGTGACTGTAATAACAATATCATGTCATTTCCGGAAACGGAATCAAAGTCATTTCGAGACTTTTCTTTGCCGGAGAATGAGCAGAACAACGGTGGCTTCATTAGAAGTGACAATCAGCTGGCTGGATGATGATTGATAAGGCTGGATGTTGGAGGCAGTGATTGCGAATGTGACGTGGGGAAAGTCGAGAGCCCCTCGTCATTTGTTCATTGGTACAAGCTGCGATTTATTGATTGGAAATAGAAAACAAATCAATAGGAATAGTTATATTTTAATTACTTCGACGATTCTTGAATTAATTTCGAATCCAATTTAAATTAATTTCTCTCATTAACCATCACTACTGTCATTATCGGACCTACTGATTCATTTTTCATTTTTGATTCATTCTCATTTTTTCAGTTTCCAGTTTTGATTCACTTTTTGATCATTTCATGATTTTAAAACTCATTTTCACTTTCGGCACTTACAATTTCCAATTCACAGTATCTTTTATCATGGTCATTATCATCTGGATGAACAGCCATCACAAAAGACGATTTTTTGTAATTATGTATTTGTAATGAAATTGAGGGAAGATGATGAGTCAAGTGATTCAAATCAAGAAAAACGTAATCAGAAGTCCATTTCGAATGTTCAAAAATCAAAACCAATTAAACTTTTAATATTCAGTACTTCTTGGTGGAGGTGCCGAGTTGAGGGCAAATTGCGACGTCGGGTGATTTTCTACATTCATCAAACACTGTACCATTGTAGATACAATCACGAGAAGAGTGATTTTTGAACAATGCAGTCGACTTGAGAAGTCCAATGTAAACTGATAAAGTATCTGATAAAAATAATTCTCATCAAATGGCTAAATATGAATGTTGCAAATTAATGAAACATCGAAGTTATAGTAGTATTAAAAACTGTCCTGTTCACATATTTGGAATTGAAATCGAAAGCCGGAAAACCACTTGCTTCCATTCTGTTGGGTACAGTTTGAAGCTAGTAAATAAGATATACACTATCAACAGATTTTTATTCCAGTCGATATAGGTTTCCCTTCAAACGTAACTCAGCAGAAAGGTTTTTTATAAGAGGGATTTCAATTAAGTTTCCGTCTTTTAAAGAAGCTTTTTAACCGTATAATACGCTAATTTAATCCCATTTCCTTCCTACCCCTGAAGGGATGATTTCTTGAATCAATGAATGCTAGTTGAACCTGATGTCACATTTTTTTCTGTTTTTTCTCTGTGTCTCCCCCTCGTCTAGGGTTTAGACTTGTTGCCTTTTGAGGTTTACAGCGCGTCTCCCCCTCGATGTCGTTTATGTCAACTACACATCCCTCGGGCGTTCAATGGCCTACTTGCGAGGGGGCCGAAGGAAATACTTGAATGGAATTTAAGTGGATTGAAAAACAAGTGGCAGGCGAATAAACTGAAACTACGCAACTCAACCAAGGTCTGCTTTTGAACCGTTTGAAAAGCTATTTAGCAAAACATACAATCGGTATCAGATATTGAAACTACAAAGTTAAAAACTGAGTGATTTTTATTATGATTATGATAATTGAGTAGGAGGGGTTTGTGTTTCGGTCGCGACTGGGATAAAGAAATATGCAGCTCCGAGAATGACATATTAATTATTATCAAACCTGCCAATTTGATATGGATTGTTGTTCAGGTATTCGAAGAGACATAAGAGATTGAAGCAATTAGGTAGAATTAGCTTCCATATAAGTGGAAACAAATGGACAACAAGTGAGTACACTGGAAATGATTCTATTTAGTTGAAAATCGACTAATTGGAATGTGGATTCTGTAAAATCTCAATTATGAGCATATTGTGCACCAAAAAAGAAAAATACAGAAATCATTCTTAGAGTGATGATGCATAAATCATTCCGTACTGTACTATACTGCAGTGAATGGGAATTAAAATTGAAATTTGTAAAATTAAATGAATAGGAATGTTCAATCAAGTGTCAACGACCGAGAAGAACACGTTCTAAGCACATATTTTTCAATTGTCAATTCGGTTTTCATCATTATGAGAAATAATGAACATTCAGTGCTTTGTCAGATAAAACAACCATAATATATATACGACAAGAAATAATCATATTTCCAACATAATTCAGAAAAATATTTCTCTTTTGTGATATATTTCCATCAAGTGTGTATATGAACAGTGTCTATCAAGTTATTCAAATAACCTTGCGAATAACTCTCGTAGATGTTGTCAATAAATACCCAAGCCACTCTGGGACTCGTACATGCCTTCGTATATACATTACAAGTCGCATCTTTGTAAATCCTTATAAGCTGTATGATTTCAGGTCCCGAGAACGAAGTGAACATAATTCCTATATTTCTCTCTCACACCCCAAAGTATAGCTAATATCCTTGGAGGTACAGACTGAGTTTAAGGGGGTGCATGCATGGTGCTCATAAAAATAGAGAAATTCATCTTTACTATTTTTTTCTATGCTTACGAACCAGTGTAATTGAATAGAGAGTGTATCAACCTCAACATAAGTTCATGCTCTTTAATTGGTATGATATTCAATTATTGAGTTTTAAGGTTATACGTTATTGAAAACCACTAGGAAAACGCCGCCATATATGCGTTGTTGGACGAGCGAATAGTAATAGTATGGGTAAAAATGAGTAAAAACTGCTTCGAGTGGTACCAATTCAGCACATTTTATGTTTTTTCTCCTAAATGGCCCACCCGATCCAGCTTACAAATTTTAGAAATGTGTATCAAAATGTAATCAACTTCACGCAAAATTTCATTTTTTGGATGATAAAAATATTTTCTTTTTTTTCCGTCATGTTATTCTAATGAGTATTTCTGAAATTTATAAAATTCATAAAAAAAAAGCTACGCCCCGATAATGCCGCAAAACTATACAGATCTAAGTTGGATGAGGAACCATATTGAAAAAAAGTTTGAAGTTGATAGCTGTAGCCGTTTGACCTGTGGAGAACCGACAAAAAAACATGAAAAAAAAAAAAAAAAAAAAAAACGAACACCAATTTTTTCAGTATGTCAAATTGAATCCTTGCTGAAGCTCGTCTAAAAAATGTGCTCAAATTCATTGACATATCATCTCGAAACTGATTGAATTCACAAAAATAGAATGCCACATTAATTTGAAAATATCACATTTTCTTTGTTGATATACTATCTAAACAATTACACTGGTTCGTGAACATAGAAAAAAAATGTAGAAGATGAATTTCTCCATTTTTATAAGCACCTTGCATGCACCCCCTTAACCCACGAGCTTCTCCCTGTTTATAGGAAAGGCATCACATTACACACATTAGAAATAACGTCAAAATGACACCAGAGGGACGATATGATTATTTGATGCAACCACAGTTTGTGTTAACGTTCGAAGCCTTATGGGACATTAGAGACATTCCAGGGACATTGGAAATGCTTTTAGCATTCGTTTCTGTTTTATGACTTTCAATTTTTTGCGTGGTCTGAATTTTTGTTACCTTTAATACATAAATTCGCACATTTTATAAGACTTCTAAAATAAAACTATATCATGTCTATTTGAGGCAAAGTTTGTAGGAAAAGTATAAAATCGGGTCACAAAATCTTCACTTTGTTGAATCCTTAATAATGTAGGGATTTGTTGAAATCCAAAGACTCAGTAAAATGAATGAGTGAATGAGAAGCCAATCATTCCATAGGGCTGTGGAATTTCATGGAGATTCACTGCCTTCTCGAATCGATACGTATAATTATTTGTGATAATTTCGCTTTTTACAACATAAATGAAGGATATATTCTGAAAAAAAGTTACCTCTGACATTATATTTAGTTCAGATGGCATTAGTGAATTGAATTAAGTGAATTTTCGAAGATTTACTTCAACATTTTGTGAGTGGGATAAAAAAATCCGTTTCTTCTTCTTCTTCTTCTTCTTCTTCTAAGGATCGCTTCGATAGTGCCTGGCTGAATAACTGTCCGCTCGATAACTGGGGGAAATAAACTGTAAGTTCACTCTCCACATCACCCATAAATATTTGTGTATTTTATTTGGTTGTAAATTGTAGTATTGTATTTAGTAGCATTTCATATTACACCTAGTAGGCCTAACTTGTATGACAACATTACATTGAACGTAGGCCTACAAAGGTTATGAAAATTTGTCAATACCAAAATTAAAATGTGATGATAATATTACTATTGTTATGATATAAAAATTACACAACACACTTCTGAAACTAGTTCTGAAACTAGATGCTACTGGCTAGATGTGCAATAGCAGCTCATGACACATGAGTCATGCACTTTAAAGGAATATCAAGAAGAGTTGTGCGTAGCGAAATATACGGTAGGGATTCAATTATTAGTATTATTATATTGACATATTTTTATTGCACACTATATGAGCTTATGATTCTTGACAAGTATCAGCAATATCATCATAAACCTCGTTATGAACAGCGTGAAAGAACACTATATTCATAAAATACATGACAATTTTTCTCTCCATTACGACACAACAAATTCATGTAAAACTTTGTGATTGTACGACTAATTCGTTTACTGAAATTCCGTAGAAATTTGAATTCATTTGGAGAATTTCATTTTCCACATTTTCCCATCGGGGGTTGTTCTTATAATGATTCTCAAAATTTCGAAATTTACTTCTCAAAAGGGGTTAAACTGATTGCACGTATCGAGTGAGATTAGGATTTCCATGTCAAGTTTCATCAAACAATTCCCTATCGTTTGACCCGTGGAGCTCGATAAAACATTCGTCATTTTTGAATACAGTGAAATCTAGTTATAATAATAAAATAATGTTCATTTCAGCAATTCTTCCATATATTATTTTCACATGACATGAATACATACATACATTGAAACAAATAAATACAGTGATAGTGACACAACATTACAAGTCACAATTAGGCCTACATTGAATCACATCATTTCATGTTTCATGTCCTACATTTATGTTTCTTTTTAATAAAATCGAAACTTGATACATAATCATACACAATCATTGTTCCTCAATAAAGGCTATGGATGAAAGACAAGATCGTTTGGACGGGGGACCAATATAATGAAATTATTATAATACATTGATACCGGCAGTTTAATAAATTGATTCAAATTTTCTTGATACTGAAACAACAAGATGTGATGATAATAATGAATGAATTCAATCTACATGATCCCAGAAACGCACACTTTCACTCCAATCTGGAACCAATTTTCCTTCCTCAATTAACTTAAAACACGCACTAGTCATCGCTTCGCTCATCCAATGATACAATCTCTTCATAAACAGCGTGAAAAGAAAGACAAAATCTGTGTGTGACACGCAGTTGATTGAGTAGGTCAATTTTCTTCCGGCGACATGACAGGCAGTTGTAATATTTGTGCGACGGTTGTCATGCCAACGCCGTGTCCCTATCTGGTACAGCTGCGACAACAACGGTAGCAAGTGACGTAGATTAGAGATGATTACACACAGGTGGGAATGAGAACACTTGTTTTGACAATATTAGTATCATTATCAACTTGATAAACGTTTTCAAGTGTATGTTGATAAACTTATAGTGAGGACTTAGTGATATTAATATGGGGCTTGTATGTAGGTGAGGTATTTTAGTTGACTTTCGATGAGGTATTTCTCATTGCTTATAATTATGGTTCTCCAATGTGATTGAAGTAATAGGAAAGAAAAGATTCGATTCTATCGTATTCGATATATTGGTCGTATTTTTCTCCAGTGGAAGCATCACAAATTTTGTTGAGACAATTGGTATACATGATGGGTCATTCATTATATTACTCGTTGATGTATATAGTTTTGAGACGCAATCATACCGTTGAGCACTTTGGACAGAAAGATTTCGATATTCTGAAATCTCTCATCAAAATAACAAAAAAAAAATGCAGGACAAATATTTCTTCAAATGTATACGAATTTTTG
Organism: Brachyptera putata; assembly: GCA_907164805.1. Lineage (NCBI taxonomy): Eukaryota > Metazoa > Arthropoda > Insecta > Plecoptera > Taeniopterygidae > Brachyptera > Brachyptera putata. The sequence continues at coordinate 7,973,472 of OU015471.1, read as the reverse complement.
AAAAATTCAAGTATATTTGAAGGATTCAAGAATCATATACAGAGGATTGTTTTCAGCAATTTTATATTGGAATTCAAATGTATTTCGAAGTAATTCACAGATAATATAGTTCATTATATACTTTAGTACTTCCACGAATTAAAAAATCAAATCACTCGTATTTACAATTCAAACTTTGAACTTTTCCAAGAATTCAAATTCTGAAGTTGTTTTGTGAAAGATTGTTCACAATATTATCGAGATGCATGTCGTATATTTATACAATGTTCTAATCACAGACTAAAGTCATTTCCGGTTACTTTCTAGATATCCTCATTCCATAGCTACTCGAAATCCAAAATATTTTCATTCAAAACATGACGTATTCGAATCAGATCTCAAACCCATTTATAAGTGAAATCGGGAACCAGAAAGCTCGAGATAAGCTTTTCCTGAAAGGAATTCCACTCTCATTCTCATCCCACAGGATCATTAAATTCACATCGAACAGAAACTTGCTTATGTCATTGTTGTGAGATTTGGCTGGCTTTTGGGGTTGGCAAAGCGCATCACATTATCTGCTGACGATTCGACGCAATCAGTTATACCAACTGAGAATCATGAAACACAGCCATGATATTTATTGATTAATTTCATTGTTATAAGAATAACACTTCAACGGCTTGGAAAAAGTTCTGATCGAAATCCTCAAATTATAAGCAATTTGAAGAAATTTCTCTTTTCAATAATGAAATTGACTCGTTACAAGCTGCATGAAAATGTATCGATTCTCAAGATTAATAAGACGCTATCAATAACATAAACGATATTTATAACGTGAATAACGACTCCAACAACACTCAGGTCATATGGGGGTCATATAGCGCCCAAATTGACTTGACAATTGAATTTAACTCACTTCGTTTCACAAAGTGGTATGTATAAATATGTCACATAAATACAATCCATAAACAAATGTCAATTGAAGAATATTGTATGTATATGTCTCATAAATGTAAAAATCTCTCTACTTTGATATTTCTTTGAAAATGGTTTATTTTTCGAGGGAATTGGCATTGAGTTTGAGTGATATCAGTACATTGTTATATCATTTGATAAAGTTGTTAACTAATAATAATATCAAGTTCCGCTTATATTGATTATTGCAAGGTTTGCTCAGATCACACGAGGTATATTAATCAGCAACTTTTCATAATGTAACAATCAATTTTATCAATGATATTCCGATACACAAAACGTCTAGCTCAATTGGATGAGCGAAGCGTAGATCACAAGATTAATAAGAACGATTAAAATGAATAAAGAATACAACAGGAAGGTAGTGACACGATTGTTTCGAACTCGGTGTGCATTCATATCTTTCCATCTAATTTTATATGAAAATTCCTCTATAGCTCATTCAACAAGGCTTATGTTGCGTTTTCCCGGTTACATTATCAGGACAATCAGATTTTATTTTACCACGTTATTTTGGCGACTAAAATAAATAATCAATGTGAGTTCTTCTGTACCATTTTAGGATTTCTTTGAATGAAAGGAGTAGATATCACTTAAATAGTTATATATACAATTAACGATTTACTTTTTTTTCAACCAAGGCGCGTCAATTTCGTTCCACTCATTACACGTTTTCAATAAAATCCACATTAAACCTCTTCTTTAGTATTAAATTACGCGTTGTTGCTTGCCTCTGCAGCTCTTTCCCTCAGGTGAATAGCCTATGTCATAGTCTATACACATTAAAATAATCATAATGCTTATCTTCAGCATATAGTTTGGTGGCGACTATCTGCAGTGGAAGCCGTGGTACGTAACAAGGCTAGGATGTGGTGTAGTCAATGGAAATTGTTACCGTAACAACAATGTTTTAGTTTTGGCTTATCAGTTAAATCATAATTTAAAAACCTAGACGAGGTCAAAAAAACAAGTCATATCGTGTGAGAATACATTTGAAATAATTCAACATGAAAGTTGTGAAAAAAATCGCTGTCTGGAACTGAAATATTAAAATTTTGTATAATATTATATTATATATTATATGGGATTTTAATAAAGTCTTCAATAATCTTATATCGATATCACATTTTAAATTTGATTCGCCTGGAATAATTAGTTACCGTTATTTCATTTTAACAAGTGCAAAAGTACAAATCTAGCTTCGTTTAGCAAGTCATGACGCGGATATTTGGTTAATGAGAAACTATTTGCTTCACACATATAATTAAAGTATATATATTAAAACATGCATCTTCAGAGTCGATGTGAGAAGCGTTAGGTCGTTACCTTCGTACGCTGGACATGCAACTCAACTTAAATGTAATGCGAGATTTAAACTTGATTTCAAATTATGCAAGCTCATTTGGCTTCTAATTAGCTTGACCCTAGATGTAGATAAGATATTTCATTCACAAATCCAGGATTTTTCTCAACTGTAAAGCTTTGTAATGAAATCATAAATGAAGGTTGAGCCAATCCACACATCGTTTTTTAGTTAGTTTATCATCAGTTGCGTAAGACATCCGTTCATAATTATCTTTTCAGATTATTTTTCAACAATACATTCGAATTCTTACATGCAGTTGAGCTCATAAAATTTTTCAATTTGTCCAATTGCACCAATTTCTGAAGGTAAATCTCGTTCATTCATCAACTAATCACGAGAATTGCCATGAAGATTTTCTCTCCAGAAAGGTGTTGAAAACATAGTAGGCCTAAATGATCTTTCTAAATTATTGTCTCGAATTTTTTTCGGAAAATATGAATCAACAGATGAAAATACAGCACATCTAAAAAGTAAATTAGTTCTTAAAACTATGTTGAGTTTTCAAAATACCAAGTTTTCAGGTGTAAATTACTTTCAGATGTGTTGCTTAATTTGATACTATTTTCGACTGATGCGACTTCACTGAAGCAAAAATAAGTTAATCGAGCGAATGACTAAGCACGCGTGCCGAAATTAAAATATTTGGTATTTTGTCACATGTTTTATTGTAGCTTGTTATTATTTCCGAAGTAATAAAAACATTAATGACGAGTTTAGAACAATAATCTTTTGGCAGCCATGCTGTAACCAGCTGTTGTTTAAATGACGATTGTGTAGAGGACCAGATTCTGAAACACGCTTGAAGGTTTTACCCTTCCGAAATGCAGGACGGAAATAGAACATCTGATGGAAAAGTCAGTTCGTCACTTTATGTACATATTTGACAAGACACCACCTGAAGTAAAAGATGTGACTTGAACTGAACTTGATATGTAAACTCACATTTTCTTGTCATGCTGTGTATATTCAATCGCTTCATAAAATAAAAACACATAATCTAAGACTTTATGAGTGACGTGAATTATTTTTGACGTATGGTCAAACGAATGTGATGTGATATTTCTAATTTCAATGCTGCTTATAACGACCTCACCAGCAGAAAGATTATATGGGGGTATGAATTAAGGAGTGGTAATGAAACGGTGATGATAGGAGGAAAGACGTTTACAAAAACCAATGCCTTATGCGGGACTCGAACCCACGCCCGACCTGATTTCAGTTTCTGATGCAGTGCGATAGTTGACTGAGTCACGGGGGCGCCTAATTTAGTAAGTTTAATTGTGAACATTGGGTATGAACACATGTTGTCATTCGATCCATCAGTATATTTTCCTTTTTTAATGAGAATAATTTCCATTCGGATTTTTTTGTGCAATTTCTTTACAACATTTCTAGAAGACTGTTACCGTTTTTTAGAATAGAATATAATTCTTCGTTGAGTAAATGCAGATTTGAAGTCTGAAAAATACAACATCAGCGTCAAAACTTGCATGCTTGAAGGTTTACTTCAAGTCACAGCACATCCTGAAACTCAAACTCAGATTTACTTTGACTACGATTTTTCTATGCTTGTGTTTTCATATAAACATATTTGATAGTCGTCACTTCATCACAAGTTCTTGATGAAGAGCGCTTTGTAGCTTCAATGTTTTGTAGACTCGAAATAAATTCGAAATAAATGAATAAACTTATACTTTTCGAGTATTTTTAAGAAATTTCAAATTCTCATTTCACTAGACGCTTCTTCGGTCTGTTGTCCTGATTAGTACATTCTGAAGAGTCCTTATAGTTTCTCGCGGCTTTCATCAAACATCGTATCAAACTTTGAACATGGTTTATCTTTCAAATTGTTCAAATTGCCGTTTATAACAATCGGTAGGGGGCAATCCAAAACAAATATTAAGAGTATAAAGATTTTCGATTAGCATTTACTGATTTATATTAATGATTTACTCTATTCGGAAGATAAATCTTGTTTCTGAATGATTCTGAATGAACCTATAAACAGCAGTATTCCTGATATACCATGGTATAAATGTACACTCGAGGACACACATAAAATGTTTTTTTTTCCGAAATTCAAATAAAAATTTGAACATAATTTACACACAATTGACCGCTAATTTGTCTAGAGAGTATGCATGGAGTGCGTATGCACATTGTATTTCAGTTCTGGTGCGTATACTATCGGAAGATAATATTTTCAGGATGTATTTTAATGTAACTTGATCGACCACTTTACACGACCGCAACTGTACACACTTTGCGTAGGAGACGCCGCTGTACAGCTCCGGTTCATTTGTAATATTATTAATCATTGTAGTCTATTTGAGACTAATGGTTTTCTGTTGAGCTTTGATATGATGCGTCTTCGACTTCCAATAATATTATTGTGATGAGGTTTTGTGCCGCGGGCCGCCGGCCCGGTACGAAGTGTTTGTGCCGCGGGCCGGCCGGCCCGGCATGAAGTGATGCGCTGAAGATGCGGCCTGATGGATGGTACAAGTGGAATGACAGATACTCGCCTTACTGCATACTGCGAGGCAAGATAAGAGCATACACATGTCGAGAATTGAATCGATGTATATTTGTGGGCGCAGGAAATGAAGGTCCCGATCGACCGTCTTTCCTATATTTGGCAGCAACGAACAGATGATTCGCGCCGTCACTTTACTTAATTAATCGAATGAGTTATATTGTAGGAGAATTTGAATAGCCTTCCAAAATTGACGACACAAAACATTGATCATTTACCTGAAAGTATTTCTTGCATTTTTGAAAAAAATGTATTGGAGATTCTCAGTTGTTTGCCGTCAAGTTTTTGATTTGGTTCTCCAATTCATGTTTTCTATCTCATCGCCTGAAATTTGCAGTCACTCAAATATCGTTGCTATCCGCCTAATATGATATATTATTATAGGGACCAGGATACAATTCCAAATTTTCCTTGAAAAAAACTTGAGAAGTTAATCTGACGACATCTGATTGGGAGTTTGATTGATTCAGTCAACAGCTGGATAATGTATGGGGGTACGATGGAGCGGGATATGTTTGTAAAACAATGTGGCTGCAACTGAGCGCACTGTTTTTAATATTATATATTAATTTTGTAGAAACTCATGCCTCATGCCCACACCCGAACAATTGTGACCAGTATTTGGGAAACTTCCATAATTGTTTTTTCTTGAAAAGGTTGAACCGAATGAACACAGGAAGTATTGTCAAAGTTAGCTGATACCAGAAAATATGATAATCCAGGTAGAATGATATCTGGAACTATATAGTAGGCCCACAAGTTGAATCCTATGCAAAATATGCCAAACGAAGATGATACCATTACAACCCTGGAGTTATGAATGGTATAGATACTGAACTCTCATTCTTATCACTCATATATGAGAAACATGCATTAACTATCACATCCTCGAAATAATGACACTGAGCCGAGTGCATGGTCGAGTCACTATGCACACTGAACCATCATTCAGGAGACCGGCGTTCGATTCCCGCAATAGTCGCGACCATCCTGAGATAGGTTTTTCGTGGTTTCCCTCTCAGGTTGATATTGGGATGGTTCCTTAACAACAGGCCACGACCGACTCCATAATACTATCCAAAAAACTTGACGAAATAACTTTTCGAATCATCATCTCACCATCTCATATCTTACACATACGACAATGGATCGTGGCCATCTCCAGCCCAATATGAAAGATATATATATATATATATATATATATAAATATATATATAGATATATATATATATATATATATATATTGAATAATAAATATTAAAGATAGTGTGGGGGTATGTGTGATCATTAAACGTCTTGGATACGATCCAATATCGAGATGTGTGGGATATTTTAGCCATGTCGTAAAAGATACGTCTCGACCGGGAATCGAATCCGGGACCTTCAGATTGCCGGTCCGCTGCTCTCCCACTGAGCTACCGAGATGTCATGGCTCTTATGTCATGGCTATACTTAGAGTGACGGACATAAATGAACAATTTGGTCATGACTTGTCCCGACCCGCAGTATGCGTAATCCGAATCCGAAAGAAGTGTCCATACATTGAGAAAGACGTGGTTCGATGTGCCCGCCTATAATATATACCATTTCGAGTGAAAAACATACGATAGACCGACTGGGACAAAACGAAACGAAAGGGACCGAGAACGCGAATCAGACGATGATGGATGAGATTCCGAAAATACATCCCTTAAATCCAGTGTGCAAGTCGCGTATATATGAAGACGAAACGTCGGCTGAATGAAAGTGAAGATTTAAGTATATCTATTGACTGTAGAAAATGACGCGATTCCGTTGAGTGCTACAAGGAAAGAGAGAGAGAGAGAGAGACAGAGAGAGAGAGAGAGAGAGAGAGAGAGAGAGAGGGGGAGAGAGATTGAATAATGAGAACGAGATTAATGACATCTCGAAAGTATTCGAGTATAGACCTAGTTCTGGGCTTGAATCTCAACAATGGCCAATATACGGTCTGATAAGGGTGAACGTCGAGGGATGCAACGCTATTCCATTATTATGTCCTTGTTTTTTTCAATATTTCGAATTTAAAACAACTATTACTTATTTGTAGCAAATAGTACGATTTTGTTGAGACTATGTTCATAAATGCACAAGGACCTGTGGTAACCTGTAATCGTTACACCTTGGTTGAATCTAAGCCCTCTATAGGGCTAGCCCCAGAAAGTGTCGTCACTCTAAGTATAGATGACATAAGAGTAATATATCGGTAGCTCAGTGAGAGAGCAGCGGACCGCCAATCTGAAGATCCCGGGTTCGATTCCGGGTCGAGACGTATCTTTTATGACATGTCTAAAATATCCCACACATCTCGATATTGGTTAATGATCATATATACATATATGCATATCGTAGGATCACTGCAAAATATTCAAACGGAAAGCCATCACCGTCGTTCATAAGTTACATTGACACTGAAAATGTCACGCAGTGCGTGAATCCCCTCGAATGTAGAGACTCAACATCGAAATCCCAATATATTATTTGATGTATCCAAATATATTGAATTAATTTGTGTTACAACCTTTCCGTTCGTTACTCGTCCACCGCCTGTAAAACTCGACCTTTAGGCGTGTCACACATCAGTGAATCCATTTAATCGCTAATCCATTAGTCTCTGTCATTTGCACACGTTACTATACTCAGCTCTGAGCTAATTGATCATGATGGGTCATTGGGACATCAGGAAACACGTATCATCCTCATGTGATTGTCCCGTTGTAGCTTCATATTGATGTGTTCCACGGTACATTATAAGCATTTTAATTAGATGTTTATAATCTTCGGAAATGTGAATAAAAACGATACGAAATATCGTGGATTTGCTTCGGCGTTTGATGTGACATCACGTTTCTGTATGGATTTAGTGGACATTTATCATAGATGTTGTGATACATAAGGATAGAATAGTTATGCAAATTCTTGTTTCTAATTATGATTGATAGAAACAGAGTTCAAGATGGAAACTGTTCGTAAGTCCAGGGATATGAAAATATCATATTCATTCGGCACGTTTTGCATAATTGCATAGTGATTTTTGACTGTTAATGCATATGCATTATGCATATTAGTACTATTTGTTGTTAAAGTTCATATCCGGGTATTTTAATCCATATATATATATATATATATATATATATATATATATATATATAAATATATAAAGCCAGAGCGAACACCAGTCTTGGGTGGTAAACGTAGGATTGACAAAACGCTGTCAGCACACGTTATTATTACTCTTCGCTTCAAAGAAATAGTCATTTACTAAAACATATTGTATGGGACCAGGCCAAAACTAACAAGGGACGCATTTCAACTAAAACCACAACATTCATAAAGTAATTAATATACAATATATATATATATATATATATATATATATATATATATATATATATATATATATATATATATATATATATATATATATGATCACATACGATCACATACAAATACATACTATAACTTCATGCATCATTATAATCATGGTGATCAATGATGTGATAGTTTGTATTTTTAGGAATAGTAAAATCTGTATTGTGCGAAAATTTACGAATTTCAATTACCCATCATCGCACTGACACATTTAGTCTGAATATCATATTTACACAGGTAAATACAACTGCATCTCAAACACTATCAACTGAAACTAGGACACAGTTTCATTCCTCATCGCACTCCTTTAAACACAGCTTTTTCAATTTATGCAACGGACAACTAACTGCCAGGCATTTCCACTTTTAGTGACACGTCGTGTAAACACAACAGAACGACGCCTCGGCGTCCCGTCGCTCGCGCGTCTCGGTCGTCGTTAATACAAACACACTCGGTAGGTCCTGGTACCGAAACAGACGCATAACGGCGTCGTTTGTTTAAAAATATCTCTGGCCGTCGGTTTTGTTGCTAGAGGAACGACGCGAGATCCGCAGGTGAATCTCATGGCTGAAGAACATCGAACATTTTGAGGTCTACAATTCGGTGACGCGCAGGGGTTGACTGGGGGATTAGATGTCGAGAATTATCCTACAAATCGGTTTTTGAATGGAACTAAAAGTAACCAATGTGAACTTCAAGATTTTTTGACGTCATGACTTAAGATACCGTCCCGGGAAATGTTGGCAAATGTCGCTTTGGCGCTATTTTTAGTGGTCACTACTCTTCGTGCTCGGGGTCCGTGGTTCGACTGCTGTCGTAGTATATTTTTTCATTCAAAACATCTATCGAATTTTTGTTTAAAGTAGGGTTATGGTGAAGGTAACTTTTTCCTGATCGGCCATAGAAACTATTGTTTCTGATTCCATTTAAAAGCCGACTTGGAGCATTCTTGCACCTGAGTGTTTTTATAAACCAGTAAAATCTACAACACATTACTCACTTCTTTCACATTTTCTGCTTTTATAGGCTAATATATTCGACACAATTAGGTGTCACGGTGGAATGTTTCCCCTTGATATGTATAGCATAGAATTGGTTGAATAATATTTCACAAAATATAGGCCTGATAGGATCTTTTACTTCTCATTCTGCAATAATTGAAGCCAGTTTTGGAACCTATACGGGATTGTAAAGTAATGCACAAGCGGGGAATAAAAAAAAGAACCCGACAGGAAAAAATGAACAAGAATGAATTCTGACGAAAATTACACAACTGATCAATATAATAAAATATCATGAATGAATAAATAAGAAGTGATCTGCGTAGGTACATGTGGTATAAATCAATATATACATATGTATAGCAATCGTTCCAAAAAAAAAAAGATTTTCTAGATAATTCAAAATAAATACCTGTCCACTTGCATCGTCCAATAGCTATAGAACTGTTTGGGATCAAAAACCAAGCTGAACAGGTTGAGATCCGGGGGGGGGGGGGCGATCATCGACTCACCATCCTCGCCAGTCCGCCCCTGGTGACTCTTCACAAGAAAACAAACTGTCGAGTTGATATACCTTACTCTGACTTGTGCTTTCAGCCATGGTGCATTCACTGAATGTGTATGTATACATATTGTAAGCTATACGGATGACATATAAACAAATGTACAGTCAACTTGTGAATTTCGTTTCTTGAGTAAACAAAGTTATGCGTTTGGTTGGAACGAGAATAATATTAACATTTTCCGGATTCAAGTATGTCGCCGTGATAGAGATGAACCTCTCAAGATTATACATCCGTTCTATATTCTTGTCGTACTTCAGTAAATCAATTCAATCTTGGTCAATCGCTTTTCCTCGTGTACGAGTACATTTTTCACGTATCATTTTTGTTTCTGTGTGAAGAAGATCCTAGCGAAGACGAACATGAGTAGCCTAAAAACATAAAAGTGAGCAATGCGTTAATTCGTTGCTATGTTTTTTCTTTTTATTGAGTGAGTAAAATTAAGGCAAGATCCAATAGATTTGGAACTATTTCTGCACCTTGGTATCAAACAACGATATGTTGAGATAGTTTCCGAGCAAATTTGATTCGACTGTTATTTCAGGAAAGAACGAATAGTTCGGAGAATCTCATCAGAATAGCACTGAGTAAAATGTCAAATTTTCAAAATTTCATTATTTAACACGAAAATTCCCAAAATGTTGATATTGCTCTTGGACATATTACTACTGAATATCAAGTAATTTGAATCGATCGATTCTTGTATTAGAATAATCATCATATTGGAGAGACAGCAAATATTGATATTATAGTTTATTGATACAAATCTACGAGTTGCAAGACTATGAAGTACAAGAATGGAATGAAATCAACGAAAGAACTAATGAGTGAATAAGAAGGACTTATAATAATTTGAAAATCAAGTTGCTTTTGAGTACATTCTGTATAAATATCTCGCTCATCTAACGAAGTTTAAGTCTTCCTAGTTTATGAAACCGTACAATCTGAATACATGTATTTTCCTCTGTTTTTCTAGCAGTTCTTGGTTTCGTCTGATCGCATGGAGTCTGACTCCACGCCGCTCACCTCACCAGCTTCGCTGAGGTCCCTGATCGCTTCGTATGTCCACAAGTAAGTGTTTCAAACAGCACTCTAGTCACATGGGTGTCATTGTAGGAGGAGTTGGGGTGAAAAATATGTTCCTATAACACAAATTTGAATTTTTTTCGGGTAACAGCAACGGCGTGGTCATTTCGTCACCTATTTTTCAATTTTATGCAGAATAATTTGGTGTGGATAATTAGAGGGTAAATCACAATTTATTTTATCATTAAAATTCAGAAAGTTGAAAAGTTCATGAATACATTTCGAATCATCTGACAATTGTATTCAGATATGTATCCATGGACAATTGTCGTATAATGAATGATCAATAAGAATGTGTATCACAGTGAGAGAATTTCTTTGCATCGAGATTAATTTGTTATAATGCGAATGAATGAGCTTGAGTTAGATGATGAAGGAAAAACTCAGCTTAACCGTGAAAAATGATTTCTTCTTGTATGACTGAAGTTCGCGCTCCCCAGGTCACATTTTTTCTCATGAAAATTGTCATGCACATATTTCATCATCTTGCTCGATACTGTATATGCAAACTGTTGAACAAGATACGAGAGGAGGTATTTCGAAATTTCGAAAATTATCGAAAACCACTCAGAGATATACTCGCAGACAGAGGGACCACCCTCGTTATCTCAGTCAGCTGAGGCACGTTTCAGAGACTGAAGTGACCGTTGGGCGTGAGTTCGAGTCCTGCATAAGGCATGGGTTTTTGTAAACGTCCTTTCACCTATCACCACTTCATCGTTGCATTATCACCCGCTCATTCATACGACCGTATAACCTAGCTATTGGTGGGATCGTTAAGCAACAATAAAAAAAAAAAAACAGAGTGACAATATGGAAATGCAATAAGCAAATATGTTATGAACCATTGCAAAGTTTCACATGGAATGGATGAGGTATTTCAAAGATGAAAATGATTGAAACACATCAATTTGAGCTAGCAAGGAAACTATTGACATGATCAACAGTCGAAACCAATTGGAACTCCTGAAATTATCAATAGGTGATCAGGAAGGCAGTAAGTTGATGGGTTCAAAATTGAAGTGGTATGATCCAAAGTTCCGGGATTGACTCCTGGGGAAGGTCGCAATTTCCAAATAATATATTTAACAAACATACCTACATGATTACCTACTGGTGAATATATATATATATATATATATATATATATATATATATATATATATATATATATATGTATATATATATATATATGAATTCATCCATTATATGGGCCCTTCTATATTAGGAACTAGAATATTCATAGCACCTATTGCACACATTATGTACAAAACGTTTTATCTAACCAGAAGAGTCCAAAACATGAACACAATAGACGCTGATACGATTCGAACTCCACCACAGTAAAAAAAGCTATTTTAATCAGTGTTATTCTCCTGTTGAACCTGTTGCTCGCGCGTCGAGACGCTTATAAATCAGCGTCGTTTTGTCGTGCTCTCTCGTCTAACATGATGTCGGCCTGTCGGGGGGGACAAACAGTGTCGCTGGAGGGGTGGTAAAAAGTCGATAAAACCACGATAAAAAGTTTCGGCGGCTTGCGAAGGGTCGGAACGACGTCGTGAGCCGATACTTGGGGTGGACGCGATGATGTCCGGGACGGGATAATGGTGTTGTGATAGAAAGTACACATACTTCGACTACTTCATACAATCTGATTCAACGCTAATTGATATAGAAGTATTATATATATATATATATATATATATATATATATATATATATATATATATATATATATATATATATATATATGATTACACTTTGTTCTGGGGCTATAACGCGTATTTGTATTCAAACAATTTTGAATTTGGATTTGTCTTTGTTTTTTGTGTGTTTGTGTGAGGATACAGATGGAGAAAACAGAGAGAGACAGAGAGAGAAAGAGAGAGATAGGGAGAGAGAGAGAGATAGAGAAAGAGAGAGATAGAGAGCGAGAGAGAGAGAGCGTGTGAGAGAGCGAGAGAGAGAGAGAGAGACAGAGAGAGAGAGAGAGCGCGAGAGAGAGAGAGAGAGAGAGAGAGAGAGAGAGAGAGAGAGAGAAAGAGAAAGAAAGAGAAAGAGAGAGAAGAGTTAGAGTGTGTGCTCTGTTTCAATATCGAGAAAACATGAGTAGCCTCTACTATTAGGCTAGAATGTTGGACGTGCGATTTCGGAGTCACGATGCGCTCCATGCGGCCAAAGGGGGCGTTCCACAATATTCTCGGACAACTGGTAAGTCATGTTTTAGATTTGTACAGTTTCACCTGGCTTTTCTCTCTCTCTCTCTCTCTCTCTCTGTCTCTCTGTCTCTCTTTCTCTCTCTCGATCTTGTGTAACTATCGACTATGAACACTATGTATACCGGGTCTTATCGCTGCGGCTTCGTCTGCCTCGTACCTACCTATTATACAGTATTAATCATGTGGATGTCAACGAGTTCCTTCTTCCTCTGTTCGTCTTGTCTCTTCATCTTTGCCTGTTGTGAAGTGGGGTACAATCGACACCAAAATATGTGCTGTGAAGACCGGTGAGAACCGTATAACACGACATCAAGCAGTTATTACACGGGATTCTATGTCAAATATCCATTAGTTATCATTATAAAGGTTAATATCTGTGAACTCTTCATGAATTATCTTACTTTATCTTTATCTTTTATTATAGAATCATGCTATTCTATTCCCTCGAACAGTTATGAATATCGGATATATCACAATAAACATATATAGTAAACATATAATAATTATAAACATATAATGAAGTTGAAAATATACAAATGTGAGTGGACGTTTCGAAGTTGAAGTTGAAATTGTTCTGTATAATGTCTACTCTTCGTTATTTCCGATTCAAGATCCAGTTTTACGGATAACATTTTTGTTGATTAATCGTAATTAGCGGATTAACTTGTATTTAGCTTTGGTTACCGATGATAATTTCGAACCCTAATTAATAATTAATCTAATCAACACGTTTCAATTTTTCAATATGCACTCTGAACGAATTGATTATTTTTCATATCATATATTTTATTGCTATCGTTTATTATTCTGCAAATTAATAACATACACACCAAAAATATTCACACATTTGATGGTATCTTTCACCACAGTACTCATCTCAGGATTAGTGTTAATCCAGAACTAATGAATAAATAGGGTGTTAACCACGCTTATCAACCACTTCAGTCTGCACTGTAGCCAATCAGATGTTCATAAAAAACAAATTTTCAACTTCATTCCTATTATAACGATGTGTACAGGTAAGTGTCGCTTGTGCTTACAATGTGTTTTCACGGGTTGTACGGTCTTGTTTTGTTCATCGCCGTTTTTCTTCCATCTCGTTGTGAAAGCCATTAAAAAAAATCACATAATTTCGTGACCTGAGGATGTTATGGTATTACTTTACCGGCCATCGTCTCGTAAGTGTGTGTGAGAGAGACAGAGACAGTAAATTGCACGAAAGGAAAACGTATAAAAGATGGGAGTGGCTGATGTGTCGACTGAGGTACCTTTTTATAAAACAAAGGATCCATCGAAAACGATCGAGGTATATATTTTAATGGGATTTCTAAAATCAAAACCATCCTCACACTTATTACAGTATAAAAGTATAGAGCTTGGGACGCGAAAAATGTCTGATCTATTGTTTGATTAGTTTGAAGTTATCGTTCGGAAATAATTGAGGTATAATTAATAGGCTCATTAATTTCATGTGAGCCAGTTCGTCACACTTGAATCTGAAACAGTTGAATCTTGGAAACGGCGACTATTATTTAGCTGATGCGTTTGATGATAATTGTAGCTTGTTTTTGAATACAGTCTATATGGAAAGTGAGTTTTATGGAGTAGGAAAACAGTCTAGTTGAGAAGGTATCTACTGGTACTGGTCTGGGGGGACTGTACTAAAAATCAACTGCTCCAAAACTTGACTGTCCTAAAAATCAACTGTACCAAGTGCCTTTTTCAAGGATCTTAGTTGATTATTAATCCTATGACTATTAGTTGAGGTACGAAAATAACATGACCAACCAATGGTGATGAGCTAATCTACTATCTATCGCTCAATTAATTAACAATCAGTTGGTAAAATCGGACCTAAACCAACTGACCTGAACAACTGTCTTATTACACACTGTTTTAATAAGTGGACAACAATAAACAATGTTATCTGCACATGTAGCTCAGTTGCTGATGTGCTCGCTTCTATGTGGCCCGAAAGGTAATTGTGAATCGGACCTCGGTTCGATCTCCGCCACAGTCCATCCTAACAGGAATTATTCGTGGCTTCCCTCATGTAGTCGAAGCAAATAACGGGATGGTTCCTACTGGATATGCCACGATTGCTCCTTTCCCACTATGATTCCCACTACCTAAACACCTTCATCTCATTCATTATCTCATCATTAACCATCGATTCAACGTCAATAGATCAGGGTCATCATTAAATGATCACATAATATAAATGAAAATTAATTAAATTACAATATTTCTCATTTATTTTCTCCGTCTTCAGGATCAGATCATGTGCTGTCGATTTTCCTAGTTGCTATATGGTATGGTTACCTGACAAATAAGCCCTATTTCCATATGGTATATTTCATGCTTTCAAAGCGACTCAAAACCACAACATTGATTCATTTCGAATAGATTCTGAGGATCGACTAGGTACGGAATATTCTGTTTCCTCTCAGAAGTTTATTGAAAGCACCATTTTGTATATAATCATCTGGAAAACATTGAATGGGAATCGAATCGATGATAATATATCTATTCACATGATTTTCTTGTAATAATGATTTTTTTTGATGAAATTTAATATAGAAAAATCTCTGTTTTTTAGATAGTATGATCACAAAACTTCATCAAGTTAATGTCTTCAAATGTGATACACATTGTGTGAAGTGCTCAATTGGCAACAATTATCCTAAGTTCTTTGAAGTCTTTGATTTAAAAAAAGGTGGATATGTGGACTAAAATAATCAGTCTCCACTTCCACACACTCCCACACAGATTGGAAATGGTATAAGAAACATGAAACATATATACTAAAAGAATATCATGTGTGAAATGCAATATCGATTCTTTTCGTAGAAAACGTCCTGAAAAATCCCAATTCTTCGAAAATACCACAGCTTTACAAATATACCGACGATATTTGTGTTTGTTTTGTTGGTAGATGACCCTCTCCTTTCGTAGATACAAGACGTAGACTGTGTACTCTTTAATGAAAAGCTTGGTCCACTCCATTATGTACGCTCGAATGATGATCGAGAATCTATTGCTCGTTAATTAATTGCCAATATAAACGCTTTATTAATCGTTCCTGAAAACCAGTCTTGAAACTTGTGTTATACGAATATAATTAGTAGGGAGGTATGGGCCCCTATTCACGGATCATAAGCCGCATTATAAGTATTGGCTATAATTGAGAAGACGTCTCATAAAAACCATCACGTTTAAAGTGATTTTTCTTGTATACTTTGTGAGAAATTCATATGTAGATTATGATTCGACCATTGAAAAAAAAGTATTGAATAAATTAAAATATTTCACGAAAATCTTCCTAATTGGCTATAACAAGCAAATACTATTCAGGCCCAGTTTTACGACTTGATGGTTTGTGGATTACTAAAATAGTTAGCGTATTATCTTGTCACCACCCTTGGTTACGTATACCTCGTATCTTAACTAATAGTTAGGGAATTAGTACCCAAGATTTGTGAAACTGGCTATTATCGGAACTTGAAGAATACATTCTAGCATTTATTCCTGTGCAAGGAAAAAACACGTATACATTCTCAACGTGGTCTAATATAGTAAACATTGTCTGCATGCGTGTAAACCTGGGAGCCGATGTTAATTTTCTTTCGGTGATTTTTAATTCCTATTATATAAGTTACAAATGAAGAAAATTGATGACTCTCACAAGCACAGCGTGATCATGGAGTGAACTTTATATAAAATCAACTAAATCTAATCTGACATTAACACTTTAATAGTCTCTCATCTTGTATATGCCTACGTAATACCTTTCGTGTCGGTCGTTTTATAAATCAAACATAATAAAACATCAAATATTCAACACATTGATGATATTCATGTTGAATATAATAAGAATTGGAATAATTCATCTCTTTCATACCCAGTGATTTGGTAATTGATGCATAGCAAGAATAAAACTGATCTAATCTACCATGGATGATTTGATATTCAAGTTATAAGATGTCGAGATGAGTTGATGTGTTAGTTTTCACGGTGCTTAAACATCTTCGCATGATCTGTGTTGGGTAAACTATTCAAGTAAAAAACAAAGTATCGTATAAATGGGTGAAATCCAAAGAAACAGTATCATGTATACTCAGTCATGTTACCTTAACTATTTGACATTGTAGTCGATTATCAATGTCGTCATAGCCTGATAGACATAGTTACATATGTATCATAGATACATTATATGTAACGCACTTACACCTGTCTAATAAAATGGTTTATACGGTATCAAAATCAAAATTAAAATACAATATATGCACATTCAACCGCTGGTGTTATCATTGACTATGTGTGGATTTCGTATGTCATACTGATATCTAGTTCGAGTGCATACTGAAACTAACAGAGTATATATTTTCTTCAGGATGTATTTTAAACAAGACCACTTCATATGAGCACAACCGTACATATTAATAAGTATATAATTGATGAAAAGAATTGTTTTCATTTGGTCCAAATATAATCATTGGATATTTGAAATCTTTAAGAATTACTTCAACTCCGGTCGGCCCAATATTCGACACAGAAAGCAAACGCAAATGGTGGAAAAGTGGAGTTTTATTGTTGCATTGAATTTTTTATGCAGATATGACTATAACAACAATGGATCCAACAATATAAACAAATTGGAGCGATCTCAAAGCTCCGTCATTGTTGCTCCTTGTGTCAGCAGAATATTAGCATCTATCTTTTTCACGTACAACCAATATACACGCTCTTCTGTTGCCTATAGTGAAACAGAATTCAACATTGAACAAGACAAATAATTTGTGATTATATTCATGTAATTTGATTGGTATATTCGTTGTTTCACTTCGAGTCAAAAATATTTGTTAATTGTTTTGAAATGTATAAATAATTTTTCATTATATCTTATTATAATATTTCTTGTAGGGGTGGTAGGCCCTTGTGGTGCACCTCAAACGATCTCATCTTTCATCCATTGCCTTGATGGGGAACAATGATCTCGTATAAAGTTTCGATGTTATTGAAAAAAAATCTTTGAGGTGGTAAGATCGCCCTTGTGGTACCTCATTCAAATAATCCCAAACTTTCATTTATGCCTTCGGTAGGGAAAATGACTTTGTGTCAAGTTTTCGATGTAAAAAATGGATATATCAGAGGATGTCCACCTGTGAGCCTATAGAACTTTATTGTATTACAACTCAAAAGTTCAATCGGCCCTAATAACTAGCATACTTTGATATACAAAAAGTACTTCAAACTCAAAATTGATGAATTTTATATTTAATTACTTTCTGTGTGTAATTATAGCCATTATAACCGGTCTTCACCTATTTGACAATCTCAGAACATCTTCTGCTGAGCACGTTTTGCCATCTGAACCAGCAGCTCTGAAGAGATCCCTCCTCCAACCCCACCCCCAATTCATCTATATAGCCAAGTCACTGCAGCCAAGAAACAATGTGCATGGCAGTCTCCAATTTAAAAAAAAATTGAGGGCGTACCAAATAAGAATTACCATTTAAAAGACATCCCTTCCACCTCTACACATTACTGACAATAGACGAGAATGAGGTGTCATGCGTTGTTAATTGGATCTCACCAAAAAGCTACTCAACCTTGGGCGTTTTTTTTTTTTTCATTTTCATCGTTCCTCTCTGGAAACGCGTTATATTCTTTTGTTTCGGTTTTTCAGAGGACATCACCTCCTCGTCTTTTACACCGGATAAAATTGTAGGCAAAATAGTTTCTGGTTTGTTATCCCTGTGATGTTTCAATCCCGTGGTGCCTGACAATTAACCGTGGCCGAGCGAAACATCGTACTAACACCGTCCAATCAGCCTGCTGCCTATACTCTATGTGTACACAGGGTGCCAGTGAGGTTTCATCCATGACAAGCTCGTTTTACTCGAGTCAAGTACTTGCTTTGCCTCGGCATTGAACGATACTGTCATTGCATGGATATTATAGTTCAATTATTCAATAGGTACTTTTACTTTGTGGATAATTGGTACTCGGGTTGATATATAATATATAATATTGCAATATTATATATTTTTTATATACAAATTGTCTTGATTTGATGAGTGGAGAGAAGACTCAATTATTCTATCGTGCTTGGAAAATGTTTTTTTTCTTGTTCGCGCTCTACAGGTCATGGAAGAATTGTTTTGGTATATATACTTGGCAGGTACAGTGGGCCTACATATGCAATATAATCCAAAATCAAAATAAATTCAGTAATTCAAGCGACAGGAATATAACCAATTGAATTATAAAACGATCAAAATGAGTGAATAAAATAGGAAGGCAGTGACATTTCGTAGGAATATGCCTATATCGCTCATCCAACGTCACATGGGCCTATGTTGCGCTTGCCTAGTCTACCTATTCCTCAATGCGGTACTCACTCAACTTCAAATGCAGAAGAGAAACAATGAAAAAATGAATATCAAGTTGAACTTATACACTTGAACCGCAAATAATTACTGCTTTAGTTTGATTATCTTGACTCCTGAGGGTGGTGTCTCAGACTAAGTATTGCCAGGAAAATGTGTGATTAATTTATTTCACTTATCAATATCCAAACTTGATACAAAATCACTGTTGCCCAGTTGAGGTTATGCTATGATCGTTCGATTTGCTGAGCACCACAAGGGCAATCTTAATCAATTTTGAGTAATATAAAACATATCAGATATGCTCATACATTGAAGAAATTAACTGAAATTGGTTTGCGATAATCACTGTACATTCTCAGAAAAGTGTTCGAGTTGGAATAGATATCGAATCGTTACATTAGAGCGAATGTCTAGCGAAAATCGGTGTGTAGTTTCAAATATTGAGATATTCAAAATGTCCTATTGAGTATTGAGTTCCGATACTAATTTGTCAAATTGGAGATCGATCTAAATACAACTTAGACTCTGTTTCAGGTAGGACTATTTTTTATGATGTGGTGTTAATTTAAATTCATGAAGTGAACACTCGAATTGAAAATGTTAAAATATTCAAAATTTGACTGTCGTTCAAAATATAGGTAATAGTTATACAATTTTTCACTGCATTTATACATCGATTGATCATGCATGTAAAACGTATGATGATAATTGATTAAAAAATAAAATGCATACAATGATCATCAGAGTATATAATTTTTCACATTCTCTCTGCATTCAGTCGAGGGAATTCATGAAAATTGATATGAATATAATATAAATATTCCATCATAATCGTTATAGCACTTCATTCGAATCGAATCTTTTCTTGAATTGAAACTCTTTCAATAAATAGCTTTATTTTCAATATTTTTTCATGTCCAGTTCTCAATGATCAGTCCCATTCACACTTTCCATCACTCTCATTTATTGACTATCACTCTTAATGATCTTCTCGCTCCAAAACTAGAAAATTGCTTTATGTTTCGATAATCAAACACGCGGCCACATCTCGTCTCGTTAATGACTTTATGCCTCACCCTGTACTCTAGCATTGAAAATCTATCCTGTCATCAGGAATTTCCATTACCACTCTTCGGTTGGTCCCTCCAATCAGCCGACGACTTCACGCTCGAACACGGTGGCTCCCTCGTCATCTTACGAAGAAAAGCATCTCCGATTCCTTGGAATCAACAATCTATGTCCAAGAAACCGTCGTTCTCTTTTTGCTACAACTCTTCCATCCTCTTTTCACTTTTTACAAAGACGGATTTTTTTCTATCGTAACTTGCTCTCCTCTTTTTGGGCTTCTCTTTTCTTGTCTCCTTAACCTATTGTCTAGCAACTTCATTCTCATGGAACGAGATGGGTCGAAAAACTCTTTGGCGACTTACAGACGGCATTGCCAGCATTCAAAAGAATCGTTTCATATCGATGGACCAATGATCTATCTACAGGACCGTAACTTGTAGCTACTAATAAATTAAGAAACATCGGATCACGTTTTTGTCTCTGAAACGCGTTAAAAACACATTACTCAGAAATACTGTTGTATTTCTCGGAATAATGCATAACAATAGTCTCTCTTGGACTTTTCACATGTTTAACAGCATGACTAGCAGTCCTCGTTTGCTCTTTATTAAATGGATGATTAATCTTGTAGATTAATCTTTTGAGCGAAAATATAGGCTCAGTACAAATAAGTTTTTCTACATTGAAGCTATACAATAACTGGTGAAATTCCTTACATAAACAAACAACTGTTATCACAAGTAAGTACCTCATCATTATTGCACTATTAATATCTGAATGAGCAACTAATAGTGCAGAAAGGTGGATATTCATAGGCCTACGCTCACACAGAGCTCACAAAGCAAAACGTATTTTTATTCTAGGAACTAATTATTTCAGTTAAAATCAGAGCACCCACTCACAATAATACTAATCCTGTTCATCCCCGGAGCCTATACGTCGAGTGATGTAATCAATAATTCAACAAATAACTTCAATTATACAAGTATACAGCTCAAACTAAAACGAACTGTTGCAAAATTCAACCAAATTACATCGCTACAAAAGTCTGATAGCGGACTAATTCATGAAATGAGAATATATAATGAATAAAAATGAAGAAAGAGATAATGGACTGTATATTTAGTTGAATATAGTGAGGCCTTTAATTAATAAGACTCAAGATTTTTAATATATTGGTTATTCTCTTCTTGAAAATTCTATCATTTCATTCTCATTATTGTTATAATATTAATAATATCGGCTTCAAAGTACAGTGTTAGTAATACATAAATGTGTTTTGAGATGAAGATCAAGTTCAATTATCCTCTGAATATCGGTGAAAACAAACAGGTTGAGTAACCATGGTGATTTAACTGCCAAATAGAGCTACTCCCTTGTTGATAATCCCAACTTGTCCCAACCCAACTTTCCACACTTTCCCCCATGAAACCTTAAAGGACTTCACAACTCTGAATGTAGATTTCAATCAATGATGACGATATTGATTTACCTAGTTTTAGAGACAGCTAAAGATCCTAATTTTAATTTCAGTGATTCAAATAATTTCATTTGTTCTCCAGGACTCACTCTTTTTCTGAGTTGTGTCATAGACATTACTAGATTTTGCTTATGTAATGCCTACGTCATGGTCAATTCATGGTCAATTCATAGTCTCTGGAGTACCAAATAATTGAAAATAATTCCAAAAACTGATATGATGATTTCGAATTTTTCTCCAAAATGAGAAAATAAATACCGTCATTATTCATTGAAATCTAGTTCCAGGATTGTGATGTCCTTTAAAGTTCGAACAAAACACGTTGACGTGCTTATAAACGATTCTGATCACGTTCTGATGCAAGCCACTCATTACAACAGGCCACCTCATGTTAGAGTGTTTCTGGTGCAATCTGCAAGTCGGTATCGACACCAACCTACTAGCTCGACTGATGACTTGAGGAGAGTTAGGTGTGACAGACAAACGAAAGGTGATGTCTTAAAGACACCGCACAAATGAGTTACACATTAAACGGCTACTGGATACTAATATAAATCGGAATACAAAAACAAGAAATACGAACTACTAGGTTCAAATAATCAACATTAACAATTAGACATCGTTTTATGAATATATTTAATGTATGTTTCAGATCTCTTTACATATTTTTACGTGTTTTTTATAAAGTTTTTATTGCACTGGAATTTTTACCGGGGATCTATGTTTAGCTAAAGATGATTAGTTGTTAAGAGTTGTGTAATGACTTGCATTTTGTCCAGCATCTATTCGTTAAGGTCCTGTTCTGTATCTCTCTTTCTATCTGAATTGTGAACTTCTGTGTGAGTGTGTGTGTATGTGTTTGAAGCG
Source organism: Brachyptera putata (assembly GCA_907164805.1). Taxonomy (NCBI): domain Eukaryota; kingdom Metazoa; phylum Arthropoda; class Insecta; order Plecoptera; family Taeniopterygidae; genus Brachyptera; species Brachyptera putata. The sequence continues at coordinate 7,950,544 of OU015471.1, read as the reverse complement.
GTCAAATGCAGGCACTCTGTATTTCTACAACTGGCCACTCTTCTACCGACAGCGCACATTCGCACAATACCGAAACGATTTCATATTATCCACAATATTCATACTTTGAATTTATTTGGAAATACGTAATCGAATCTATTCTTATTATTATGGCTGTATCTCCGTGATAAGTCTCGATATAGTGCTGAGGTTCTATTTTCGTTGTTTGATGCCATCGCTTGTCCCAATGATTAGAGCTTCTTCATTAATGCTTTCTTGTACATTAGATTCGTGTGTCTATGCGTTTTGATTTGTCGAACGCTCTGTGTCGGTCTCCTCTCGTCGGCAGGGTATAGGCATATCCTAACATTATAAAATATCATTTAAGTGTTCATAGAAGTCAATTTAGCGAAATATCAGTTTTTTATTCTTAATTTGAATGGTGTGAGATATCAACATTTCAATTCGAAAGAAACACAGATATGTTTAATATCTTCGAAATGGTATAGGTGAAAACTTTTCGACTTGTTTCGCGTATTTGTCAATTTGTATAGAGTTGAATGATAAGTTTTTCAGCTGTATACGTTTGACAATTATGCTGTACGAGTTAAATAGTTATATCTTGAACTGTCTTGAAGTCATTGAGAATATTTGTGTTCCATACGAATTGAAATGTTGATATCTCATACCGTTCAAAAGTTATCATCAAAACTTTTATATTTCGCAGAATTGATTATCGTGCACTCTTAAAAGAGATATTTACTTCTCATGATGCCATGTCTTTGACAATTATTGTCTCACAAACATCTGTATGTGAAATAATTGTGAATATTATTGCCACAGCCATCTTCTACCCACGTATTACATTTTTATGCAGTTGATCAGAATAAATTCAATCGTCCAGAGTATAGCTCAGTCAACTAAGGCATCGCATAAGAAGACGAAGTCACCATCGGGCGTGTGTTCAAGTCCCGCTCATATGACATGGTATTTGTAAACGTCCTCGTGCTTATCGTAACTTCATAGTTTCACTATAACCAGTTCATTCGTATCCCAAATAACTCAGCTGTTAGTGGGATCGTTCACATGAACCAAAACAATCTCAAGGTTGATATTTATGATTCTCATTTTGGCAGAAGATTTTCTTCTGTCCTGAACATAAGTAAAGACTGTTCTTTAGCGGCATATTTATTTGCACAGTTGCTAACGATCTCCCTTCATATGATTCGGGCATACCGAACCTGGTTTTCCACCACCGCCAATCTTTATAATAGGGTTTCTCGTGTTTTTCCCTGTAGTCCCCGATATTCTAATAACGGGATGGTTCCTACAATAGGTCATGACCACTTCCTTTCCACTATCCTTCCCATCACCGGAGAAACCGTCATCTCTCCATCCCATCATCTCATTAATCATTCATCCGACGCCAATATATCCCAGTTATCGTCACAGGAAGCCCAATATGAATGCTCTTCCGAATTTTCTAAACTGTTTTCTAAACAGTATCCATGATGTATAGCAATATGACACTGAAACTATACATTAACTTCAACTAGCCGTTGCTATTGAAAGAAGAAGTGACAGAGAGATATGACTCGTGTTGACATGTTCCCACTCGACTGTCATTATCCTCATATATCTGTGTTTCTTGTGTTTCTTCAATGTCAGTTAATTACGTTTACCCTTCCCGTTCGACTGGAAGTTTCGGCGCGGTTCGTCGCACGAAGACTAATTGGCCCTCACTCGACGCACAGGTCTGCCACGCGTGCGTTGCTGTTGGCCATGTCACAACTGTCACACATTGTCACACATTGTCACAGACTGTCACAAGTATGATGACGCTGGGTGGTGGCCACTTCTACAGATGTCACATCACATATGGCACCCTGTTGGAGTATATTATATGGTGTTGTAATATTGAGGATATAGGGAGCGTCAAGATTTTCAACTCAGTTATGTGAAGATTTGCAGGAATTTTTGACAAAATTTATGGAATGATTGAGCTTATTAAGCACAGGGTGTCCTCGAAATCATGTGAATTAAGTTTCTTGCTCCTTACAGCTATCGAAACCTCAATCATAATCCTGATTCCATATCGATGAATCATAGATGTTATAAACACGAATTATTATGGAAATATTATTTAAAAAAAAAGAACCCAGTCAATTAGGATGTTCAAAAATTCATGTCTAAGACTCCACCCCAACACAGATTGATCAGAGTGCAGTGATCAGAGTGCAGTGCAGGTTTTAAAGTGCAGCGCGGTTATTTGAATGCAGTGCTGGTTTTGAAGTGCAGTGTAGTGATTAAAGTGAAGTTCAGTGCAGTTGATTCAAGGCTTCTGGGATTGTGAATATCAATAGCAAAGCCAGAATCATGTTGAATATGCCGATCAGAAATATAAATATGTTATATAATTGTTTGTACGTATGCTTGTCAATTAAACTTGAGGACATCCCTAGATTTGGTAATTTTCGCATCGGTAGGCCCGAACAAGAATTGAAGATTGTTGAGATCTTAATGACATTATTAATCATGATAAAACATTCATAATATTTATTTCGTAATCAGTCATGAAGTGCATCATACTGTCACCACTTGTCGTGTAGATCCATTATCTTCCCATATTCACATACTGTCACATGTTACCTTCTTCGTGAGGTCATAAGTGGAATTGTATAACAAAATAATCACACTATACATTTTATATTAATACTTGATGTTGACTAAACGTATATGCAAATGTTATATACCAAATCTATGTCCATATCAACCATCATCGTGATAGTTTGTTGATTTTTGTATTCATGTCTGTCGACCCTTTTATATACTGATATTTGACTCGAGGGAGATAATTTTCGAAAATGATTGTAATCTTCTCAGTTATTATACTTTCGCGTAATTGTGGGTGGGTACACTATAGTTATTAAAAACATTGAATATATATATACATATATATATTTGTTTGTATGTGTATATGAGGGTTGATGATCCACACGGGGGTGTGTGAGGTCTCTATTAGTGTTATGATGATGTGGAAGGAGGCACGACTTCATTAGGGAGAACGAGGTCCCATGTAGACCTGACTGCATGGCTGATAATGGCTCACGATAATTGTAACACAATGGGACTAATTACTTCCCTTACTCCCCCTCCCCCTCCCCATCTGCCCCCTACTTACCCACCCACGTGATGCCGACATGAACACATCATCGGTAGCTACATTAAATGATAATATTATACGATGTGCCGCGAAATAATGAAGAGCGAGTCGTCAGAATTGTTTCTGCGTAATTTTATGATGGTTGCATCGTTTTTCTGATATTATTATTATTTTAACTTTCTATCAACATTTGAAACTTGACACAAAATCATGGTTTTCCGATTGAAGTTATGGATGAAAGTAGGGTCGTTTGGAAGAGGCACCATACACAAGGGTGATTTCACAGCTCCAACGTATATTATTGTGGGAAACTGTGAAATTCAAGTGAAGAAAAATTAATGGCGATGATTTCATGGCGATCATTCAACCTTTTTCAATTTCTTCATTCGATGAATGTGATCTTCACAGGTTAAACAACACAACTGATCGAAACTGAGCTTTTCTCAGCAATACACTAATCGATTTAGGATCTGTAGACTCGATTCAAAAATCTTTGTTTCAACAAATTTGTGAGAAATTGAATTGGAAAAACTTATGTATAAGATAGACCTATCGTAAATGTATCTGAAAATATGATATTTCATATTGAAGCCGAGAATTTGAAACTTCACAATATTCTTATTTTCACAGAATCTCTTATTTGAATAACATAAATAACTAACTTCAACTTAAGTTTCAAATTGTTACTATCTCACAATTGATCATCCACTTATAACACTACATTCATGGTGAAAGCTTGTTTCACGAACTTTAGTTAAGTAGCGATCCACATTAACTACTAGTTAAGGTACGAAAATAACATGTAAAAAAGAATGATAACAAGTTAATCCGACAACCATTGATTAATTCACTATCAATTCTTCAAACTGGACCCAAGTCAGATGAAATCCGACTCCCCAAAATTTCCGGCGAAGTATGACGAATGGAAATAAGTCTTACACCTAATCTCCTTTCTGTACACCATGTCTTCAGAATGTGATTATATCAAACACAAAATGATGTTCCATTGAGGTTACACGACAGTCGTGTCCCAACCTCTGTTGTGAACAAGAATAGAGACGGCTGAAACCGTCAAGGGTTGGAACACAAAAGAAAAACACTCCCTTGTAAGTACATTATGTCGAAGCACAGCGTTTGTTGTTGTTGTTGTTGTTGTTGTTGTTTGCTTGTTTTCGGGAGATAATAGCTTACAGTTAATCAAGTGGTTCTTTTCTCCTGACTCTGTGTCAATAATATCACCCCACCATCATGTGTTTATAGACGACATTTTACGCCCAGTTTTATTTATTGGTTCATAGGAACCTCTTCAGCTTGTGCAATTTTTTTCAGAATGCTCTGGCTAATGCCCGGTTTTACGAATTGATAGTTATAGTGGAGGGGCAATAGTTAGCGGATTATTTTGCTATTACCCTTGGTCACATATGCTATTTTTGTACCTCCAGCCAATAGTTAACGCCTTAGTACTTGACTATATTCGTGAAACTGGGCCTAAATATATTAACGATTCGATCTTTCATTCAAGGATTCAAATTTTGATTAATTATTCAATTGAGATATATTGTGCATTTATATCTGAACCGGACATATTTGTTATATTCCTTAAAGGACATTTCAATTTTGAAACTAGATTTCAACGAGAAACGAAGGTATTTTTATCTCTAATTTAAGAGAAAACTGGACAAATTCTTCAAAAGTTTAGAAATTAAGATATTTTTCTTGATCCTCCATACACCATGACTCTTGACCTGGGCATACTCGATTCTGTATCATGAACATCAACAGAATCGAGAAATGTCTGCGTCACTACTCGGAAAAAGTACAAAAGTACAAATGAAAAAAATATAATTTCTGAAATTGAGAGGATTTCTAGTTTTTTCAAAAATTACTTGAACAGATATCATAATTTCTCTTTAATAATCGAGTTTCAAATCTGTGATATCCTCTAAACAATCCAAGAACATTATTTATAGTCACCAAAGAAGTGAATCATAAAAAAAAACTATCCGAGATTTTATGACTTGCGTTTCTATTACGTTTCTATGAAAAAAAAACGCATTACGATTTATCAATTTAATAATTCATTATTTCAACGAATGATCTGTAATACTTTCACAATTGTAATATTTTATCAGAATGATCATCTTCTCCGTTTCTCCACGAATGTAGCGATTGTCACCAACACCATAATCTCGATCATCCCAACAAACCAGTATTATATTTACACGTTGGATAGATCGGTAAGTAAAGCATTCCACATGTACCGACGTGTTATGAATGATCGGGTTACCAAAGTCTTGTAATATGCGATTACAGCGAACGACTGGATTGCAAATCACTTCTCTTTCGGCGGCTTTGTGTGCTCAAACGTAACTGCTTTACGGCATTGTCATTTCATTGGTTTATAGTGTGACATAATAGTTTACATGCGTGGTAATGTGGGACTAAATCTTGTGCTCGAGCTGGAATGACTAAAGACTCTCAGTTAGTTAGTTAGTGTTAGAGTTAAAGGCGCATCGACAGCGAGGTCATTTGACGCTCAACTGTGACGATGATGAGGTAAATGATGAGACAACATGTGATGAAGAATGATAGTTTCCCACTTATGGTTAGGAATGTTAGGTAGGATCGTTCGGTATGACACAAGAAGGGGGATCTTACCACCCTGAAACAATAATTCATTATGATGTGACTGATTAAACAAACTGTACATCTTCAGGTGTTAGGTGAGGGACAGTTTGAACATTTATTCAAACATTCTCGCTGGGGAGAAGAATTATATCCGCATTTTGTTTCACTTCAATCATTCCTATATCAGAATTGAATGGCTCTTTCTTACTGAGAAAATATTCCTTTCAATTTTCCTCTTTTCAAATTTTTTTGGGGGGTATTTTCAAAAGATTGGAATGATTTTTTCAGGAACCGTCCAAATGATTGTTCCCCATCACTATACAGAACTGAGTTAGATGATACCGTATTTTTACGTACATCTACATCTATGTCACCTGTACATATATTCTGGTTATCCAATAAGAGAAAGTGTAGATTGGTGATTCATCCTATTATAATCACATTTTTTCATTAAATATATATTATTATAACAGAGTGAAATATACAATTCAAGATAATATCTAATGAAATGAGAGTCCAAAGTATTTGTGCATTGGTCACCATCTTCTCACTGTCGTCCCTTTATTGAAATACTTAAGCCAAACCTGCTAATAATAGTTCAGACTCTGTAAGAGTTGATTCTTCAGGTACTGGCTTGATTTTGTCTTTCGAAGGCGCTTTAGTTGTTACGGCACGTTTTTTCCTAGATTCCTGTTCACTCTTTTCCTTCGTTTTCGCGTCGGATGAGTGACCGAAAGACTTCTCTGAATCAGTCAACGTCTCACTAGGATCAGCAAAGATATCTTTCGCGTCATCATGTGTCAGATGCTCCAACGACGACAACTCGTGGCCTTCTATTGCGGCGTATTTCAAATCTTTTAAAAACGAGCTTTTCAGATTTTCATCGCTGATATTCTCTGAAATCCACTCGCTGGAAAGTGTTGTCAATTCCTCCGGAGTATTCGTGGTCGCCTCGTCGTTAGCGTTGGTGACTTGGTGGTTCGCATCTTTTACATTCAGATTTTTAGATTGAGATGCAACTGTTGTTGAATCGACGTCTGTTGTGTCTACGCCTGAATTGTCAGTAGTGGTTTTGATGTCTTCAGTCGACAATGTTGTTGTTGAAGAAGTCTTTTGGATCTGAAAGCAAATTGACAATGTTTAGTTTCATTCTTCTCCACTTTCGCTTCATCAGCTGGTCTTCACTGAATCTAATCAAAATTACAATCACGACACGAGAAAAAACGTAGATTTGTTTTCACGAAAATGTTCTTTGAAACTTATACAGGTGAGCTCTAATTATTTGAAATTCAAACTGTATATTGAATTACCGTAATCTATGAGAAATGTAGAATCATCAACAGAATTTAAAATTGATTAGAAAAGTTTTTGATAGGCAAAGCTTATTCTTCCTTGGATGAATATATTTCAACATGATCAAGTTGTCCAGAACGTCTTTCAAATGAAACTGAGTGGAACATGTTTGAAATATCCTGACTGATCGTAAGATGTAACTTTTCATAATTACACATCGTTCCCAACCAATTAATGTCTGAACATCCTTCAATAAATTGTGAAGTGATTTATATTATTATTGTAATGCGGATTCAGGAAGACAATGAATCTATTATTATTATTACATTATATCTTGGATTATAGGTGATATGGATAGTTTTGCAGAATCTCTCCAGATCTAGAAAACATGAGAATGAACTGTTGGATCTTTTAGTTTTGCGTGGTGATTGAAATTGAAATTCACTTGTGAATCGGATCATTGTGATCCATGAGCTTCACTTGATCGAGAAATGTACTTTCATCCCGATTTGTGCCAGGTGTGGTTTTTGAAGGAGACTTCATTGTAGACAGAAGGAATTCTAGGCCTACAAATTAAGAGAACATAATATCGGATTCTCTGTTTTTATCCATTGATTATGAGCTATAATATAATTGAAACTGGATGTTATACACGAGTAGTGCAATATAGAAGAAAGAAGAAACTATATAGTTTAATTTGTACCCAGATAACAGCACAATTTTGGTTTTGAGATTATGACTGGTTGCACAGTTCTGAGTCAATGTTGTCTATCCATCGGTGAGATAGCTATAATCTAAGGTAATTTCTAGGTGGACATGACTAAAATCACGTCAAACTATTTTACTCAACTTTTTTTCACGGTTTTGGTGGAGGAGCCGTGTTTTTCCTTTCCATTTGTTTCGTTTGTTTTGTAATGATTAGTTCAGCCGTGTGATTTGGATGCCATATGAATTTATTTCAGCTTCATGAAATTCCTCACAAATGTACTTGTTTTCAGAAACAATTGTACATAGGATCGTGATTATATATATATATATATATATATATATATATATATATATATATATATATATATATATATATATGAATATATATGTTTTCAAATAAAAAATCTCAATTAGAATAAGTGACCGATGACAATCGATCCCCGCTTTTCTAAGTGACCCAGTCTTATATACCAACTCAACATCCGTCCACGTTTTAGTGACAAACATGGTGCAATATATAAACACGTCGTTGACGCGCCGTAAAACCCCATTGTCATTCATTCTTAGTAAAATACACACTGAGATGTAAATAGTATGGAAACTTACCTCAGATTCTTCATGACTTTCTGAAGGATCTGCAACAATTTATATTTTTAGTACACATACCTTTTAATTGTCTTGGATATATGGATATTATTTCTCGAAATTATTTCAGAACAGTACAGGACGATGTTTTTAGAAATGTAAAGATAGATTATCGAAATTTTGGAGTTTCTCAAATGATTGACTTGGGAATCGTGATTCTAGTCTTTCACGCTGTGGGTATATATAGGCCTATATATCTTATTTTTTGAATATAAAAATAATTAATAATATGTGCATGCTTGGTGCTCACACAAATAGAGAAACTTATTTCCAATATTTTTTCTATTTTAAAAAACCAGTGTATTTGAATGAAAAGTTCACACCTCCTGGATAATTTTATGCTCTTCAATGAATATGACATTTTGTTTTTGTGAATTCAATCAGTTTTGAGATGATAAGTCAATGAATTCCATCACATTCCTTCAACTCATTGCCGTATCATCTTGAGACTGATTGGATACACAGAAATAGAATGTCATATTAATTAAAGAGCATAAACTTATCTTGGAGATGTGAACTTTTCATTCAATTAAACTGGTTTTTGAACGGAGGAAGAAACTGTCAAAGGTGAATTTCTCTATTTTCATTATCACCGTGCACGAACCCCTAAACAGCTTCATATGTTCAGGTACCGAGGATCTATTATTATAAATCAATTGCATTCGAAAATAATGGCACAAATTTGAATCATACTAAAACTTGAAAAGTGGGCCCTCGAAGAGCTAAATGTGAAAATGATTGCTATAAGAACCACTCCGGATAATTCGATGATTCTTTCAGCATACAATCCTCAAAACATAACACTATAGAATCAAAAAAAAAAAAAAAAAAAATCAATCTCCCTTCATTATAGACGAATAATTTTCAGAAAACTTACTCAACTTTTGGGCTACGGTAACGCCCACTATAACGAGAAGGATAACCACAATACACGCCAATAGCTTACTACACAACATTTTGAAGCGAATGGAACAGAAGATACTTGTATGTGAACACAACAATGACATAATCTTAACTAACTCTTGGTATTCAACTTTTATACTTCATCTTTGTATTCATTATCTCGCTTGCAAGTAGACACATGCTGTATCACAGATTTCGTCATTGCAAATAATCAATATAATGCACTGGTTTCGCTGAAAATATAATTAACGACTCATGAGTTTCACGAAGTGTTGACAAACGTGCTGATACAGAATTACAAGCTATCAAGTCTTTAGCCAGAGAACGACGCGCTCCGTTACGCACGGACTGAGAGATATATTTCATTTTCAATATAGTTTGTTATTGGAAATATTTAACTATTAGTTGATCATGAGTGACCTTGTTTTTCTTTACGATTAAACACCTACCGGCACATGCAGCGTAGTGGTTGACGCACTCGCTTCATGTGATCCGAGATACGAGGGGAATTTCGTATCCGGTTCGATTCCCGTCGCCTTCCATCTTTATATGGATTTTTCGTGGTTTCCCTCTGTAGTCTAGGGTAATGCTGGGATGGTTCCCACAATATAGGCCACGACCGCTTCCTTCCCATTCCCATTCCCATCACCTAAGAAACCTTCATCTCATCATCCCATGAGGATCAAATTCTCTGTAATATTTTTTCAACCGACTCCAGGAATAGTAACTCGATATCAAAATAATGATTGAATATTATATATATATATATATATATATATATATATATATATATATATATATATATATATATATATATATATATATGTACATATTATATAATTATACGATCTGAATGTGGATCTCACAGTAAGCCTACTGTATCGTAGAAACAGAGCTGCCGGTTCATTGAATTTCTTCACCTTTCTTCATTTGGTCCAGATGCATTTTCTCATTATTCGCACGATTCGGCCGCAGGGGTGGCCACAGAGCATGTGCACTGGCTGCGAATCGTGCGAGATGGTGAAAGCGAAATGTCGAATAACACAGGGCAAACGACTGGCAATATAACTTGGTACTTCTTCTCTCTTCTCGAAGAGAACTGTGCGTGAGATACTCGACTTGTTCGTTATAGTATTACGAGGGAAAACACTATTCGTGTCGTTGACAGGCGATTGAGGAGGTGTATCTCTAATCTTCCTCTACCCTTCTCTCTCTTTTTCTCTCTCTCTTTCTCTGGAACCTAATGATGAAGAAAAGTCATTCGATGAAAATGAGCCGTCGAAAAAAAAATCAACAATTATCGGGTTGTCAATTTAAATTATGAAAAAATATTATTGCTCACAAAAATGAGTATACAAAAAGTAATTGTATTAACTGAGTATTGATGAAAGATTGTCAAATTTGTTCTGTTCTTGGATGATCAGACAGACTATATTGTAACCCTATGAAATATAATTCATTCGTAAAAAAATATTCAATATTTTAACCGTTCGATATGAAAAATTATGTGGTAGGGTACTGGATGTTTTAAACAGTTGAACCCATGCAGTTTCCGAAATCTTTATCAACAGTTATTACAAATTCTACAAACGGCTATAACCTAATATCCGATACATCGGCTCCAAATACCTTGTTCGAATAATGCCAAGAGCAGTTAACTCTCAAAAGACCCTTAAATATACTCGATCAATTATACCAATTCACTGATTATACTGAGTAATCATAAAGTGCTAATCGTAATTGCTTTATCAATCCAAACTAATCGTGCTTTTAATGAACATATATCATATAGGCACAATACTACTCAAATTGGCTGCCCTTCGTAGATCAGTAAGCCAAGGCACCGCTTTATAAACTGAAGTACCGTTATAGCCCCACATATAGCATAGATTCTGTGAACGTTCTTTCACTTATCACCACCTCATATTTTTGTTATCACCCTGCTCAGTCTTACCCCCTTGTAACCTAACTGTTGGTGGGATCGTTAGGCTAACAAGAATCACAACCAATTCAAAATAATCACAAAAAGAAAGCAGGAATGCAAATCAACAATTAAAACAAAATTATCATATAATGTCCGTCTATCCACAGTTGAAATGTTTTCCATTTAAAACAGAAGTTCAACAGAGTGTAAAAGGATGTCTTTTCGACTAGACCAGGGAGTTGCACAGATGTTTATCGCTTAGAAAGCGTCTTGCTGTTGTGAAGGTGTGTAAATGCAGGCATGGGAGAGCATTTGATGCTACACTTACATTACATTTCTACATATTATATATGTATATAAAATGATCACGATTCTTCCGGCATAAACTGTCCGTGTCCATCGCACCAAGTCGCCTTGAGTGTGTTGCTTCGTTTCTTAAGAGCGCTGAGAGTCGATTTGGTGCCTGAATTACTAGAGTGGGAGTATCTTTAACTGGCAGTTTAAAGTTGTTATCATGATGGTTACTCGTGCAATTGGTCTTCATCAACTCTCAGGTGTAAGATAGCTAACTGGATTTGGTCCTACCTGACGAGAAATAACAGTTTTTTGTGATGACTTTTAAACGTATGAGATATCTTATTTTTGATTTATTCCATTTATATTGAGATGAACGACGCACTGTACTGATGACCACGATCTATTGGCGTCAGTAGTGGATATCAGAATACTGATACGGGAAAAACACAGAAATGTTCAATACATTTGAGATGATATAAGTGTAAAATCTCTCCAACTTATCGCATAATTTTCAGATTTTTAGCTGAAAAAAAGCATTTTCAACTGTAAAGTTGTGCCAATGTCAGAATCCAAGGTTGATAACTTTGTCAAATCATTCATGTCATTCTTCTTCATCTTTCAACCTATCACTGGAATTGGTTCAATGTGTTGAATGAGCTATATGTCTATTATATCCAACTATTTCTTTGAGGTGGTAAGATCACCCTTGTGGTGCCCAACGCAAAATTATCACACACTTTCATCCTCCACCTTTATTGAAAAACAAATGGTTTCGTGACAAGTTTCGATGTCTAAAGAAAGAAAAAATATAGGTATTGAAGAGATGTGTTTCTCCATATAATTTTGATACCTCGAAAAATAATCAAAAAACTAATATTTCACCAAATCGACTCCCGTGCACTCTTAAACGGTGTTCACTTCCTGGTTTGTACCAGAGCGAACAAGTGAACGTGATCACGTGATCTCGTGTCACGTGGTAGTGCACGCGTCACTGTTTGACGCCGCATGACGTCGGTCGCGTCATGTCGACGTGTCCAGATGAGTTGTCTTAAGTCATGGCAGCGTGTTCATTTCTCTTCGCTACATTCTCGCGGTCATGTCAATGCTCTGGTAGTGGTACACGACAATTTGATATGGGATGGGAAATATGTTATTAGGATGATCATGCATGATGTAATTGCATGCATAATTATCAGTTTGAATGTTTTGGTTGATTTGAAAAAAAATCTTTTTTAGAGAATGCAAATTTCATATCGAATCGAAATGAGGATATTTTTTTCTGTTGATATTGGATAGATCGTTCATGAAGTTATTGAATGCTTATTAGTTCGAATATCAGTTGTTCTCAAGGAGTTTTTTTTCATATCAAATTGAAATTTCGTATCAAATTGATATAGACCTAATATACAATTTTTTCCTGTGGAGGGTGAAAACTTGAGATAGAGTCAATGTTTCCCAAATAAAGTTAGGGATGACAGATTAGGGACGTTTGAACGGAGCTTCACAAGGGTGATTTTTACCACCCCGAAGGTAAAGCTAGATATTATGTAGAATGTCGTTCATTGGATGACTTTCCACGACTTGTAAGAGTGACACTAAGTGTAATGGTTAAAAAAGCAGACAAAGAAGGTTTTGTATTATAATATATCACAGATTTAAAAAATGCTAGTTATGTAAACCAAATAAAACCTTGTGAATATACTATCAATGGAGAATTATCAAATGCCTGTACATGGAAGTGAGGTATTTCCACTAAATTTTGTGAGTCTGTGTATGAAAACTAACATTTGTTCAGGTTTACGAAAAAATGTCGAAGCTAAAAATTAATAAATCTCAAAAATCATTGGGAAAAGTTTTAGGGTTGTACAACCACTCAGAAGTTGTAGCATAGATGAATTATTGATCTATAAAACCATATTATAATTAAAAATAATTAAAAATTCGATCGGAGAGTTTTTGTAAAACAAATGTGTCATTTTCTTCACCTGTATGATTAAATCTGAACAGAATGACAGAATTAGATTTCCTCTCAAAATATCTTTTCATTTTGGGAATTCGTTCTTATAACATCATAATCGTAAACCCACCTAATTCTAGCATCATCACAAATCCTCATCTTCCTATCGATTTCAAGTACCCATCACCGCTTCTCTGCAGTGAAAGTTTCACTTGCTGTTTATATTTGATCACAATCATCATAATTATATACGGTGAGTCTCCAAACTTTGTGTGTATACCATTACCTGTACATTATACTGCGTGAGATGGTCCGATATTCGAACGCTTGGAATGTGTACAAAGGCGAGCGGTTTCACAAGTTCGGGCATCTCGACCGACGCACAATCACAGCTTCCTTGATCTGTGGCACTATCATCTCGGCATACACGCGCTCGTGACGCGGGCTCGGGAAGAGCGAGAAGAGCGGGAAGAGTGGAAATAGCGAGAAAAGCGGAAAGAGAGGGAAGAGCGGGAAGAGCAGAAAGAGCGGAAAGAGCGACAGTAATGGAAAAAACGGGAAGAGCGGAAAGAGCGGAAGAAGTGAGAAGAGCGGAAGCAGTGAGAAGAGCGTAGAAAGTATAAGAAGTGGATAGAGCGGGAAGAGTGAGGAGAGCGGGAAGAGTATAATGAGCGGAAAGAGTATAAAAAGCGGAAAGAGCGGGACGAGCGGGAAGAGCGAAAAGAGCGGAAAGAGCGAAAAGAGCTGAAAGAGTGGGAAGACCGATAAGAGCGGGGAGAGTGTGAAAAGCGGAAAGAGCGGGACGAACGGAAAGAGGGGAAGAGGAGGAAGAGTGGAAAGAGCGAGAAGAGCAGAGAGAGTGTGAAAAGCGGAGAGAGCGAAAAGAGAGGAAAGAGAGAAAATAGCGGGAAAAGCGGGAAGAGCGGGAAGAACGGGAAGAACGGGAAGAGCGGGAAGATAGTGAAGAGGGTAAAGAGTTGCTCCCATCGGCGACCGAGTGTCTGTTTTCTCTCTCGGTCGCTTGTCACGACCTCGCGTGACGGACTCGTGAAGTAACGTTTCACTATAACGATATCACGCATGTGTTGTGCGCACAGAGCTGTTTCGCAGGATGCGATTCAATTTATCTGTCACAAATAAATTAAAGCCCTTGAGTTTATCATGAAATAACGATTAGCACGAGGAAAATACAAGATTGTATAAGTCGATATTGTATATTTGGATAGGACAACGCTATACATGATTGTTGCTTTCTTGGATGCAACGGTGCAAGGAGATTGAACGAAGTGTACCTATCCATGTGAATTGGGTTTTATATTCTGTCTCAATGATGGTTGATCTCATGTAATCTCACATAATTGGCCATTACATATTCCCACAATTCCAAGAATTTATGACAATTGGGTCCAGAGTTATCAATTCAATAATATGATCATTTGTGTACAATTTATGAGTATTACGGATATTTTCCGAACCCGCCGATACCAATTCAGCATTCAAAATATGCACCCATTTATGGCTTGGTTAATTTCTAATTTGACGGATCAATGTATCATGTCAACAAGAAAGTCATAGTCTTTGACATTTTCGAATGACTATGACTCTTTCATGACATGGACTTTTTATGACTTCGGGACTTTCATCATTTGATGATTTTATTTTCATCATTTCAATTCACCAATTGATACATTATACGTACATTATTTGAGTCACGTTTAATACCATACAAACAAATTAAGATTTAACTTATATTGAATTTTCTGATCTCGCTTAAAAGAACATATTACTTCCCGGATCTTAAAATTTCATGCAACAGTCACAGCACTGGTCATAGTAAATTACATTATAAGAACCAGTCCCGGTGAAATATCCAAGACAATGGACAAAGTTCTTAAGAAAATAATCATCAAAGCCCTTTGGCAAAACTCATACCTATTTACATGGCCATCTTGTTTGAAATTCGTCACGGAAATCCAGCCAAAGTCTATAATATGAGCTGCAAATTGGGCAAAGCACCCACGTCCGCTAATAATATGGTGGTGGGGGTCACCGTGAAATGACACACGGATTTAACGGACGACGTGCGGTAATCACGACTGAATGGAGCCCGTATGGTGAGCGATACATGGCCGCATGAGAGAGGCGGAACTGGATTCTAGTTGTTTTACAATTGTAAATGCACTGTGTAGTTATGTCGTTTCGGTGATTTTAAGGGGAAACTAGCCACAAAAATGTATCTTTTTTTGTTCATTAATGTTTCAATGTTGAAATAGTATAATATTGAAAATTTCAAATGGGAAAAAAATTGGAAATTAAGTTGTATATTTTCATATTTTCCAGGAACAAATTTTCTTCTCATATCCTATATTTCCAATATTCATATCGATTCAGAAATATTTTTTTGATGAGATGAGTGGTTGAGTATCTAGCACATTAAACCGTCATTCAGGAGACCGGGGTTCGATTCCCGCCATGGTCGACCTTCCTGAAAAGGCATTTTTTTGTGGTTTACTTCTGTCGTTCAGGTCAATGTC
This sequence comes from Brachyptera putata, assembly GCA_907164805.1. Classification (NCBI taxonomy): domain Eukaryota; kingdom Metazoa; phylum Arthropoda; class Insecta; order Plecoptera; family Taeniopterygidae; genus Brachyptera; species Brachyptera putata. The sequence continues at coordinate 7,934,513 of OU015471.1, read as the reverse complement.
GGGATGGTTTCTCAAAAACAGGCCACGACCGACTTCTTCTCACTATCCTTAAAACACCTACTAAAATATCCTTTCATCCTTGCATTTCATATATCATTCACTGACGTCAATAAAAGTCATAAGTATAGTCGCAGTGAAGCCTAATACAAATGAAATTTAAGAAAATATCAGCATACATCTTTTTATACTTGTGTGTATTGTTTGTTTTTCATTCTCATCTTATATATAAATCTAAAATACCCAACGTAATGATTCGTCAGGCTTACTTGAAATACACCACAAGGAGTGGCTGTGCACAGTCGTATCTATATAATTCACCAATTATGTTGTTTGTATCTGAGATGATAGCTAGATACATAACTCGGAGACGAGGCGAAGTGGGGCCGTGGATAATGACGGTCTGCGATCACATAATGACATGTTGGTGTTGGGGTCATGTCACATGTTGCTGTCAATCGTAAAGTGGTATAAATATAGGGTGGTGTCGTACATAGCAGTAAGCCCATTTTCCCTAACAAGACTCGATATTATATGGTGAGGACTCGAGAAATAATGCACCATATCAAACGTGCAAGGGAAAACAATGTTTGAACGGGGTAATTGTATTGAACCAATGATTTATTTAATTCTGTTTTGTTTAAATGACTGCTTTGAAGTGACAACGTGAGAATTATTTCACAGGAGAATAGTTACGGTAGTTTTTTTTTCTTTGGAATGTATGTAGGGACATTATATGAGTATGAGTTTTAATGAGTTTGAATGTTTCATGAACCCTTACAATAGTTCCGATGAACCATTTTTTATTCATTATTCTAAACGCAAGAATATCAAATTTTATTTATCCTACGTAGATTCTTCTCTTTCAGAGTTCTATTTCTTCCAACATTTCTTCAAAGCTCAATTTTTGGTATCTGTCCACTTATTTATTCCATTTAATTTATTTATATATGTATTGTTCTTAACGACCACCTGTACTGATGACCAGGATCTATTGGCGTTGGTGATTGATATATAAGATTATGGGGTGATGAGATGAAAATTCATTTCATCGCGCCTCGTTGTTGTTGTTCGTGGCCTGTTGTTGAGACACCATTCCAGTACTCATCTGAACGGCAGAGGGAAACCACGGAAAACCCATCTTTGAATTGTCATCTATGATGAGAGTCGTGCCCCGGTCCCTGGATGATGGTTCAGTGTTATGCACGTATATCATCATATAAATCGATCCTGCGTTTCTCTGAGGCACAAGCACTTTTGAGGAAAACCTATTTTAGAATCTTGAGAACCCCTATAACAATAATCTAGAGGAGTAAATATGGTAAATATATCATCTTCGATTATATTCAAAGAGTTCCACAAAAATCGGATTAACCATTCCAATAGAAGTACTTGTAAAATAAATTTTGTGAATAGATGAAAGGATTCTGAAGCTATCAAGATAAGCAACAGATTGGACCTATTGAAACGTTAAACGATTAAAGTGAGTAACAAATAAAGTGGTAAAGCAGTAACGTAATTGTTTCAGAATCGAGATGTTTATATAGCTTTCCATTACGCTTCATGTACATTGTTTTTATATCGATCATATTATGTCTATGTCTATTTTACATTTTCATACATATTTTTTTTATTTTGGGTTTAACGGCGCACTGTTCTGATAGAGCAGATTTAATGACGTGTCTTCATATATTTATTATACAATCATTCCGTAATCGTTCTCCCACGAATTACGACAAACTACAATGTATTTACCAACTTGTGATAGGGGTACAATTGTTACGTTTCATCTAATTTCATTTTTTGCTTACTCTGCAATCATTCTGTCATTGAGCACCAACCCCTTCAGAAATCACCATTATATACTAATATCATAGGCCTTGGCTTGACGGCACACCGTTAAAGATCAAACATTATCATCATCAATACAATATTCATAGATCACAAAATAGCTCATTGTTATTTGCAATAACAAAAATAAAACGATTGTCAGTTTCATCCAAATAATTCGTACAAGATATATCACAATGCGTCTTTGTTTCTCTTTATCTCTCCTTAACGACGTCCTCCTTGTCTGATGATATTATCTTAATTTAACATATACACAACATATGAGGTTTCTCTCCAAGTCAAGTAATAACACGCTGGTAATACATGTTGTTCGGTATGATTTGATGCGAGATTGCCTAGGCGTATCAAGGAAGTATGCATTGTTCTCTCGTAAGAATGATCAATTGACCAATAGTGACCAACGATTGTGTCTTCAAACTGGGCTAAACCCGTAACAATGTGTATATACAGTTTTCTTTTCAAATTGTTTGGTAATAGTCAAGTCTTGTTTTCAGCTAATAATGTGGGTGGGTCTTTTTGTGTTGATAAATATATTGATATATGAAGTGAAAGATCATTCGATTATTCCTTATTCGATTTCGATTATAATATGTGCCTTTATTAGTCTTGAGTAATATTCTAAACATTTTTTCATGTGGTATATCCTGGATTTTCAACGAAAGAGTGATGTAAGAATATCAGTCGTAAACTTTTCATTTAGAATCAGAAAAGGGAAATTAGAAAAGTGATTTTGTAATTATTTTGTTCGTACTCATTGTAGTAAAATCGCATATTATGTATTAACTAGTATGCAGTACGAACACACTGAAAATATCGAGTACCTTATTTATCACTAACGGTTTCAAATTGATTAATGAGTGTTGAAAAACATATTATTAATTATCGCATGGTAGAAAACAAAATATGCCGTGAACTTTATTATTATTATTTATTTTTCTGTTTGGTATCAGTTTTGATTTTTTCATTGAATTCTATTCATTCCTTAGGTAATAGTTAATATATGTCGAACAAAAGTACTTGTTCTCACTGCAAATCTTGATTTTTCACACATCACATCACAACCAATAAACTGACACTGAAGAAGTCAATGTCTTGACCTAACGATTTATAATCGTAATGATGCCTTGATTTAACGCGTGTATGAGATGAGAGGAAAAAGCTAATCGTCCTAATTTTTTGTCGCACTACTTGCGGCGTATAGACGTGGCCAATTCCATTCACAACGGACAAAGTCAATGATACGAAACATAGCCGAGAAAATCTATTCGACTTCTGGTTCCGGTTTCGGCGTCGCGGGTGTCGGTTGCGTCGTAGCTTATTCGAAGTGTATATTCGTGTTTCGACAAAATACGCGTCAAAAAGCAACCCGATAATAATTAGAACACACCATTCACTAACAACTACTATTCTTACAAACAATATAGATGGAAGACTTTTGATGTATCCTGCACTTCCACTTTGAGATAATATGAATACAGTTCACACTAGTATCATTTGTTCACATTGGGTTCAACGACGCACTGTGATGATATCTGAGATATGTTGGCGTCGGTCGAATGAATGATGGTTGAGATAATGAAATGGAGGCTTCGTATAGGTATGAAAATGATAGTGGGAAGGAAGAGGTCGTGGCCTATATTGTATGGGACCCATATTGGCATCAGCCCAGTCTACAGAGGGAAACCATGAAAATTCCCTGTAAATCCTTCCTGAATCCATTCAAATTTGGCCGGTGGCGAAGTTTGAACACCGCCATGTAACATATATATACATGAAGATCACTTCAAAAATTCAGTGAATATCTCAAAAACTTTTCTGCCAAGGAAACACGATATAAAAGTCTAGAATACGTCAACGAAAACACGTATTCCTAATTCTGTTATTCATGAACGATGAATCCACTTATAGAACATCATAGCCCAACACTTCAAATTTTTCCGTGAATTTACGGATAAAGAATGCTCAAAAATGCATGTAAGCTCATGCAGGCCCAAATTAATCTTACTTTCCGCTAACTTCAGGAATTCCAAAAATTCAGTCTTTTCAAAAAAACTCTCTTTAGAGTCCTTCAGTGAATGTTATTTTGAATGTATAGACTGAATTTCAACAATTTCGTTTGAGCCCTTTTAATTTGTGGAGGGAAACAAATACTCCTGAGTTTTATGCACAAATCAGCCGAATGAAAATCAGACAAACTGTGACACATAATAGCATATAACATCGTAATCATCGCTTCCAAAAAACGAACCGATCTGTGTATCTCATCAGTCTGATGGTTAGTCTTCTGGTACATCATCTTTGTAGAGTCTTCAAGCTCCTCTCGCATCCCGCCGAAGATTAGTCATCCATCGAGAAGGGGTTGACCCTCTCCGTGGTTATCATGTTATTGCTTTAGGGGTAGACTAGATGTGATGGCATGACATTGCAATGCGATGTCACTTGGGAGTTATGCAGTCGCTGTCAAAGGGTTAGGTCTCTCATACGAGGACTGCTGTTGGGTGGGGGTGAGGGTGGGAGGGGGGAGGGGGCGGCAAGTCACGAGGGTTCACCGGTTATGAATGGCGGAAGGCAGAATAAGCGTCGTTTAGGGGATTGCAATGTGAGTGAGTCAATTTTAATCAGAGATCAAACGACAACATTTAGTGGGGTCAGAGAGTTGGAATTAGAATTTCTTACGTCGAGGAAGAATTACATAAACACCGTAGTGATGTTGATGCAGTACCATCTAGTTTGTTGGATTTTTGTTGGATGATCGTAATGCAAACGCTATCTGAACTGACTCGTATGGAATTTTTCCCTGTGTATTTTTTGTTTAATTGGTTGATTGATTATTGTTTGCCTAACGATCCCACCAACAGTTAGGTTAAACGGTGTTACGAATGAAGAGGTGGAGTTGAAAATATGGAGTGATGATAAATGAAATGTCTTCTACAAAAATCCATGCTTTATGCGGGACTCGAACCTACGCCCTACAGTGACTTCAGTTTCTAAAGCGGTGCCTCAGCTGACTGATCAACGGAGGCAAGCTTTTTTTTGTCAAGTGAATGTGTACGTTGCTCCAGAGTGGGATGGATTGGTCGGTGTGAAAACCAAACGTAACGTTGGGCTCGATCTATACTCGGAATGAAACATTGGTTTCAAAAAAACACTTCAGTGGGTCATTTTTCATTCATCAGTTCTGATTATATCCTGTGGGTATTATTCCCACAGGAGACAGGATGAGCAGAAATGTGACGCAAAAATGTCAATAAGGATATTTTTTGTTAACTAGGAAGACGCGGATGGGCGATGTACTTCAAATAACCATCTCATGATAAGTTTTTGAATATAGCGTCATGAGATGTGATGGAAAACAATACATCTTGAGTGTCTAGCAATTATGTCACTGCTCTCCTGTTTTATTTGTTGCTCATTTTGATTGTTTCACAATTTGGTTGATTACACCTGTTGCTTGTCTCGATAGGTTACACTCAAAATTTGTCGCCATCAGAACGACTGATCCAATTTATATTGGAATCTGGAATATCATTCATCATTATAATATTCAAATTCCATGAGAATTTGAATTCAGTCGAGAAAATATTTTTTTTTCAAAATTTTCACTTCGGCACCAATTATATTGGATCTTCAAACATTGCATCGGTATACAATATCGCACTAGAATTGTTAACATGTGTATGTCAAGTTTCAACAATGGTGTACTATGGAGCGAGAACTAAAATAAAAAGGGACCTGAACGTCCATTTTTTCGTGTACAGTAAAATTGAGTGTCCGCTTCGGTCATGGAATGATTTTGAATTGTTTCCATGTGTATATGATGAACGATATGCTTCCAAGTTTCAGAGTATGAAATCACTATTTTCCAAAAGATATCAACATTTGAACCAATAATGAAATTATTCGACCAATTTTACACATACCATTATGTTATTCATCCAGCAATGATAACACAAATAACATTTGGCTAGTAATCTGAATCAGGTCAGCCTATAATTCAAATTCGTCAGTTCCTAGCAATGAGGAATATATTTCAAATTTATTTTGATATTTTTATGAATGTTCATTCCAAAAAGTTATTTCATCGAAATAATTATTACGCGTTGCATTTTACTTGCTCCATAACATACATCGTCTTGAAATCGATAATGCATTGACCTAGTAACCTCATTATATGCACTGCATAAGGGTGGTTTCATCCCCTCGAAGATAAGGGTGAGTTACGTTTGTTGGGGGAACTTTTCTATCCAAGCTAGGAAATTATTTATCTGGATTTCACCCATCGGTCCGCAAGTTGGCCGTCGGGTGGGTGACAGCACTATATAGCAGGAAGGTTTCATCCCTTATTCTCAGCTCCTCTCATTACCCTCTCTCCGCGTCTCCCTTCGACCCATTATACGGTTATTTATCTTTTTATTCGTAATTACGTGCCTCGTTAATGATTAATTAGTCCCTCCCCTATCTCACACTCTGCGAGTAATACTTAAATCTTAATGCCTCTCATCAGAAAAAGTTCTTGACTGTAGAACGTTCGTCGCGTATGAAAATAAAATCTTTTGGAACTCTCATATTTCTCAACAAGGAAACGTAGTCATTAGGGCATATAAGTCGATTCGGCGAAATATAATTTTTCTGAATGAGATTTCTCAGTTTGTGTACAAATGGTTTCTGGAAGTTATGAGAAAGTTGTATGAAATTTCTAATATACTAAAGAAACACATACAATTGTGATACCTTCAAAATTAAATTAAATTAAATAATAATTCAGAATTATTCATTATGATGTCAATTTATAATTTTAAATTCGATGTATTCTCAGAATTTTGATATCTTATATCGTTCAGAAGTTATCACCAAACAACTGATATTTTGCATAATCGACGCCCAAATACTGTGAAAAAGATTACTTTCCCCAGCTTTAATTTGTGTGTGGTGTGATTGTTCTTGTTAAACGTCCGTCTGTCTATCTGTCTCTCTGTCTCTCTGTCAGTCTGTCGCACTAAGCGTTGCCATTCGTGGCGCTGGTTTCAGTTTTTAATTCCGTTCGCCAGGCGAGATTTGCGACAAGAATTACGCAATTTAATCGCAGACATTAAATTAGATTTGTGTCATTAAATTCAATTTTACTCCACAGTGTAATAACTTTACGACGGTTACTGAATGGATATGATTGAGGCAGAGATGAAGAAATGAGAACGATTGAATGCACAGGCCAATTATTTTATTATTTTGCGGATATTATTCAACTTATTTATGTGATATATTATCGAAGTGGATGAAATATGTGGAATCCCTATTGAGAATTGATTATAAATGTGACCTCATTACCATATTGTAGTGACTTCATTCATTGACAGTCCGTTTGTTCATTCTGTTGACTCAGTCAGTCACGGCATCGCCTTGGAAACTGAAACTTTCAAACCCTGTCGTGGGTTGTTTGGACGCCCTGATAAGTCATGGGTTATAAGAACATATTTCATAACATCATTAGCGCATTCGTACCACAGTTCACCCAGTTGTTGTTGTGGTCGCTAAGCAAACCATTTCCAGTAATATATCGTCTCCAATGTGAGAAATATACAAACACACACACATATATATATATATATATAATTATGATTTATGAGTGTGATGTGTATGAATATGAACAAACTGAACAGAGGTATATCAGAAAAAATGGTCAATGATATAACGAGATTGAGTTTTTGTAGCCTTAGCAATAATTTGCAAGTTCTAACCGTAGAATATTCAGTGCGATCGCATATATTCGTGATTGATCGATGATCAATGATAATCAACAATATCAATGATGACATTATATGCGTGGATTTCATCAATCACACTATTCAAACATCAATTGAAATTTGATCAAGTTGTAATTTTCTGCTCCCATTCCAGAACCGCTGAAGATACCGAAGTGCGAGCCTTCAAGGCACTGTCAATAATTCAAGCAAAAGACAACAAGCTGCACCTCCTCCAACAACGAATATCAGAACTAGAAGAAGCGGCGTCTCTCGCCAATACACAACATGATGATAACGTCGCCACACGATCCTCTCATAACGCGTTGGATTCGAACCCCGCCGGCGACTCCACTTCGCGTCACCGTTCACGCCCGTCGTGTCGCGCTCGGCAAGCGAAGTCATCTATCGAGACGCGCAGGTCCTCGAACCCGGGTCCGAAACGAACGCACAGTACGGCTCACCCCAGCAAGTGCTCATACCAACTTCCTAACAATGACGGTGACTCGAACTTTGCAAGCTCGTCTTCAATCGACGACAGATCCATGGTTAGAACGTGTACTGGATACATGCATCACTCGCGATGTTCAGTTAGTATCGAGAAAAACACCCATGATGAAGAGACGCCCAATACAGAACCCTGTTTCATCGAAAATGGCATGGAGTCAAAATATTCGACCATTTCTTTCGAGAATGGCATCAAATACCAATGCAACTCCCTCATATCAAGTACCTCGGAGAACAAATCTACCGTACTGCTATCCCAGAATGCCATTATTCACCAACCAAGTCAAGGAGGAACCCGTGGATTGGATGTCGCATCCACAGCCAACTATCCGAACACATATGCGACACATCTCATTCTACCAGAACAGTCTACTGTGAAACAAAATAAATACACATCGAAACAAAAATTTGATTCGGAAGTAGTAATCGTATCTCCAACCAATAACTCGGAACCATTTCCTCAGAAGGAAGTTGATGAGCAACAGCCAACTGACTTTTCTCACAAATGCCAACCTCCTCCGATTGTGGACTTGGAGGTCAATCATCCGGTCTGTATCAGAGAGCAACACGGAGATGATTCATCTAATCTCCAAAAGTCTAAGTATGTACATTCTCATGAAAACACTGACGAGAGTTTTCACATACCTCTTTTGAATCTTCCGGAGTCACCGATTTCTCCTTCCAAGGCAACTCATGCCTTTTCTGCATTCCCAGACTTTCATCAAGATTTGCTAGTGACAACTGATGGAAGTGATCCCAGTTTAATCGTTAATTGCAATCTGAACACTTTTGGTGAGTTCTTCGGCAGTGTTATGGAAGCTGGCAACACTCAGTGCGTTCCACGAAGCGATCAAGAGATTCAGTTGCTAGCAGAGGATTATATGAAGCGGTTTCTAGACGTGAAACTGATCGAGGCGTCGAACATTTGTCGAGTGATGAAAGGAGAGCCTCAGTCTGAAGATGTTGAGTGTGCTGCGTCGTCTGCGGAGGAATTTGTTTACTCGGACAGTTCACCTTCAACAAGGTAAGTGCTGAACTCCAGAAGTATTGAATTGTAACACTCCGCTGATATAGTTACGTTAGTCGATGAGCTCGAGCGAAAATTTAATTTACAATGCTGGAAAGAAGTGGTTTGTATATTCAGTGATAGATTGTTCTGAGAGTGTTCCACAGGTCAAACGATATCACAGACAAAGCTAGAAATTTCTTGACACACAAACTTGCGTTTAGAATAGACGAGTGTTGCTTTTGGCCGAATTGGTGAACTATACTCAGCGGAAACCTCTACTAGCTCGGGAGAAGCACATATGACAACAGGCTCAACGATGAGCTCCTTAGAACGTAAACGATAATTCCAGTTTAAAATATTGGAAAATCAGTAACCGAGAAATAAACGGAATTCAAAAAACCATCCCCAGAAAGTATAGTTGGGGGTAGGCCCTATAGATTAATAATACATCAATATACATTTATTTATATTAATTGATATGAACATTTCAAATAGATTCTTCATTATCTATTTTGAATGAAGAACTGCCCTTCATCGTCACGAAACATAACATCCGATCGATAGGGCTGATACAACAGTGGTAAATTCGAGATTTAAATCAAGGTCCAGTATAGCTAAATGACCACACAAGTTATACATCTAAGAGCCGATTGTACCGACTGATGATTAAATATCAATTAGTTAATCATTACTTAAGGTACAAAAATAGCATATGTATCCAAGGGTAATAACAAGTTAATTTGCTAATTTTTGCTTAATTCACTAATCATCACTTGGTACAACCGGCTCTAAGAGCCGGTTGTACCTTAAGTAATGAATAAGAAATTAATATTTAATCATGAGTTGGTACAATCGGCTCTAACTGGCCGACTCGTAACCCACACCTATCCTCAGTCATCGATATCATAGATTTGCCATAGTATCTCTCTTGAGTTGATACCAGTTAGTTAGTATTCAATTTTTCGAAACAATTTTCAATTATGGCTTTTTAGTGTGTCATTAGCGGTATTTTTTCATGTTGTATCAGTAAAACTACATTATGTAAAGTCCGAAAAGTTATTAGTAATCCGAAACGAACCAAAACCATTCAAAAACTTGCCAATAATCTGATTTATAGCCTAGGTACAGAAAATGATCGATGGGCGTATAATAAAAGCCATTAAAAACAACATACACACACACACAAATTACTTATAATTAAAAATGATAAAGTTACCAAACGAGGTATTAGCTAATCTCTTCTATCGACCAGCACGTATTAGGCCAAGCTTTGTGTCACGAAACATCCACGCATTGACAAAGACAGTTTCTCACATGTCACCTGTCATCACACGTTGAACTGCGGTCGGGTGAGTCGGTTTTCACCTCGCCGGGGAGTCTGTAGGCCGGTCGTGACATCACAAAATGACAACATCATCATCGTCTGCAAGATTCGGGACAACGCCGCAGGCCGCTTCGCATCGGGCGGGTGAATGTCCGTCCGTCGAACACCGATCAGTCCAACTGACCCCGAACTGTTTTCTTGGTAGCGGGGAGCGCGTTCGATTTCGTGGTATAGGACACTTGATATGCTTTGTGATAATACCGAATTAGGATGATTGTATTCGACATTAAGGACGTAACGAATTATTGATTATACTGTGGTAGGTTGATTTACCTATAATTTAATACTTCCTATTATGAGGTTGATTATGGGGAGTTGAATGAAACTAGAAAGTTGAGATGATTGTTCATCTTCTGATCTTTCTTGAATAGTGTTTTAACTCATACATCGGTTTAATAACAATTATATTTTTCAGTGTCAAATAATTTAAATGTGGTGGTAAGATCGCCCTCGAGGTGCCCCATCCATCAATCCTACCTTACATCCTTAGCCTTAATTGGGGAAACAATGATTTTGTATCAAGTTTCGATGTTATAAAAAGAGAATATATATCAAAATTGACATAGTGCATAACTTTGGAATTATTAATTTATTATTATCTAAACGCGAGATTAATTATCATATTAGACCTCATGTATTATGAATGATCAAAAAATAGAAACGGTCATCGCTTTTTCAAATCATATTTTTTGGTAGCTTATTTATCCTGATAATATCATTGAACAAATTAAACAGGTTCTCTACAAAACTATAATGAACGCTGTCGCAACACCACTTAAAACTTATACAAATAAAATATAAATCATAAAACACACTTGTAATTTATCAGTGACTACTTTTCACGGGTGCGTTGCTCGTGAAAATATCACCATACACGAGTCGGTGACAAAAAGACGCCACAGGCCAGGGCGTCGCTAAATAGCTGCGCGTTGACCCTCTGCGCATGTGACATGTGACATGACACGCTTGGTTGACCCCGCTCATTGGGTAGACAGATTTCACAATGTCAACCAGCCGCACGAACTAAGAGAGAAAAAAACTGGTTGATTCCATATAAAGGTGCGCTTAGAAAGACAAAAGCGAGGTGGACAGTTTTCGTAATACAATTTTTAACTATGACAGCGGCTTTGGTAAATCGATTTGAATTTCGTTATCATTATAATAATCTTACAGTTATTTTTTCAGATAACATTTCCTTTGTTTAATGTCCAATGTAGCTATGTCACTATGTTTCATGTCAGTTTTGTTCGTTAGTCAAACCGAAGTGAACGGTACGTAGTGTTTTGTCATGGTTGTGGTTGATGTTTCTGCCAATGTCATAGTATCAGCAGGACGGAATGGTCTTGCATGCATTCTCCAGGGTTTAGAATGAATTTGAGATCGTTTTTCATAATCCAAGATGTTAATTATTTAGGTGCTACTATTGAGCCCACTTTAGACAAGATTGTAGCATGAATAAATGAAACAAATGGTATTTAATTGTAGATGTATAACCGAAATTGTTCACGAAGTCAATGAAGACTTTTTAAAATACGTTTTCTCCACATTCATCACATTCTAATTATTTGATATCTATGTTCGGTATTAGGTGAAAAATGAATGAACAATAATTTCAGCAATTTATTTCCTTCATGGCAAAGTCAACTATCTTACAATGCTAAGAACTGAAGTCACATTGGGCGTGGGTTCGAGTCCCGATATGGAAATTGTTTCTTCTTAATGTATTTTCATAACTATATCACTTTCTCATCACTCACTGATATCACTCAATAACTTTTGTTTGGGGTCGATAACTGACCATTGAAAAATATATATATTAAAACATTCACTGGGAAATAAGATCGTCACTCTACACCGGGTGCAGAAGACAATATTGCTTGCGTAAATATTTGAAATTCATACATTAATATTTAAATTCATCCGGAAAGGTCATTTAATAAATCATCCCTCAACTCGATGGTTAGTGTACTTAACTGCATGTCATAAAACGCTTTATGCGTATGACTACGCATATAACGTGCTGCGTATACGTATGGTAATCACAGGAGAAACTCCTACATTCAATCTTACATCTAATCATATTACGATAATTAAATTTAAGTTACAAAATTTAATTAAAAAACCATTTAATTCGTGTGATGATAAATCGTCGTTTTCACTTGACCATTCGCTGGTACAATGATTTTTTGATTTAATGCCTTCATCAGTTATTTACGTCTTAATGTTTTGACTCGCGAAAGTATCTAGTCGTTGCATTAATGAATATTATGCTAATATTATAATTCTGGTTATTTATTTGACTTTTAATGAGACAAGATTGGTTTGGGCGGATGTAGATCCTGTTCCTACCTTGTTGCTGATCACAGGTACAAGTTTATACTAGAGAAACTGGTGTCGGAAAAAACAAGTGTATTGAATTGATATACATAATATACATATAATATATAAATATATATATAATATATATATATATATATATATATATATATATATATATATATATATATATATATATATATATATATATATATACATATATATATATATATATACTCATTGGCACTCATTGGCAATGAGTTACATAATTCATTTATCTCACAAAATTGATTATTTCATCAATGATGGACAATTCATACTAGGAATAGAACAGTAGGAAACTAGTCAGCAGTTAATTTTTATGATGCATTCCAATGATTCCAGTAAGATAATATACAAGCAGTAGTATAGGATGAAAAAAAATCCCCAGAAAAAGTTGATGAGTGAGATTTGTTTCCAGTTATGATAATTCAATCAATACATTTGTATTGATGTGTGACGCCACTGACAGATGTTTAATTCGAATCTATAATTCAAATATAATTTTGAAGATGCACCTTTTTTCCAACTCTTCACTCAGAAAATCACGAATGTGAAGCCAATATCATAATCGAAATATAACCATATTCAGCTATCAATAACAATTTATTCAAATCTTCCTGAGGCAAAAAATATATAAAAAAGAACAATATTTGACAAAACTTGTTTTTGCATACAAACAGGCCTTATGGCATGGGAAAATGACGCATTGCCTCCATATGTCCTGGGGCCTACACCTGAAAGTACCAACCCAATTAACCTGACTGCCTCTCCTCTGCGATATTGTCCATTCGACTTGGTGGCAATGTCGTTTGGCGATCGAGGGCCCGGTCGGCTCCAAGTGAGTTCGTTGACATTGATGACATAAGCTAAACCATGCAAGGAGGTGCTTCCTTGCTCGCAATAGGCACATCACATCACCTACATCAGATGCTTGACGCGAATTATTGCAAAAAATGTGAATAGATTAAATATGCATACATCTAAAAGTCGCATGAGGAAATAATTTATGATGAGTCTGCTATGGTCTACTTGCATGGCATGTTAAGTTATTGTGAAATACTGTAGGATACGTCTTTGACTATGGTCTTTAACCGACTAATGGAGTTTTTTTGTATTTTTATTCATAGGGCCTATATGAGGTTAATGATTATTTTTCTAATACGAAATTTATTGCTAATAGGTATTTGGGATAATTGATATTGGAGTCGAGTTACCTACCACACGGAAAATAACTCTCTGATGTAATTTAATAACTTGTTCATTGATTGATTGATAGATTTTTTTTTCATTAAATGATCGATTAATTATTAAATAATCATTATATTCAATTGATTTTTTGATTATTTATCAATTTCATCATTATTCATTATTTTCTTTCTCTCGTTTTTGTGTTATCGATATCAGAAAACTACATTTATCTAGATGAACAGCTTAGTATGAAACAACTTGACTCGACTTGGTTATATGTAATTTCATCATATGCACTCCATTGATATGTTTCCCTATCAGTACAATATTCGTTCTGACTATACTGCATGCTTCACATATGTTCCAGCACATTGTTTCTTCTATCAATCTTTCAATCAATGTATCAATCTTTCAATGAATCAATTGGTAGAATGACATCACATCGTCCTAAGGAATATTCATCTAAATTTAAAGTATTTCAACTATCGTTTCGAGCTGTGATAATTTTGTTCATAGTGATTTTGTTCAGTTTCATTCAAAGATACCGGTGATAATCTTATACTTGTATAAAAAGTCTTCCTATTGATCAGCAAGAACAAATAAGAAAAAATATCTAAACTCCGTTGAATCAAAAATGTCGAACGTTTCAATAAAATGGTATGAACATTGAAATTTGATGGATACAGTTTCGAATTGAATATGTTTGGATAGTTGAAATGATTGTTAACATTTTTTGGGAAATCGAAAATTTCAACGAATCCTCAAACTCGAGTAAAAATAGATGTGAAGCATTTTAATAATGTTCAACAATGTTGAAACAAACTTAAAGATACTTTGAAAAAAGTTTTTAACAATCCTTTGAGAACATTTTTTTCCTGTATGCATACTTGTTCATTTTATTGGGTGAAGTGAACATTCTTTCATCAAGTATATATTCCAAAGGATGTAGTGCGATGAAAAAAATCATAAATGGGATTGTAGAACATCTCTGTATCTCCTTCTCAACAATAATAACAAATTCGATCCCATATTAACATTTCATTAACGTTTTAGCAATCAGTTCTAGACCATTAATATCTGTGACTAAATTACCCTCCGGGCTTTACAACTATAAACATGGCATAGAGACGAACCAATGGGTCCAGTATAGTGCAATAGGCCGTCTAATGATTTATTGTATGTTGTACATAACGGTGTCCCAAATGTGATTTCGTCACGTTCTCAATTCAAATTCCGTTTGTTCAAACTAGTCATTATTTCTACTCTAATCATCTGCATGTACCACTGTAATTATTGTAAATTCTTTATTACCCCTCAAACTGGAGAACTATGTTATTTTTCTGTGATGCGTATAGGGTATAAGGTTTATATCAGTAAATAGAATTCATTCTGTACTAATACACAATAAAATTGAACTTAATTTATAGCAATATATATATATATATATATATATATATATATATATATATATTAGTTAATTATTCATCAGTTCAATCTAAACGGTGTGTAACCATAGTTTAAATGGCATAACTCTGTATTTAAAAAAAAACAGGTTTGAGTGATTTTAGGTAAATTCTTGAGAATTATGCTGCGGATATACTGAGATCTAATTAGGTCTAATCTACTTTCAAAATCAACGTTATAAAAATGTATAGGTTTCGTAAAGATACGTAATCTCGTGTGGAGATGTGAACCGGGTATACGTTCGTTGCCCGATGAATATTCTCTGTAAGATAGTTCAAGATAGTTTTTTTTTCTTTGTTGTTTATTCAAATATTGTTAGCCGTATTCATTCACTCTTCTCAATTTTTTGTTAGCTGTATTTATTCACTTTTTTCTTTTTTTCAAGTTATCATTATTATTTTTCCATTTTTTACAACTATTTCTAGATTTAGTTAACTTATGTTTTGTTTCTCATTCTATTGTTATTTTATTACCCTCTCAAATATTCCATTATGATTATTTTTCCATATTTTTATTAATTGATTTTTATTATGTGTTTGCCAAGCAATCTTATGTGTATACGACAGACTTTCATTCATTAAAGATATATTCATATATATAGACCTTACTGAAAACTATCTTTTCTTCTACATTTTTGAAATATTCAAAATATAAAAATGAAGGAATTCATATTCACTATTTTCTCTATGTTCACGAACCAGTGTAATTGAATCAGAAGAATATCCACCCCATGACGATCTTATGCTCTTTAATGAATATGGCATACTATTCCCTTGATTTCAATCAGATTGATACGTCAATGAATACTAAGAATGCAATGAAATTCATTGACGTATTATCTCAAAACTGATTGAATTGACAGGAATAGAATGTCAAATCAATTCAAAAGCATGCAATCATCTTGGAGTTGTTACACTTTTTATTCAATTCACTGGTTCGTCAACAAAGACGAAAATAGTGGAGATTATTCTCGTCATTTTCCGATTCGTTTGTATATGTTTGTCACTTTTTACGGAACGATTTCCGATCTAATTCAAACTTCTCATCAAAAGACTGCACGCACTTATGAATAATTGATTACATAAATTATACTTCATACATCCAAAATTGAAAAGTGGAGTAAATGAAAACTACAGTGTATTTACTTGTATCCTACTGAATGCTGATCTGTATACATACGGAGTAAAAACATTGAAGAAAGTTCTCTCATAACTGCGACTAAAAAGACAATATAGGCCTTACGTGCTCAAAGTATTCCAATTCAAAAATACTAAAAATAACCCATTTCATTACGCATGGCAGACTGTATTCAAATTGAGCATTTTCATGGAATTAGTTTGATGAAATTGTTCGAGAGCGGATTGTATAATTTTTTATTGAAACTACACACACTAAAAATTACAAACATAACTATAACTACACAGGCTATATGATTTTGTATTTGTTTGGAATAATATTAAATATGGACCAAATCGCTGTCACCAGGGAAACGACGAATAGCTTGAGGCTGTGAATGATTCAACAATCAAACAATGTTCCAGTTTTTTGTTCGTTGATTTCGTGAAGAAATTTAATATTCCATCTCAAATGGAATCATGCAAATCCAAAAGTTTGACCATGAAGACTGAGCGTATATATATATACAATCAAAAAAAATTAACAAAAAACAGAGACCGGTGAAGAGTGAAAAAATCCTCCGCTTACTGTTATATAATCCCACCTAGATTGTTTATAGTGAGTATTACATGAGCATTATATATACATTTATAGCATTACACATTTTGAATGGATGATTGCACACGTTTATTAGTGTATATTAAAAGTGACATGGAATCGTTCGAAGTACGAGAAGAGGCATTGTCCATCGCACAGATCTCGGAATCGAGATTGATAATGGCACTAGATACACGCTGATGCAATCCCGAGAAACCAGCTTCTCGAGTGATGACGTCACTGGGTAGAAGGAGGAGGGGGGGATACACTTTCAAAGAGCAATTAATTACAAATCAACACCAACGACTGAACCATGTTAATCAAATTATCTTGCAAAATACATTCTTTTGATGTTGTTTATTGTCAACCATTCTTTCAAATTTCTCTCACTAAAGAATAATATATGATTCGGTATATGTATATATATATATATATATATATATATATATATATATATATATATATATATATATATATATATATATATATATATATATATATATATATATATATAATCAAAACAATATATTTTTTAGTTATGAACTAGAAGTACTATGAATAATACACTGTTGATATGAACAACCATGTACATATTCTTTAAAAATTGCAGGAATTATGTATTTTCAGATTGACGACAATCGGAATCTAATATTGGATAATTGAAGCTGATGAAGGAGAAATTTTTAGTTCAAATGAGAGAAGTGAGAAGTTAGTCAGCAACACTACTTCTTCTTAGAATTGTGGAAAATAATAATATATAATAATAATGTATGAAATGAGGCAATTTTACTTCACAACGAGTTATGATGAAGCTGCATTAAAAAAAATCGAAATCGTCATCTTATACCTGAATTTGACTGGGTGGAATGGGGGTACGAACAACCGAGTTAGAATGACACAATGGAGTGAAATGATATTCACAAAAAACAGTACCAGAAACTACCTAACAAATCACCTTAAATGTTTGAACGAACGGAGGTTCTATAGGTACATCTATATTTTTCACCTATAATTGTGCCTACACTTTTAGCTGCATTAGTGGACAGGCCGTCATCCAGGAGCCTTGGGTTCGACTCTTGCAATACACGACCATTCAGTGACAGAAACTGTGTAGGGTTCCGTTTAGTCGTTGAAGTGAATACTGGGTGGTTCCTCAGAAGCACGCCACGACTGCGTCCTTCCCACTGTACCAACAATCTCATCTTTCCATTATCTGATCACAATAGGTAGTTCAGTGCTGACACACTTGCTCCATGTAAACCAGGAGATGGGGGCAAATCGGGCTTCGGTTCAATCCTTGCCACCGTCCATCTTTACAATGGTTTTTCGTGGTGCCCCGTAGCCTAGGTCAATGCCTGAATGGTTTCTACATTATAGGTTGAGACCGCTTTCTTCCCATCCTTCTCATTATAACAAACCTACATTCTATTATCCCTGATCATGATTATTGTTTGCATTCGTACGGAGGTACGAATGAACAGGTAATGTCTTGTCTTATGCGGGACTCGAACCCACGCCCAACGGTGACTTCAGTTTCTGAAGCGCTGCCTCACTGACTGAGCTGCCGAGGGCGGCAGTCCTTTCATCTCATCATCTAATAAAAATATTATTCAACGCCAATATATACATATATGGTATCAATAAAGTGCGTCGTAAGAACCCAATATGATTGCAAAAATCATCTCATTCATCCCTCTTCCAATATATCTTATTCAGTGCTTCGGTAATCCGAATATAATTCAATAAAAACAACTCCAAGCCATGATAATACAGTCATCCTAATGTCCAGGTTGATTTAATGACTATACTCAACCTACCTCCACCTAGCAAAAAAAAACACACAGAACACCGTGTAAAATCGTGGACGTTTGTGAATGCAAATCCAAAGAAGCCATGCAAACATTGTTCTCATAGCTGGTTTAAATTCCCTTATAGAGGCGACCGACGCTTTGCATGGCACTGCAATGCGTGGGGCGGCTTGAAGAGCACACAGGTGTTTGCCACCTAGTTCTCACATGGATAACATGCATGCACATGACCGTACACACAGAGCAGACAATGGACCAGCAGAGATGCATGGATGCTGTGTGCTATAGAATGTCTGAATATGTAATTGATGACCGGTGGTGTATAACGGTGTCCGAGATGAGGAAATGCTTTAGTTGCGTTAGATGCATGGTTGTACTGCGAGTGAAGTGCACAAGGAAAGTGTACACGTAATGATCAGTTGGATGATTTGATTGAGTTCGCTTTGGGTATTACGTATTGTGTTTCTGTGAAGCTGTATGGACGTAGGATGAAGGTACAACGAATTATTGCATTGATCGAGATGATTTTTGTGCATATATTTCGATATATATATATATATATATATATACAGTGCATTTTGCGTACTGTCCCTCTTTGGTAGAGTTGGCGGTTCTGATTAGAATGGTGTCTCTCGACGTTTCGAACAGCTACGACTGGTCATATTCTCGTCTCGTTTGTGGTGAACTGGGATTCGATCCCAGTTCATCTTTTGACGTCAATGGACGATATATGAGATGATGGGATGATGAGATGAAAGGACTCTATTAGGATATATATATATATATATATATATATATATATATATATATATATATATATATATATATATATATATATATATATATAGGATGAACAATAGTATTCATTAATGATCATGCGATTTCGTATGAGTTACATGTTCAATTTTCTCATCGAATCCTGTTTATGGTGTATATATTCTGACAGGTCAGCACTTTGGTAGTGACTGAATAGCTCACAGTTATCACTCCATGCAGACCTACTTATAGTGTCGTGTGGGCACAGGGACAATGACTGCTGCAGAAGGTTCAAGGCTTGACGGTTGACCATCGAGATGACATCTTCTCACCGGCCAGCTTCCTGGTCCACACACACACTGGCCGTATGGGTACCCTGAAGGCAGTCGGAGGCCGTCCTGACGACTGCACCCGGCACTTGGGTGTGGCGACATCAATACGCTAGACCACATTAATGTTACGACCTACGGATGACAACGACACATCATCAGACAGATAAAAGATGAAACGATATCAAAAACTGAATAAGAAAAGCTATTAATTGTGAATGCACTTCCGTGGGGGACAATTTAGTAGATGTCTGATTTGTTTTTATTCAATTCGCGATATAAACACGTAATAAATGAACATAAATATAGAATACGTGAGTTGAACCGTTCCAATCTGATCATAGTATTATTTTAATGTTATTGCCAATATAAATTTATGTCATCATATAATATTATTATCATCGGTCTATTTAATACAGAATTGATCATCTTGGTTTTAATTAACAACCAAGATACTTGTTCGAGCTAGATTTCTCAGAGAGTGGAACAGGGTTCTAAATCATAGGTTGACAATAAGCGTATATATTATATGCCTTCTCTATGCTATATATGACTTTTGTAAATAGTTATATGAGAGTGCTGTGAAAGCAGTTACTACATTTTTAAAAGAAGAAAATGGCAACATAAATTATTGCGCATTCATAAGTCATAGAAATAGTTGGGCTATATAAGGTGAATTCAAGTTCAGAAATGTAATTTCAAAATATTGAATAGTATGTAGAGCTATTATTTTTGTATTCTTTTTTCCACTGATTATAACCCTCTGGTATTCGAATGTATTACAGAAGTATTTTAATGACTATAGGAATTAATGTACTATTCATTCTTTTTAATATCTGTGAGAATATTCTACGACATATGAATATGTGTGGTATATAACTCACTTCTCATAAGTAAAGAGCATATACATTGTGGTACGGTATATAAAACTATTATTTATTTTCTTCACTCTAGTCAATACAATTCTTGGTGTATTTCATTCAAATACTTTATGGGTAAGTGAAGAGTACACACTGAAATACTTGTCATCTTACGATTCATTTTGTGGCGTTCAAATAACTATCGACACTTACGAATAGCTGAACATGTTGAATTGTTATTTCATAGAAAGATAATTAAACGATCAGTGATAAATATAAATATCGATCTACATACCCCTCTTTTCTCAGAGGGTAAATTATTATCAGCTTCCTCGATGAGATCGTGCTAATTGTTTTACTGTACAAGTTTCGCAGTTCGATCCGTTCCATAATGAATCTTTTCATGTATGTATACGTTCAGCTTTCACAACGAGAGGAAGAACTGTGCACATAATTAGCGTAATTGAATCACTCAATGTATTCTTGATTGCAAAGTCGTAACAACAAATTGAGAGCCACGAATCTCCAACACCTTTACTCTCCAATCACGACTCTATGGAGGCACTTAGCAATGCAGACACATTGTAGACAAATACCCTTCTGGTTGAAGCTTATCTCGACTATATATATGGATGTCGAACTTCTTAGTGATAAATAAGAATATGCTTTCTTTTGAATATACTTATAGATATATACAACTATTACCCTATTGTGTATATGTGGATGTTGTAATACCCTTGCTGTTACAAAATCACACCACTCAAAATAATTATTAAGGTTGCTCGACATTGTAGCATGTGTGCAATAAGTAGAATTGATTGTGAAAATACGTTTCGAGTGTTTTCAATTGATAACTTTGGTGTCTTTATATATATTATTTATAGTCGTAATTTTTTCCCGAGTGATTTTTCTAGGTGATTCTTCAGGTAAAGTTAGGTATATGCATGGTTAGTATTTGTAATTTTCTTCTGAAATTTCAAATCAATTTTTAGGACGAATGGAATAACAGATCACGCCAAGAGCTGCAAGGATCCTATAATTATGTGCAGTACTATGTCCAAAAAAAAAAATTGAAGTTGGTTAGCCTTTCATCTGGCCGTGTAGAACCAGATAATCAAAAATCTACATTCAATTTGCCTATATTATCATGTAAAATTAAATTTTAAATTTTACGTAACCTAGGGTGATAACGAGGTAATTAGCTAATTGTTGTCTAATCCCAGCAGTTGGTCAAAACAGCTCTGAATGGAAAATCATACACAACTAGAAAGAAGGACATTCAGGAAATGTATCTACTATATATTATGGAAAACTGTTTCTTATGCTTTTTGATTGATCCTCTCCAGGCCAAATATTGTGATGTCACGAATATGCGTTATGTGACAGAACCGATTTGCATAATTTGAATCGTTATATCAGTTTTGGGTGTCATTAAAAACTAGTTTCACCTTAATTTATAAGAGAAGCCGTTATTCTCTCTAGATCCATCGTTTCGAGGCATGAGACGAGATGGAATCACCCTCCGTGACTCAGTCAACTGAGGCACCGCTTTAGAAATTGTGACGTAAAGGTTGGGCCTCCACTTAAAATAAGTCAATCAAAACTCAAATACATTTCGTATAAAACAGGCCCCAGGAGGAAATACGTAACTTGATCAGTTGAATTGAAAAATTATAAAATGATCCATTTCGATCCGCTTTTTCAGTGACACGTAATTTATAGTTGGCCTATCAATAATTTTCTTAGCTAATTTATATCAACTTCGTTCAACTATGTATCATAACTCAAGTTTTTGCAACAAAACAACTGTCTCTTTTTGTCATTACTACTTTTCTATCGTGGCTTCAGTTCGACCAACATAACCACTAGCTAATACTTGGTGTTGATCCACACAGAATAATAATTATTCTGTGTGGATCAACAAATTATTTAGAACGACCGTATCGATTACAAATTACAAAAACTTCGTAATAAAATCTCAACAATTACCGTCAAATTACTCAGTTATTTAACAACAACAATACATCATATAGGCTTCCATTTGATTGCACTATTTTCTGTATGGGTACTTTCTCTATAAATTCAACAATTAAAATAAACTAATCGACAGTAAATTATTGTTTATGGTCAGTCATCAAGAAACTATGAATAAATCTGTATTAATAACCATTGCATCCTTTAATTATAATGGAATCATGCTCTCAGTATCTCTCTCTCTCTTAACATTTCGAT
Source organism: Brachyptera putata (assembly GCA_907164805.1). NCBI lineage: Eukaryota > Metazoa > Arthropoda > Insecta > Plecoptera > Taeniopterygidae > Brachyptera > Brachyptera putata. The sequence continues at coordinate 7,911,319 of OU015471.1, read as the reverse complement.
ATCTCTTCTGTGCCAAGTTATAGAGCAGAGTGTATACCGGCGTGTATATTTAATAATGTACAAGTGCAGTTTAATAAGAGAGAATACGAAGAGGATCGTGATGGGGTTTCTCTCTCGCAGGCAATAGAAATGTGGGCGATCACTTACTTTATACTACTGACTACACTCCACCATTGTCCGTGCCGGTAATCTGTATAATGATATTCAAAGGTTTACAGCTACTTAGAAGTGAACGATAGAGTTCAGAGTTCAGCTTTCACTTTCCCGTCAACCCCGAATTATAAAATTACAATCGGCAGAGAGGCGTGGTGGTGATTAATTAATGAAAAGATGAAGTTGATTTTCTTCGTGATATATTTAATAGTTGAATCAGGTTATAAATTTGTACTCGGGCCCTGATAACGGTATACAGTGATATAGTGAACTGTATCTAGTTTGTTATATGAGTAATGAAAATTGTCATGTGAATAATTAAATCGTGTGAGTTTTTAATCGATATCCCTCGATAAATATTACCTGCAAGTTTATACACTCATTTGATTCAGTACATATTAGTGTATGTCTTTGGTTTCTCCAAGTTCCGTTCATTTCTTATTAGGGTTGTCGTTCGATATGAAAATTGTAATCGATATATCAAATTTGATCAATCGAACTGAGCGAAAATCGAATATTCAAAAATCCTGAAATATAGAATCGATCGGGAATATCGAAATCGAACGACAACTCTATTTTTCATATTTGAAAAATATGATATTGTAATCTCTTAAAAATAAACCGTTCTAAAAGATTCTATAATGTTTCTACCCTGATTTTATCCATAAATATAGTCAAACTACTCAAGGTGCAGTATCAGAACATGTAGGCCTAAGCTCGACTCCTCAAACCCATAGTTCAAAATTGGTTTGCCTAGAAACGAATTAGATCCGTAATTTTCTCTATGTATACACATTGTGCGTGAATTAATAAATACATGAAAATACAACAAAACTTTTTGACCCAGACTCCCTGAAAAGCGTAATACATAACAACACTTAATAATGTACATAATATATATATATATATATATATATATTTTTTTTTTCTGAAAAAAATGCATACTAGATAGTGGGTATTCCAATACACACTCAAACGGAATTGATATAAATTCGCAGTTTAATATTTTCCTAGCAATAGGTTTCAATATTCAACAGTTACAACATTTGATTCTCATTAATTCCGGATGGTGATTTGATTTATAATGAGGAAGTGAATATCCATACGAATAAGTTGCTTCACTTATTATACAGTTCGAATCCCCGCCGGTGTTTTGACCCCTCGATCGTTTGTCCGCACTGATCGAGCTAAATATCGCAATATGCATAAGATCATGTATTGTAATTTAATCACCTCAAGGCATAATAGTATTATGAATGATCTCATAAAATACTCGCTTTTGTACTACGATAAAAGCTATAGTTGTGCACACCCACACCTTTCTCCATTGAAGCTTGATCGATGCTAGGAAGTCGTAGGCTCGAAATACTTGGATATCGTAATTTCTCTCATACTGTCATTTTAGATTTTAGAATGTCATATCTAAATCCTGATAGTTATAAATGAATGAATAAACAAATTGGACGAGTCGGAAGTGTAAAAAGCTTCTCTATGTAATATGCTCATGCTTCTTTCAGATATTGAAATGAAGTTAAGGCGTCCCAGTCTCCATTGGACAAAAAGTTACCGCTAGAGTAATTTTACAGATATAAATGATCTTGAAACTTGAACAGTGCAAGATAAAAAATTAACAAGTACATCCTCTGATGCAGACAATATCTGTCGAAAATGCTGATGAGTTACATTTTATGGTAACAAATGTGGTAATATCCCTCGTGTGTAACAGTAATACTCGATATTTTTGACACTGGCTTCAACTATACACAGCGTACCGTACGTTACATATGAATCAAACATAATGTGGATGTTCATATTGGTCGCTGGTATTTCAGAAGATACTTCTCTGGGTGTTACTCGAGTGTACTGTTACATACACATTCGACTGTTAACATTCGACTATAATTAGTATCTTCGACAATTATTGACTTCTCACCCTTTAATACCAAAGTATTCACGAATAATTAGAATCCTCAAAACATTTTCAGTAAAACGCAGTGTTAGTGTTTGAATTCGTAATATTATTCATGCACCTAATTCAGTTTTCCAATCTGTATTATTCCGTCGTATTGTAATAAGTGAATAACACACTCCAACAGTATGTCCTCGACTTCTTCAGTCGGTTTGAGACATCATAAAACAAAGGCTGAGGTCAGACTTGTGATAGCGTGTCATGGACTCAAACGGAGGTGACAAAAACTCTAAAAAAAAAGGTGTATATAATACTGGTGATGCAGTTCCGACAACTTATCCCCATAATGGGGCGTATTCAGGAAAACCCGAGTTACTCCGATCTGTCACAGATTGTCATAGCGGTTTGACGTAAATGAGAAAATGCATTAAAATTTACTCCATATTGGGTTTAAGGATGCACTGTTGACTGTACTGATGAATGAGATGTATTGGCGTCGGTGAATGATGAATGCGATGACGGAAAGATGAGAGGGCAGGTCATTCCATTATGTATTTTCTGATTGTGGAAAGGAGTCGCCCGTTCCAGTATTAATCTGAAGGACAGAGGGAAACCACGAAATATCCCTGTCAGTAATTTTGACCATGCTGGAAATCGATTCAGAATTCTAATCCATTTTGAAATCATACCATCATAATAACCTACAGGTGGTAGAGGACTAGAAATCAATTGAAATCATATATATATATATATATATATATATATATATATATATATATATATATATATATATATATATATATATATATATATATATATATATATATATTATATAATATATATAATAATATATATAATATATATAAAATAATATTATATATATATATATATATATATATATATATATATATATATATATATATATATATATATAAGACCAGGAAGTTTCAGATAAACGTCAGGTCGTCAGTATGACGTCACGATACTCATCCGACTTTTTGTTGCCATCAGTTACCGCTCCGAGGACACGTCTTGTGTCCGCAAGATAAATTGTGTCATAGAAAAAAGAAACTATATAGTGTATATAAAATAATGTGATGTGATAAAAAGTGACTCTAAGCCGACCAAGATGAGTGTTTCTTACGTCAATTATTACAGAATCTCATCCGCTTACCCTGTTCTGATGAGCATGCTCACACCTTGCGTCAGGTTTATCGTGGATCATATATAATTAGTTGGAGGTGTTAAAACTTGAACAAAATATCTGTCTCAGAATCAGAAATTGGAAGAATAAGTGGTGTGTATTTATATATATAATGGTTATTAACTGAAAATAATGATCGACTGTAAATAAACGTGATTTCAAAGAAATGCGGGTAATCGGGATTCTGAAACAGAAGTGTGTCAGTCAAGGAAACGGTTGTTCTCGTTGTTCATGATGATATTTTGAGAATATATTCTCACAAATTCAAAAGAGTGTGTAAGATCGCTTTTGTGGTGCCCGGTCCAAACGGTCTCCTTTCTCATCCATAGCCTCAATTGGGAACAATGATTTATATCAAGTTTCGTGTTGAGCCAGTTAAAAACAAAATCATACCCCGTGACATATTTTGATTGTATTGTATCAGAAATAACTCGTATAAGTTATGATGATCTGTGTAAAATGGATAATGTCTACTAACTGTTCCTAACTGACAAAACATATATTTGTATTATCATTATTATTGACATCTTGGAATTTGATGGAATGAATTTAATATTTCAATATTTAGGATTAGTTGAGTGTAGCTTATTCGCAGATGAGCAAGATGAGGGTAATTATCTTCACAGGCATCGATCAATAGAGGTCTTGCTCATTCTAAAACTTGACCCAAGTAATCCTGGAAATAAATCACTCAATATCCCGTAACATCATTTACGAATGAAATGTTTACACAGATAATCTTCACATATTGATGGCTGTCCTTATATAGACCCACCAGAAAGATACCAGAAAGTCCAATGACTAAAATCATGTGTAATAACTGATAATCAGTATGGAAATACAAGAGCTTACATACATTGATTGATAGAAAATGACATATTTCAGTATATGAAAAACGAAGTGAGCTGAAATATAAAAAAATTGTTTGAATCATGTTAATATTGAAAATTAGTTGGTACCTGAATGAATGAATAAAACAATGATGAATAAAGAATAAGAACTATAGAAAAGATTATTTCAAATCATGATTAGAAAATAAAATGATATAATTAATAATGAAATATATTGAGTATAGCGAAATATCTACAACAAATCAGTGTAACTATATAATTCATATCATAAAATAGTTTTTTCTCATTTCAAAACATTTCTATGTTTCGTAAGGAAGTAACGGTTCAAAATTTATCACCACACTATAAACATTTAGTCACAACTATTAAAACCAAGTCGTAATAAGTACATATTCTGTTTCTCTTCTCATCGTTAAAAACTAACCAACAATGTATATCCTCCTTCAGTGACATTGGCATGCGACACTTCGACTTGTTTCCCTCTGAACTCACCGTTTCCACATTAAAACCTTTTAGTGATACAAAGTTATTTTCCATTTAGAAACACATTTAATTCCAGTATTATTATTTTTCACATATTTTTTTCTTACAAAAATCAAGCAACATTCCTTTTTTCGTTCGTGTTAATCACGGCTATTTCGGTATACATGCGATGTCGATGGACAGCTCATGGTACGTGTGACATCAAATGGACGCTGGACTAACTGTTGTGTTAGAATCCAGTCAGCCGTGACAGTTAGGCCCTAACCGCAAACCACCTGAACTTCAATCTTGTTTCCAAAACTGAAACACTCAAGTCGAAATGAGTATAATTATATGTTTCTCTCCTGTCATTTATACGCACATCGTGTTAAGTTTTTACTCATTCGAGATGAGTTGAAGAAGAAAAAAAATCAGGGGACACTGATTGGAGTGTTCCAGATTACAATATGGGACCTTATTTTGTGGTAGTGTTATACGAGATGTGTAAGAAAGATATTAAAAAAATGAAAAAAATCTCAGAAAAACTGTTCAGAAATTGCGTAATACTTTACCAAGAAATAGAAGTGGCTAGGTTTTGTCGCATAAAAAGTTATACTATCAATAGGTGAAGGTCGATTCGTGATTTGAGCGTTAAATATTTTCATGACATTATACTTGACAGAATATGAGAATGAGCAAATAAAATGAATATAAAATAACACTGCTTGAATTCAACTATGACACTGTCTTTAGCTTTCATCGATTGTAACGATATAGGAAAGCATATCTGCGTATGCTATTTGGAGAAAATCTAGATATTTATTATAATTTTGAATGTATTAACAATCTACACATCTAAAAACCTGTTCACTAGATGATCAGGAAACTAGTCAAACATATCCATCATTGATGTCCTAACTATATTCCAACATTCTAATGTGTACGAAGACAACATTTTTCACTTTATTTTCGTCAAATAATGATATATATATGTGTATATATATATATATATATATATATATATATATATATATATATATATATATATATATATATATAAAGTGCATAGGATACTCACTACAGTACCACAGTATCAAATGTAATTACAAACTCGAAACCTATTCAATCAGTTCCAACTAGAAACTACACCATGCAACTCAGTAAAATTCACTGTATCAGGAACTGTGGTTGAAGAGACCTGTGGAGCGCACAACATAATGAAAAATGAAAGAACAACGATATCCAACGATATAGTTTCCTTAATCATTAATTTGACTCATTAGTATTAGTATATTCATGAATACTCGTACAAAAATCTACAAAAAATGTTAGGATTAAATCATTCACATCTGTGAAATCACCCTGGCGGGAAGTTTTTGCCTCACGGTGACTGCGGGCACCTTAACAGAGCATGTATACCGTATTGCGGAGCATAATTGATTGATCACTATTAAAAGTGGTATTGACATTTTTTTAAAGTGATGGAAGTTATCAAAACATTCACAATATATGAAGTGTCGTTCGATTGTAACGGTACGCTGTAAGGTAAAAATCAATAACAAAAATATCGAGTGTTACTGTTACATATAAGTGATATTTCCATCTCTGTCATTATAAAATTTGACTCATTAGCATTTTTGACACATATTAATACTGTACCTTGCACGGTTCACGTATTATTTTCATCCACATCTGTGAAATCACCCTGGCGGGAAGTTTTTGCCTCACGGTAACTGCGGGCACCTTAACAGAGCATGGACCGTGTTGCGGAGCATAATTGATTGATCACTATTAAAAGTGGTCGGCGTGTTTGAAAAGTCCGCAAGTTGCAGATTGTCACTCGACTTTCACTCTCAAGCCGTTGTTCACACGGTCCTTTCAACTGGCAAATCGTGACGACCCAGATCCGTTGATACTTCAGCATCGCCACACACTCGCACAGGTCTTCGTATGTGGAGACCTAATTATATCTGCGGGCGATTTTGTGAAAACGACGTGTCTGTAATGGACTGTATATATGTGCATACGGTTTGTTTATTACGTGAAATAGTTATGAGTGATTTGTTGGGCGATAGTTGAACAATGGACAGAAGAGATCGAATTTGCTGCCTTGGAAAATGGAGTTTTTACGAAATTATTGAATTTGTAATAGATTTCATAATTCAGTCGAACTTTTCACGACAGTATGACAGCAAACGATGAACCCACCCAAAGATGTTCAAAAAAACAGCAGATTTTAGTAAATTTTTGGATTTGATATGTCATTTTGGAATCAATTAGTGATTCTGAAATCTTGTCCGACTGATATGTATTTCCATTAATTATCGTGAAAACTAGTCAAATACATTCGATCTTTGTGGTCTGATACTCAATCTAGAATGCTTGCATGTTGATACATATTTTTCGGTTTACTCGTATTTATATGGTTGACACTAAAATTCAACTTACTTTAAAAAAGGCGCTCTACAGGTTTAACGAAACTCATCTTTAACTCGATACTGCGTAGTTTTCAGGTGTAATCGGGTGAACTACTCATGAGGAAAATAATTTCGAAACTTTGAAAAACCTCATAATAATAGCCTAGAGAGAAAATATAGCAAACAATCTCTGATCCGATGGACATTTCTACGGGATCTATGCACAGAAATGAAAGATATCATCCCAAGATTCCACATGAATCAGATGAACCATTTGATAGATGAAAAGTGAAATATCCTCTTCCTCACATCAATTTAAGCAACAAGAAATCCATCACAGGATCAACACGTGAAAACAATTAGATTGTAAGATTATTGAAGTTATCAATAGGTGAATCTGGAAGGCTGATAGGTTCATAATTGGGGGGTGTGTTTGTTTAGTATCTCTGTATATTTTCATGTACAAACTCGTTCATTCTGCAACGCATATGCTAAGTTTTTCTAGTATGATATAGTAAATGAGCGATCAAACAGAAGAAAAGGTACTCAAATAGATTATTCTCAAGACAGCTGATAGAATGATACACTTCTCTCTCTCCCTTTCTCCCCCCCTCTCTCTCTCTCAAATTTCTTTGAAATAAGAAGACCTACCCTTAAATGTATAATGAAATAATAGATTACAATCATGTTCACCTCGTTTCGTTTCAGTTATGCAAATGGCCTCACACAAACCAAATTACAAAAAAAAATGATGAGAGTGCCAATTAAATTGAATGAAAGTTTTCACTCACTACTAAAAAAAAATATTGAAATACACGAGACATGAAATAAAGTCATTAAGATAAATGAATGTCCTAACTTGGACACGAACTGTGTACCGTCTTGTAGGGTGATAATAAAATAATAACATTTCCTAATGAGCTTCTCTGTAAGAAGAAACGATCGAACACGTTCAGGGCAATCATCTCACACTAATTGCCAAGCCATTGTGTATTTAACAGTTCCTATTGCCCCAGCCCAACGATTCTTATCTTACTGGCATTAAAAAATCGATGAGCTGCGATAATTCCATAAAAAGCAACCGTCTGTTGCAATTAATGGTAAGAATATATTAAAGGTTTTCAGTAACGATTATTGGGTACTTTACGTGGTGAGAATGGTCAAACTACCATGACTGATGCAGCGTTCATGTAGGCAATACAAGTTATATAGAGTGGAGGATAGTGTTCAGAATAGCACGAATTGAAATTTAAGATGAATTATAAGACTATGGGAAGACAAGATTCATTTTATCGTTCCGATTGTTACATTGAAAATTATCAAATATGGTTAGTGAACTATTCGAACAGTAATTAGATGAGCGTAGCGACGATTGTCGTTACATATACCGAAAAAATTTGGGCTTGGTTTTTATGTTTTTTTTTTTCTGTGTCTAATTTTGTACGCGGCATACAGGTCAGGAAAAAAGATCAATCAACCCGATTTTTTTTTTCAAATTGGTATCACACCAGAATAGGTTGGGATTGTTTTTCAAACGGTTTTTTCGGAAAAAATTTGGAAAGTATAGAAAATCCGCAAAGAATAAACCGGGGGAGAAATACTTGGAACACAAAATTTTCCAAAAGCTCTCAAATTCATACTGAATGTGGAAAGAACTATCATACATATTTCAAGCGATTTATGGAACAATCGGATGTGAAATAACGAAGAAAACGCATTTTTAATGTACATTTTTACACATCAATAAAAGCAATTAAGAAAGCAATTAAAGGAGCTATTAAATGTGAGCAACAAGTGTCACCAATAAATTAAAACGATTGAAATTTGTGATGGATATCAAGAAGGCACTGGTACCATTGTTGGGAAACCAAGGTCCATATACCAACAGACAGCTGCAGTTTTTGAACCTTTGAAGTGATCCATGGCCTGTATATGTACATTGAGCTGACCAAATGTTCTTAACTCTATATTTCCATACTTCTAAGCTCATCTCACAACGCATATAAGGCGTTTTCCTAGTTCAAATTCAAGATGAATTATAAGACTATGGAACGAGAAGATTCATTATATCGTTCCGATAGTTACATTGAAAATGATCAAATAAAGTTTGTGAACTATTTGAATAGTGCTATATTAAGATATTGATTTTTCATATATCATGAAAGTATTTCAATCGTACGAATGTATTTATTTCGTAGATCATTTTTGAGTGCTGTTATAACCTTCGTATAGGGAACATTTCAATGAATACCGATCCATATTTTGATGGATGACATCCTTATTAACTGATTTCATTTGGAAATTCGAAAATATGTTGTCAAAAATTAGAATTATTTCACAGGTTTTCGACAAACAATAGTGGGACAAGCAAGAGCACTGTGGCACGAAGACTATATAAACATATAGAAATATTCAACATTATTCTAATAAATTCGCTGAAGGTTGAAAATAAAAATACAAAGAATTTGCAAGAGTATATATCAAATCATTTTCAAAAAAACAAGAAACCCCTGCTGTATACAACATCATATATAATAATTACATCGATATAATAATTTATTGTTTTTATCCGCCGCTATCCATGTCGTTTACAAAGAATAATACATCATCTTCCATCCAGTAATGTCGTCCACGTATATCGTGTGTTAGGCCATGTAATGATATGGGAACGTGCAGTAAAGCACCTAGCAAGCACTTCTTTAAGCGACAAACGAGTTGCCCGGCTGCGGTGTTACATGTAAGAAGATTCAATGCCCGGCGACGACGAAGAGGTTTTCTACTGTCGAGTAGTTTTATTGCACACTCACACCAGTTACATGGACAGCTTGGGTTGTCTCCGATTGTCACGAGGTAGTGAATCAAATGTCGCGCAACACGATCCAATGCACGTTATATATACACACCCTGGCAATAACCTTTCGCAGTAAATACTAGCATGTTATGTGGAGTAGGGAAACGCAGTATATGCGTGGTGAGATATACGAGAGATTTTTTATGAGATGTAATGGAAAGCTGTGAGTGAGATTCACCTTGATTTTGAATATATTGAATCACTGTATACCTGTTGATGATTTCAATGGTTTTGAGATCCAATAAGATTTACCTGTTGATCTCTTTGAATAGCTCTGAAAGCCTTTAATTGATGTAACACATTGTCTTATTAATTTTTCTCTTTAAAATTGCTTGTTCAATTCATGTAAAACTCCGAAATGATGTGCATCATCTGTGTGCTTGACGTCGGTGAAAATGTTCATTCAATTAAGGAAAATATTTTCCCAATTTTCCCTCTTTGGCTTATTCTTAAGAGGATTATCAAAATTTCGGAATGATCTTTCTTAAACGTGATTGAACTCTAAACTATAGACAGTATCAAGCTATAAATGATGACAAGTGCATGTAAAGAGCGTTTTAAACGGCGGTAATGAACATCATTGTAAAGGATACCAATATAATCGCAGTCACATCACCACCCTGAAACTAGATTTCAACGAATAATGACTACATTTATTTCTCTGATTTTAGAGAAAACTAGAAACCATCATCCCAATTTCAGAAATTTTAATTGATTCATTTGTCTTCCAGAACTCGACCTTTTTACTTGATTTTATTCATGTCTCCATACAAAATCGGTGATGTCAACGACTCAACGTCATGACTCTGGTCTCTGCCGGACAGAAACAATAATTTCTGAATTTGAGATGTTGATTTCTAGTTTTCTCATTAAATTAGCGAAATGAATATCGTGATTTGTTGAGATCTAGTTTCAGGGTTGTGATGCCTCTTGAAAGAATCACTTCAACGACTGGTTATTTTCAATCTTCACTGCCAAATACGAAATAATTAAAGATAATCTTTTGATTTGTTTCAGCAAATCCAGTTCCTCAGAAGATATTCCAAACTCGGCACCTCGATCGAACCAGGATCTGGCAGATGTGAGTTGATTAATTCTCATCATTATTGGCAATTGAGTGAGTTGGGAATTTATTGGATCTTACATTGAATCATTCATTTTAGGAGTCAATTATTCAACTTATCTCTCTCTATATATGTGTAGTTTAAATGTGGAAATTCATCCGAAAACACGAATAGTTTTATCTGAAAGAGGAAACGTTCAAGTGAAGCCTCCAACTTTATCTCGCGACTGATTATTATCTATATATATATATATATATATATATAAATATATATATATATATATATATATATATATATATATATATATATATGATCTCAATTATCTCTCAAGTACATATTTATGATCATAGTATAATGGTTCGATTAAAATTAACTAATTGATTGCAATTTCTCAGTCCAATAAGTGTAGGTACTTTATTTTCCATTCTCTTTTCGAATAAAACTTTGATTAGATAATTTATTGAACAACATTTGCACGGGAATTAAATGGTTTATCGTGGCATCGTTTTATTCACAAACATTTATATAATGGTCTATGAGCAGGATTGAAAAAACCTAAACCAAGTATATTTATCAACTTTATTCATAGAACTAGTTTTTGTCTTTGCGTGTCACCTCTCTCATGGAAATAAAGGTTACTATTCCAGTATCCTTGAAAACATGAAGTGTATTCTATATAAAACTTCTACTCAATGCTTAGTTAATGGTCCCGATCAGCAGTTCCCCCTACTCTATAGCGTTAGCGCTCGGGTATTCCGATTCGTATATACTTGTGTCATACCACACGCAATATGATTTCATTGCGAACAAAACATTTCAAACAAAAATAAATATAATTATTATTTTAATAATAGAGAGAGGGAAGCTGTGAAATTAATTGTGAACAATGAATCAGAAGGAGAAATAAGGAATTATGAAATGAGGAATAACATGGCTATTAGGTATTTAAAAATCAATAACAATAATAAGATAAACGATATTATGAAAATTCTATCTCAATCTACTGTATGGAAAGTGATGATTATGATAATAACATGAACATCTAAATATTGAAAAAAAATCTTTATAATAGGAATTGATTTGAAGTTTGATCACATGAACAAAGGCAGCTAAGCCTGGATATTACACACAATGAATAAATTGCAGGTACAGTATTTTTAATTATATATAGGCCTATATTAAATTGATTCTTGTTCATCATGGACTCAATCATATACGGCTGTTTTACAACCATTATGAAATAGAATATTTCTTCCAATTTTCTTTCGATTCTTCCGATTTTCAACACATACGGCTCAGAAGTTAACGAATTATGGTGTACAACTTCCAAAGAAACACACGTATGTTCCATTTTGTTATTTCTTCCACGCAGATGAAGCGAATTTTCGAGCCATAACGTGATATTTTCAGCATCAAAAGATTCATGAACATGCACATAAGACATGTAGTGTAATTTTCACGTATATCGCTAAGATCAGCACCTTCGATATGATGTCTCTTATCAGATTCACACATTATAAATGAATTACGAAAACCACCGAGCGTAACAATTATTCAATAAACCACAGCTAAATGATGGAACGAATAGTCTCACAGCATAAAATAAATGTACAGTTGCGGTCACATAAAGTAGTCGATCAAGCTACAAAAAAACTGATTCATGGAGAGAATATATACTAACAATATACGCACTGAATCTGAAATTTGATGTGCATACACACTTTACCCTGCATACGCACTTCACGCATTATCTATGCAAGCATTTCCGCTTGAATGTGCGTAGGGCCTATATTTCATTTCAATTGAAATGTCAATTTGGAATCAACCATTTAATGGAACCGAAAGTGTACAATGTGGAGTTGAAGAAATGAAGATGAGATAAGATGGAAATCTGTTGATGATGCGTAACTAGTTGTGATAGTAAATGCAAAATCATCAATTATTTCCCGGTTATAATGTCTTAGAATCAAAGTTATATTCAGTTCGAACAAGATTCATTTGTTAATCTCTAGCAAAATAGACAATATTAAAATTACCATAACATCATTTTTGTATTGACGTTACGACTTGAAGGTAACATTATGAGTGAGACAATCTATCATTATTCTATCTCAACCAAATCTGGAAATACGAACGGAAATGTAGTAGACGGTAACGAGTTATTTCGATCTTGACCAGGTTGAAATTACTCATTAAAAATAGAATTGAAAATTAAATATGAATTAATAACGTGAAAAGTCGAAAAAGACCGAGGAATATTGACGAGAATAAACATGAACGTGGGAGAAAAGACTGAAGTTTTCACCCTACACTAGTTCATTCCCAAGTAGAAGCAAGGAAAATTCAAAAGATTCGGAAGAAAAGGAGAAAATGAGATGGAGAAAAGAATCGAATGAAGAGAAGATAGTCCTACATTCAGAAAAATAGATCAAACACTTTTCCCAAAACGATTTTTGATTTTTCTCTTATCTCTTGACTCATCACTATAATTTTCACACTATGTTGAATGAGCCATAATATATATCTGTATTGAAGATTGTGTCTTACACTTGAGATTGCTGAAAAAGTATAATCCAACTCAATTGATGAAAAAAAAAAAAAAAAAAAATAACAATAATAATATATTCAAAAGAATCATAAAATAGAAATATTGACAATTATATCAAACTATTTCTTTGGGATGATAAAATCCCCCTTGTGATGCCACGTTCAAACGAACCCAACTTTCATCCTTCACCTTCATCGGAAAACAATAACTTTGTGACAATTTTCCGATGTCAATAGAAAAAAAAATCAAGCATAAATCACCAATCTAACTTGCATTATTGCTTGCACTTTCAGAAAATAATCACAGTGTCAGTTGAACAGCTTTTGACATGAAACTACATTATAATGGGAGTAACATTACGACATCGAAGGAATGCACCGAGATTGCATGTTGTCGCTTGAGTGCAAGCCTTGCTGTTCGATTACTTTATTGCGAAATAATGAATTATCAAGCTCAGGTTTGTGTTCACTGAGATAAGCTCTTGCAATGACATGCAATGCCTCTAATACCTGACAAGCTAGCTGCATGTGTGGACGAGACGCAGTAAGAATTATCTCGTGCACTTCGACGCGAAAAAACAACACAACTATCATACATGGGAGTCACTGCTGAGGATATATGCATATAATTAGTCGTTATTTTATGTGTTCATTTTCTTTCAAGCTAGGCAGATCGCAGATGCAGTAAATGCGTTGTAGGATGAGAGAGATATTCGTATGAAGTATAATTGAGACCTCTACCACGACTTGACTGATATAAATCTACTTCATTCGGCGACTCAAGAGTCTAGATAGCCGTGAATCCGGCAATACGACTCTGCTATTTCTCTCTCTCTGAATGAAAAATATTCATTGAATTATCTTTCGAATTGGCTGGTCCAATATGAAGACAAATCTGCAACAATGTTGATCTTTCATGTGATCTTTCAGTGAAAATTTGAACTTTTTGAGAGAGATTTCATTTTTCAAATCTATTCGCCCAGTCATAATCTGATGACGTTTTTAGAAATTTTGTGTTGATGTTTCTCAAAATGATCCAACCGATTTGACACACAAACTATACAGTATCAAGTTGAATGAGTCTGCGTGTACAAAACAAAAATCATGTTGATCAGTCAAACCGTGCACCTGTGCAGTAATACAAAAAAGAAAACACATAAATAGACAATGATCCGTAAGAGTGGGATGGAAGTATTCGCTGTCGCTCATCCAATCAGTCGCTATTTTATGGGTTTCGTTTATTTTCTTGAGAAAAAAGGATTTGTGGCGAAATGAGTGGGGCCAATAGTAGATGATTATGGAAGGTTATAAAATTGCCTTCTTGTTGGATGAATAACTTCTGTCTTGGAACAGGCTGAACCATAGACACTAAAGAAGAAGAAGAACATCTCATTGGAGTATGCATTAATATAGACTTGATCATGAATAGATAGGGGTTGTAATATTTCATATACCATTTTTGAATCACAAACAAATACTTGATAATTATTCTATTGTATAGATAATTGTATAGATCATCATCCTCTTCTTATTCGTAAGGGGCAGCTCAAGATTGATAAAAATGAAGGTAACATTCTGATCTTATTTTCGGACACAGAACACGGAGATTATTTCATCTGTGATTCGGTCGGAGGTAAATATAAGTAGACAATATCCCTGATCGAGAACAATGTTTGTATCAACTTCCATCAATCCTGAAACTCTTAGTTTGACAATCAAGACATGTAAAATATCATTGATTAATTAATTATTTGCTCACGAGAAGAATCACCACTAGAATGCATTATCCAGTATCAACCTCCACGGCACACTTCCACTATTATTCATAGAATTTCATATTATATTATATATGCTGATTGTAAAAAGTCGTATATACCACGGCCCGTTCAATGAACGTGATCCACAATTCCAATAGACTTCTCAGCACCTTGGAATAATGATATTAGCTCATACTCTGCTCTACGAATACATCAAGCCAATATTTTCAGACAGCAATAAAACGATACTAATACATGATATTTCATGAAGTGAGTGAGTGTGTGAGTGTGGTTGAAACAGTTGTTTTATGCACTCTGTCTGTTCAATGTGTGTGTAATGCATTCCAGTCACGCCTAGCACTGATGCAGACGGAGATTGAACCCAGGACCCTTGGAACGTTCACAGCAAGTGTGCATAGCTGAACAGACTACAGTAAGACGTGGGGGTATTAGGAACCCTTAATTTATGCTCGAAGTTGGACTCGCTTATAAGCATTCATTATGATTATCAACTGTTGAAGTAAGCGATATCGTCTTAAAAACGTATAGCAGATAATGGGAATACGGAGGCTAGATGATGAATTGAATTATTTTATTCGATTTTTTTAATATCGTGCTCATTAAATAGGATTGCCGTCCGATTTCGATATTTCCATTCAATTCGATATTTTCAGATGATTCGATATTCAGGGACTTCGATTTGATATTGAATGGAAATATTTGATGTAGGAATGATGATCGGTATCGAAGTGAAGAATCGGAAATATAGCTAAAATAAGTAATAGTCAGATTATTTTTCAATTCGATATTTTATGTCGATTCAATATTTTCGGTCGGTTCGATATCTAAGGACTTTGATTCGATATCGAATTGGTATATTCGATTTCGAAATGATAATCGATATCAAATTAAGAAATCGGAAATGTCTCGTAAGTTATGGCTGCATCTAGGGAAAAGAGTTCGACGTGCTCCTAATGTTCTCTTAAAACTAACAGTATAAGATTGTTATAACTAACAGATTGTCAGTTACTTTTCACTTCGAGAAGAAAGTAACCATCTCAGGAGTGGAAAAAACATTTTGTATCGTCTTGAATACCCGTCTATACCCGTCACCACCCGACTATATCAAATTATGTCAAAATATATGGTATGATTTTATATTATCTTGAAGTGGGTGGAAAATAAACTGAAACTGATTCAGTAACATGACAGCGAATCAGGACTACCAATCTCAAATGTTTTCCCATTCGATATTTCCGATTCGATTTGATCATTTTGATCTCGTTCGATATCAATATCGATTGGAAATTTCGATATATTTCGATCGATATATACCATACTGAAATTTCGATAGCAATTATTGCAAATTTTATAGCGAAAGACAACTCTAAAATTTGTTCTGATGAATTTTCACCCAGGATTAATTTATTATTACAATTTGGTGAACCATGAAAAAATGGTACAATTTTGAAATTCCGAAACAAATACATTCACTGAATATATTATGATAATTGATTGACATCCACATTCAAATGTATTTGAAAACGTGAATGTTTTTGAAATGTTTTAATGAATTAACGTCATCATATCTTATCGACTTTGTACTAATTATGAGACTTGTACAAGCTTAAAAAGGTAAAAAAAAGTAATTAAAAACCTGCGAACAGTCTCAACTCAGATAGTTTGATCGTGGCGTGATTGTAAAGATATCATAAATTAAGGTATTTAATACCGTATTTTCTCGATTCGACGTCGCCACCGAGCATCATAAACGCTTACGACATTTCCGTGAGAAGCGAGTCGTTAAGTCGCTAATAGCAGCCAAGAGTGGGTCAAAGATTTGTGGGACATGTTTCAATCGAGGTTCAGATACTGTCCGGCTTCAGAAAGATAATAATCTCGAAACTAGGTATGCGACGAAGTTGCTATCCACAAACAACTGTGTTGTCACTTTTATATAGTGTCCCTAATCTGTTAATCTGGATTGAATTGTTAGTTTTAGGTAATACTAAATTAGTTTAGGTAAGATTGGTTGGTCTGTGTTTGGTTAGGTTGGTTAGGTTGGTTAGATCAGGTAATCTTTCGTCAATTTAGATTACTCGCAACAACAACAACAACAACATCCGCAATGAGTTACGACGTACTCGATCAAGTCTAACTGTACGTAGACATTGTAATTTGAATGTGCTCCTATATAGTACTAGTAAGCGTATCACTAGTAAGCGTATGACAATATTCATGAATAAATCTGATATGATCGCAATTTATGTTGAAGATATGGCTAAAAATGATCTATAAATATAGCATTGCCGACTCGAGGTTATAGACGTTATAGGTTATAGAGACGTTGTGTCTATGGCGCATCCTACAGGTTCATAGTGACATATTTCGTCAATTTCACATGTGATTGGTTTTACTGAAGAGAGAGATAGAGAGAAAGAGAGAGGGGAGAGAGAAAGAGAGATGGATAGATAGAGAAAGAGAGGGAGAGAAAGATAGAAAGGGAGAGAGGGATGGAGGTGGGGAGGGAGAGGGAGTGAGAGAGAGAGATGGAGAGTGAAAAATAGAGGGGGTGAGAGAAAGAGAGGAAGAGAGAGAGGGGGAGGGAGGGAGAAGGAGCGAGAGAGAGAGAGAGAGAGAGAGAGAGGGGTTTTATCAGAACATTAAATTAATTTTATGGTGAGTGGAATGTACTGTCTCCTTAAATTGAATATCATTCACTCAATATTGTAACTATACATGCATTAAAAGAGCGCAGAAAAATAATCAATAACATTATAATTCTGTCAACGCAAATTCCAATGATGAAAATGATTCCAATGATAATAAATCTCAAATATTTCGAGCAAGATATGGAACAAGAGCGTATTCGAATCGTATACCTATAAATACTTTTTGTATAAATGACAGGACTGGAATCAGGAAACACTCCTTTCTGTCAGTATTTTTTATTTCCTGCACGAATTGCTAGACCTACCATTTCTGTGAGCTTATTTCTCATTCCAGCCTGCTCGAGTGACAACAACGGAAATATGTTGTAATGTATCAAAATAGGCAATCAATCAAAATCAACGTTGAATTATCACAAGTGTAATACGATACTTGAGCTGTTATTATATAAGACGTCACTTATAAAATATCCATCTGATTCTCAAAATGATTTTTTTGAATAAAATTGCGTGACTATATTCTTTTGAACCCTGAAATAATATTTTAGTGCACTATTTCTCCAATTTCATTCATTCTTATTCGAGCGATATCATATTTTAATATCAATGTCGAAGGAATGAAGGGTGCTATATGTGTATGATATTTTCTGATTTGCATCAGATGGTCATTTGAACACAAGTAAAATGGCATTTGGATACTTCACAAACACTGTTGCTCATACAGAAATAACCTATCAAATATCAATACAGATCGCGTAGCAATATAGAAATCATCGATCGATAACTAGCGATGGACCCGCCACAAACGTCACCAAACATAGCAGCTAATCAAATGAGATATTTGTTTTGTGAGACAGAATTGACAACACCAATCAGGGTACATCCAAATGCCCACATGATCTAGATGGCACATTGATAACCCACGCCCAATATGCATTGAGGGACGCGTGACCAACGCAACCCTCAATGCATCTTGCCCACGCCTATCACTAGCGGTCATTCGAATATATTTTCACAACTGTCCTAAAATATATTGAAAATTTTAAATTAAAAAATTATATTCGAGATAAATTCTTGTTAGAGTATTTCAAGTGTCGACATGACATTTACACTTTTTTTTGGACTTTTCAAATTATAATATGTGATGCTTCAATATTTGTATTAATTCAAGCATTTGTTTAGTCACTTGAGGTAATTCTTATGACAGTTAATTACAATTTCTCCATCCAATATCGATCGTAATTGTTTCGATATCGAATTTATATAATATTCGATTTTCCAAGTCTATATCGAATCGAAGTCCTTGAATATCGAATCGATCAGAAATGTCAAACCAAACGGCAAGCCTACTATTCATGAGAATGTATGTTCTAAAAGCCAGAGGTGGATTTTAATTATATCATTATAACATGTTGGATAATATGTATAATATTGTCAATACAATTTAATGATTAACACACACTATATTTACACGTAATAATGTAATGACTGTATAGTTGTACCGGTGGTTAGCAGCTCTTCAAGAATAGGTAATCAGATGTGATTGCAGTAAAATC